>JANRFK010006693.1:3779705-3805871 GCA_030068395.1 Apalone spinifera
GCCTAGGGGAACCTCGGGGGAGAGACAAAGGCACTCCCCCACCCCCAGACCAATCATGGTCTTCGAGTGGGCAAGCAGGGAAATATCCTAGCCCCGTCCCTTCCGCTTGAGGCCCCGTCCCTTCCGCTTGAGGCCCCGCCCCTTCCAGTGCAGCCTGGGGCCACTTCAAAAATGTCAGAAATTTTTGAAATGGTCCCCGGCAAAAAATTATTGCCCACCCCTGCTCTAGTCCATCTCCCTTGGGACCTGACTGGGGATGAACCATGGAATTTGTTGAACTACAGGAGGACAATGTTGTCTAGCAGCATTCCCAGCACTTCCACTGTTTACTGGGCTCTTAGAAGACATTTAGGGGTAAATTAGGGCTAACTAACAACACAACACTGAGACCTAGGACTGATGGCTCTGAAGCTTGGTCATACCCATTATAAATGGACATCCAGCTAGCTAAAATCATGCTGGACTGCAGATGTTGCCAGACCAGAGTGTGCTGTTGCCAGACCAGAGAGGTTCAACCTGTACATGTTTTTTCCAGACTACTTTTGTTCTAAATACCTTTTAATTTAGGCACTGCATGTCTAAACTCCATAATGGAAGTAATGATCAGTATGCCTAAAACTTCACTATCTACTGCTTTTTTCCATTTGGTGTTTTACAATGATAAATAGCTTAACATATGTTATGTATTCAGCAAAGTCAACAGTATAGTATGCAAATGCTTTCAAAAATCATACCTCGGTCTAAAAATCAGCCAACTGGTACTCTACTCAGCGATGCATGTTTAGAAAAATATCTGTGTCCATTGTACTTGTGTAAGGATATTTAATGTAGCATCTATAATGTTGACTAATCATAATTGCTAAACCTGGAAACCTATTGTTTCTGTTTATACCTGCACTAAGGTCAGGAAGGCATTTATTTTCAGTTTTGTCCTTTTTTGTTTTGAAAAGATAAGTCTTCCAAGTTTTGTTGTTGGAAAGGTGTAGAACTTTTCTGACAAAAAATGAAGCTGTTCTGGGTGTACAATGCCAGAAATGCTTTCAGCCATCCATATAAATTGTAAGCGTCATGTAAACAAGTATTTAAAGACATCTTGACAAAATCTTCTATCAAATGTGATATGTAAACATTTGTATTTCATTTATATTCTCCTAACAGCTATGTGGAGGATGTTCTTGCAGTGCTAAAATCTTATTGCCTCTTTCTATTTAATATTAAGGAATCCAAAGTTGAGAGAATTTTTTGTGTGTAAGCAAAAAATTCCTTCAATGCAGAATTATTACCAATAGGTCATAAGCTACAGTAGATGTACACATTTAAGTCTGCAGTGTAGTGTAATGGATGTCCTGTCTCTGCTAGTCCTTGATTTCACTGTATCTTTTATTGTTATTATTTAAGCAATTAAATAGCTCAGTTGACTTTTATTGAGATTCTTAATTTTTAATTTTTGTCAAATGATGGTTTTCTTTATTTTGCTTTTAATTTGTATTCTGCTTTATGTGGATGGTAATTAAAATGCTTTAATTGCATTTTAATTTTATCACTAGAACTGCTTTAAATGTCCTGGAAATATCAGAAAAAATGATTATATTTTGCATTTTAAACTGGCTTATTAAACAAAGGAAGTACATGTTTTTTATTAGCAAATAGAACTGATTGTGGTCATTAGATCTTTCAAGATTTTAGACTAGATCCCAGCCTCTGAGATGTTGTTTTTAATAGATGAGAGGAAGAAAAGAAACTTCCCTGCTTTGCCATCACCTAGTGGGCTGAGATGGTGTCCCTTACCTCGGTCAAATGCTGGGAATGAGTAACCAAGGAATTGTTCACTTGCCTGTTCTGGTCATTCTACCTGGGGCACCTTGCATTGGTTACTGTTGGAAGACAGGATACTAGGCTAGATGGATCTTTGATCTGACCTAGTATGGGCCTCCTTATGTACCTAAAAGTGAGGTAGAAATAGCACTGACCATTAATCTGTCGTAGTTTGATCAAGTTTTATTCAAGTTTCTCTGCCATCTAGCCCCTGCATCCAGCTCTCCCCTTAAATTGTGTTTTGGTATTAAAATTCACTTTTGCTATGATATGGTAAATTTGTGGGGTAGACTAATACATTCTAGGAGGAGATCACCAAAGTGTATTCTAATTGTCTCCCCCAATTTGGATGCGTCTCTTCATAAGTGATAGGGTAGTGTACTGATCCACCTAATTTCTCTGTGGTGTTCATTACCTCACCTTCATCTGCAAGACTATTCAATGTTTTTTTCCTAAGTTGGCTACAAAATAAATGACCAACCATTCATGTTAATAAAAGGTCACAGTGGTAAAAGTTCATTGCTGTTATCCTTCATATAACAGACTCTTAAATGAATCTGAAATCTTTCTAATTATTAGGGCAGAATCAGAAATAAAATATTTTCTTCTTCGAGCAGTGTCCCGTGGGTGCTCCACTGTAGGTGTTGGGCTTGTCCCGGCGCCGCGGTTCGGAGATCTTTTTAGACGTAGTCTGCGCTCGCTGGTGCCATCCCCGTCCTCAGTGGTCGAACCGTCACGACGTGACACATCCAGGAGGGAAGACCATCCGACATCCCGTTCCCCTTTTGGAATTGCTGTTGCGCACATTGTCAGGGAAGGAGAATTATGCTTTTATCAAAACTACAGTTTCTAACAGCTCAAGAAAAAAATCCCAAATGAGGTTCAAATGTGTACAAAAATAAAGGGGATTTAAATCAAAGATTTAGAAGTAGGAGTCTCAAACTATGTAAAAATTACCAAGCTTTGTTTTGTTGCATCGACTTCTGGAAAAGTAAGATTTGGTCATGATTTAGCTTGGTTTGGGAATTCTTTACGTTTAATGAGCAGTAAGACTCTGCCTGTGGGGCTACTTTTACACACTTGACAGCAGGCGGGGTCATACAGCTGACAGTTGCATCCTTTTCAACAACTTCTAGTGATCCACACGGAGATGTGTTCAATGGCTTTTTCTAAAATTAAACCAACCTTCCATTTAATCTCTTTTTTTCCCTCCCTCTGCATATGTACAGTCTTCTTTAGCCAGACTCTAAATCACATGGACAAACAGAAAATCTTCCCTTTCCTAAAAGATACTATCACATCAGGACTGGCGAATTCGAATGTGCTCCCCAAATGAAGTTTGGGTTTTTGACATAGTCATAACAGAATTAGATGGAAATCTTGCATATCCTGTAAATCAGGGGTGGGCCAGATCCAGTCCGCCCTGGTGGGCCCCACATCACCATATTTACCTGTGCCTCCATAGGTATTGGAGGATCGCAGCTCCTGTTGACCGTAGATCACCGTTCCTGGCCAGTGGGAGCTGCGATTTACCTGCACCTCCACAGGTACAGGCAATATAACAGCAGCAGCCTGCTGGGGTTAACTGTGGTGAACTGTCACTGTTTTATTTAGGGTTGCCAGATGGTTTCAACAAAAATACCGTACATGCTTGACATTACATCACAATCTACATTACATCTTATTTAGAAAATACCGGACATTTATATTTTCTCAGTTTGTTTCCTGAACAGAAAGCTCAAATACTGGACTGTCCGGTTCAAAACCAGACACCTGGCAACCCTAGTTTTATTTGAAATCCCTCCTGCTTTCAACCTAACGTTTTTCTACTGTATTCCACATATGCTAGAAGTCATAGAGGATATTTCCCAGATGAACGTGAGCTGGACAAATAAGGAAAGCTTCCATTACATGCTGTAGCTATGAGCAGAGATGGCTGAGCTGTTCAACAGCTGCAGGTCTCTGCTGTCCTGAGAATTGTTTGTGTTTTGGCCTGTAATAATTTTAATGAACAGTTAATTTGTGCAGTGTGGTGCAGTACACAACAGAAGGCAGGCCTGTGTTCCAAAAGCACCTGCAGCATAGTTCAGACTTCACATGCTATATGACCAGATAAAAGTCTGGTATCAAAATGATGCAGATTTCTATCTTGATATCATCTTTGGAAAGCTGTTATGAACTGTTTGTAGAGAGAGGATTTGAATAAAAAAGGTGGGGTATTACTCTCCCTTTTATGCACCAGTCTCTTGCAAAGGGATTGACACTTGTATCAATATCTTGGAGTCTGTGAAATTTTGTTTTTGTTGTTCAGCCTGTCAGATGTTGGGCTTTTCCTTCTCACAGGCAGTCAGGATGATAACTATTGAACATGCAGTATTTCTCGGCAGTCTACAGTTTGCTCTTCTAAGTCTCCAGTTTCAGTTTTTTCCTCATTCAAGTATACTGGTGGGTGACTTCCAAGGCTGGTTCTTGCAACTTTTGTGTTTTGACCAGAGAAGGCTAAATTGAAAAGGGATCAAAATGTTCAGGAAGGGAACACTAATTGAACTAATTCCAGTAGCAGTTTGCAGGAGTCCTCATCTTCCCCGCCACCCCGGCTTTTATTAGCCTTGGTGTGACTTGAAGATCATATTTAGACTAGACTTACCTAGGTCATGTTCGCTAAGCCACATCTAAACTTGATTGGTTACCTAATGCAGGTGCAGTGTTAATTTTCTTCATTCAATTTTAGCTGATCATGTTGGAGTCTACTCAAGAACATGGTTTGACATACAGCACCGTGCTGTGTGGAGTGGCTTGCTTGTCCACTTATTCCTGTGTTTAGATGAGAATATATCCGGATACGTAACATACTGTACCAAAAATAACTTATAAATATCACAGCAAATGGAAAATACCTTCTTTCTTCCTACCAAATTAGATTAAAACAAACATTTGTTCAAGCTTAGACAATGAGTCAGGGACTCTAAAATTAGTAACTATTCTGTGTACCCAAAATATCAGAATTTTAGATCAAGCTAAAAAAGATGGAAACATATCCAATATGTTTTTACTTTTATCGCTATAGTTAATGCAGCAAAACGGCTGAAAAAATATTTCTTCAGAAACCCTATTCAATAACAAGGTGCATGGAAGGTGGATATTTTAGATGGATTTTTTTTGTATTCTTCTCACCCCTTCTGAGACTGCAACTTTGACATCTGCTGTTTTGAAACAGGGGATGCTTAGCTTAATCTAACATTATAATATAAACCTAAATGTGTAGGTTATAGTTACCTGAATGGTTTTAATAACTTACAATAGTACAGTGAACAAGACTAGCTCAGGGACTGGTAATGCGATATGCAAGCTTTCACCTCTACTTCACTAGTATGACTCAAGTCTGGTTAGTAGTTACTTAGTCATCACCACATGGTTATTCCATGTCCTATGTGGAATGAATTGGTTGCTTGTCTACATTAGGAATGAAATGCCGTTACAACTGGCATCCTTTGATAGTTACAGGGAGTTCAAGAACTTCACAGATAGGGAGATTGAACTAAACTTTTAAACTTGGGCATAGTCTTTCTTGGTATCTTCAAGTTACAGTTGTATACTTGCGGAGGAGACGATAGACCTTGCACTTCCACTGTCTATGCTATGTGTTCGATGGGTGTCAGTGGCTGTCTACAAAAATCCCATGGCATCAAGTTCAGAGACTGGCTCAGCGGACTCAGTCTTGCAGAGCCTGGGCCATTTGGGATGGAGCTTAGGTGCTGAGATTCACTCCCTTTACAAAGCCATGGAACTGGGCTCCAGGATGAGCCCAAACATCTACAAAGCAAGAAAAAAAATCTACAAAGCAGTTTTATTGCCCTGCAAGCCTGAGTTAGCCTATCTGGGCCTCCAGTGGTCATGCTGCAGGTCTCTTATGGCAGTGTACACACATCAGTGATTTTTGGGCACTACATCCAGGTTGGGCCTTAACATTTTGGGCAGATCTGAGAAACAATTTTTTTCCCATGGCTCCTACCCACAAGTCACATTTGTTTGCCATCCAGCACAGAGCTGATCCTAGAAATAGGTCCAGTTTTAAATTTATTATTTTTTAAATTACTAAAGCAAATTAAATTTCAGTTATTGATGGTAGAGCAAAAAAGCACAGGTATGTAAATGTAACTGTGCTTTGGTCAAGTATTTCTTCATTCTTTGTACATTAAAATAATTCCACTTCTACCCAGGTGAGGCTCTATGAAAACTCCAGGTAGCATTTGTTTCTCAGATGACTTTACGCAGGTATGCTGCTGCTGCTCCCTTAGACCCGACAGGCAATTCTTGAATCAGTAAAGTTATTTCATTTGCGGGAAGGGTGATTGTTTACCAAAATAGTTATAACAGATCAACTCCTAATATGAACACAATTATATGGGAATTGCTGTACAGGGATAAAGTATCTTAATATTGGTATACCTGTACCTGGGTATGGTATACCCAGGTACAATGTGGGCAGGTCATGTGGAACTTTATAACAGTATAGTTAGGCTATGTGTAGACTACATTCCTCTTTTGAAAGAGGAATGTAAATGAGGCAAATCAAAAGTGCAAATGAAGCACAGATTTAAATATCCCGTGCTTCATTTGTATATTTGCGTCCGAGCGCTTTTTTGAAAAAGGGTTTTTCAAAAGTGAAAGCGCAGTCTAGATGGGGTTCTTTAGGGGAAAAAACCCTTTTTCAAAAGAACCCTTCCTACTCATTTTTTCAGTCACCTGTGTAGACTAAGTTGGCTCCCCCCTGAACCTTTGGAAAGTTCTGTTAAAACATGTTCCCTGGCTCTGCAGCTTGGAATGGAAGCTGTGGGACTTGATTTCAAATTAAATCAAGTATGCATGAAGGGTTAAGCCTGCATGGATTATGCTGTGCAACACTGAGCTTTTTCTACTGCCCCATATCAGTTACTGATTTTTATCTGGTCCTTAAGTAGGTGCTGCTGAGCCCCTTCATTTAGGACACAAGTTTTGATAAAACATGTGAGCCAGTTTTCCCCTAAAGATAAAAAGGAGTAATTTTGAAATGCTAAAATGTGGGAAGGGGCTGTTAAGGTTGGGTCAAACAAAGTGTTGTCTGTGGAGGTCAGACTGGAAAAAAGGTTGTGAAATTGACTATTCTGTGCCCCAGTGTTTTTGACCTGGGGATCAACAAAGGTGGTTAGTCTTTAGACCGTCAGTTCTTTAACATTATTAAGCATAAAAAGGGTCACACGTACCCCTTCAATCAATTAAAAACAAAGTATAAGAATGAGAGAACATTAGTGGAGTTTTGGAATCAATATTTCTCATGAAGAAACGGATATTTTCTCCCATGCTTTAAAAAATTCCTTGATAACCTATAAATCATAGAAACAAGAAGTATTGCACTTCACATATAGTAGAAACAACACTGAAATTCACGTTTTGCTGGTATGAATTTAAAACAAGAATGTGGAGGAAACCTGTGCGTCTGCATTAGCTGATGTTTTTTTTCTTTAAATGTATAAACATGACTGAGATTGTGGCCTTAGTTTAATGCTAGTACTTCATCTGTTTTGGAATAGGATCTCAGAATAATTTGAAAAGCTGCCCACTTCCGTGTAATGTCTCCGTTATACCTGTGATTTAATGAAGGTTAATAACTTTTTACTTCAGGAATATTCTTTATGGGTAACACATTTAAATGTTCCTAAATCCTATTTTTCAAATGTCTTAAACAGTTAAGACCCCGATTCTCATTTAAAGTTACAGGATTCAGGATTCTGTCACTTTTGGAAATAGTACTTAAGCTTCAAGTCACTTAGGCACTTTTTTATATTTTACATTTTCAATAGCAGCATAATTCAGAGGATTTAATTTTTCTTACTATGATAATATATCTTTAAAACTTGCTCACTTAGGGTACATCTGGAGTACACGCTTCTTTCAAAAGAGATCGTCTAGACAGCCACAACTTTTTTTGAAGAAGCGATCCACTTTTTCGAAAGAGAGCACCCAGGCAATCTGGATGCTCTCTTTCGAAAAAGCCCTGTTTGCGGTCAAGAACGCCTTTTTTCAAAAGAGCTTTTTTCGAAAAAAGGTGTTCTTCCTCTTAAAATGAGGTTTACCACGGTCGAAAAAAACTGCTGCATTCTTTCAATTTAATTTCGAAAACTCAGTGGCAGTCTAGACGCAGGTGAAGTTTTTTTTTTTTTTTGAAAAAAGGCCACTTTTTTTGAAAAAACCCTGTAGTCTAGACATAGCCCTAGAGAATGAATCCTTTTTTACTGGTACTGCAGTAATTAACTTCAATATTACTGAACCTAGACAGGGTTCAGCAGTGACAGGGAATAAAACTTCACAATTCTTGGTTATTAGGTGCTAAAAATTCTGCTGGTGAGGGATGGGGTGAGGAGACACAAACATAACAAACTTCCTCAATCAGTTCCAGCCTAACAGGCCAGAGTGGTGTCTGTTCTAGAGGAAAATCTCAAGCATTCTATGGAAACATTTGCAAAGTGATTACTTAGTTGTCCATCAAAATCACAGTTATATCCAGAGCCAGCCCAAACTGGCTGACCGGGATACTGCCCGGGGTGCTCCATTCTAGGGGGCGCTGTATGGGGCTGCCAGACCGGGTGGGGGTGGAGGCCACACATGTGCTGGGGGTGGGGCTGCTCCTGCCCCGGGCACCCGGGGGCACTGCGCACCTGGGGGCGGCGCCGCGCTTCCGGGGCCCAGGGCGCACAAATGGCTCGGGCCGGCTCTGGTTATATCTATGCAATGTTATAGCCAACTTAGTCTCAGAGTATTAGAGACAGGATGAGTGAAGTAATATCTTCTATTGGACCAACTTCTGCTGGTGAGAAAGATAGGCTTTCAAGGTTCCATGGAGCTCTTCTTCAGGTTTGAGAAACTTAGTGTCACAGGTAAATACATAGTTCAGCGTAATGTTAATGTTCTTCCGACTTAGTCTGGTGCCACTTAGAATTGGCGGATCCTGGTCTGTGTGGAGCTTGCTTCAGATGAGGAGCTTGGAGTGGTTGGGAAGGATTGTATGAAGGCCAGAAGAGGATCTGTGTATGGCTTATTACAACAATCTAGACCTTCCTAGCACCCCTTGCACTCTGTCCCCTCCGTTTCTTTCCCCTGTGACTGGAAGGATGTTAATGGACCACTTCACCATGAATAGTCCCTTGAAGTATTTAACTACTTATGCTAAACAATTTGTTCCACCTTGTGTTTAGTTGTAACACTGAGTATACTTCCTAGACTTGAAGAAAAGCTCTGTGTAAGCTGGAAAGCTTGTTCACTAGCAGAAGTTGGTTCAGTAACATTTATTGCCTAACCCATGTTGGTTTTGTATTACATTTACACGTGTAGGTGCTCTAAATAGGATGGATTTGGCAGTCTTTAGCAGTTGCTTTACAGGTAATGGGCCAATTTAGTTTGAGTGTGTATTCTTCTTTTGTCTAGCCCTGTATAATAAATAGATTCAATGGAGCAGGTGTTGTGAGGTATTGGTTATTTCAAGCTAGAAGTATTTCTGTACATGTTTTGCAGTGAATAAACACTTCCACTTCTATGAGACAGTGGAACTTTAATATAAAACTTGCATGGTGTAGAAAAGATGTGGTGCTGCTTGTTGTAGGTTAGCACTAAGCTTAAAATGCACTCTGTTTTCTGATATCAATATTGCCACTAATTCTTACTGTACTAATCTCTGTTTAGTAGAAGTCAATTGCTAGTACTCTTTTCCCTTACCTCACAGCTCCCTCACCCTTATGCTATGGTGGTATTGTTGAACATGACCCAGATTGTCACAAAAAGGCAAGGCAAATTTAGTTTTTTTCCCCCCTGTCAACCTTTGCTCTCTTTACAAATAATGGAGCCAGGCCATATGAGGGACAAGGAATAAAAGGCAGGAAATTTTATCTCTAGTGGGGAATAAGTTAGTAACTTTAGCTGAGAACAAGCACATTCCAGTCTGCTATCATATGGTCTATAACATGGAGACAGTAGGCAGTCCAGCTCGCATCTCTTTAATGCGAAAGACTTTTCCACTAATTCTGAATCTCTTGGGGAAAGAGATGCACTTTGTAAGCATGGTCTTGGCGTCTGTTACCTGTCACTCATATCGACTCATCTTGTTAAGAATGGAACTGCTCATTATTCCCTAGAGGGCTAGAAGGAGCAAATGGCAGAGTGCTTTCCAACAGTTTACATTAGTATGTCTTAAGAATGCAACCTGTGATCAGGTAAGAGCTCAACTAGGCTGAGGGCACAGCATGTTGTGGTGTAGTTTGCACAGCTGTAGTAGAAGGGAGATGGCAGAATGTTTGCAAAATGCGCTCCTTCTGCACTTGAAAAACTTAAGCCTCTGTTGTGCGACTGGATCTCTAAATTCTCATCGGTGTGTCCATCTGAAGCCATATTAATCCCTTGCATAGATTCAGCTGCAAAATTGAGGCCATGGCTTATTTCTTTTTTTGTTTGAGCTCTCCTTTTTCAATGAAAATTTTAGGGTATGGTAGGCTCACTCTTGACAAAATTAAAGAAAGGAAAATCCGTTGCTGGCTACCTGCTAATAGTGAAGGATGATAATTTGGAGTTGACAGATTTATTTTAGGAGACTGTGAAAGGTAAGAATATGAATTTTTATGTGGAATATGACATAATATTGTGGTGCAAATGAACTATACGTCTGAATGCTGAGATTTTTCTACAGTGTATTCACAAATGTTGCTGTAATAGCAGTGCTGCACAGTGGGGTATTAGGTGGCTTATTTCCATTTTCATTGCTTTGTGCTGAAGTAACAACTCTTGGCTTTTTGATACCTCAGGATTAATATGCAACAGGAGAGTTAGTGTTGTATTAGAGCAGGTAGCTGATTTCAGCATCAGAAGCAATGTAGCCTGTAAGTTGGCATAGCATTTTGGCAAATTTAGTTTAGTTTAATTAAAACAATGATGGTATGGTGTCTTACATCAAAATCTGCAACTGAAATACTCAATTTTAAAATTAAATTACACAAACTTTGTATGTAACGAGCAAAAGATAAGGCAGAAATAGAGAATGCAGTCCTTTAGATAAACATTCTATAACTTAATTTCTTTGAAATGTCACAGTTTTAGGCACTTTCACAGCTCAAGTATTAAAGTTTATATTTTTCAAACAAGAACCATCATACTTTCTTTTAGAAAGCCTTGTAACCTTGGGATGTGCTCCCTGTAAATGTTCACAGAAATTAACTAATTCTCCATTGTTGCAAATAGGGATGTAAAAAGTGTATTTAAAAAAAAGTAACAGTGTAACTGAACAAAATTCTATTGGGAAGGGTTCTGGAAGGCTTCCAGCTGTTAGCCCAAAGGGCTTCTGGCTCCGTACTCCCCAGTAGAGTTTAACCATTAAGCTGGTGTTTATTGGATCCTGTTAACGGTTAACCAATTAAACTCTTATGTCGCTAGTTGCAAAGCCAACAAAAAGCTTGACTGTGGTTAGGCAGCTGATGTGCTGACATCACAACCGATCATGCTGACCAGTATTCCTTGGACTCCCTGCCAGTCTGCCTGTGTCTGTTGCAACATGTCTTGTTCTTAGGCAGAATTCTCTTTGGGAAAGGAACTCTTTTTTTGTTCTGATTATACAGCATCTACCACAGTGTGGTCTTGATCTATGTTGCTTGTAAATGCAACAGTACTACAAATTAATTGTTAGAAATAATTATTCAGAACTAAGGCAACATATAAGAGCCCTGCACTTTAGACAGCATATCTACTGAATGTAGGTTAGATGGCTTTGAAATTAAGCAACACATGTTGCTGGATTTGTTACATTATTTCTAATGGAAATAATGTCTTTCCATTATTATTGAGGCAATTTTAACAAGGAATCTGCTAAACACCACACCCTACTCTTTTTGTGTTTCTACAAACAAGTGCATTTGTTTTTAAATCAGACACATTTCTGTGATCCATTTGTTCCTATCTTTAAATCATTTACCACAACCAAGCATGCGATAATTTAATCTGTTCATCACAATGACACTTTCAGGTCATTCTTGTCACGGACAGGTGTCTCATAGTTGAGAAGTAATTTGCACTATAAAGGAGGACAAATTGTTGTTTTTTCCAGTGAGGACCTGCAGGCCTAGAGGGGAAAAAAAGACTGTTAATTCAAACAGTCTAATTCAAATTAAAAACATTTCACATGCTAATGCAATACATTTCCTCTTTGTAAAAAATATTGAACAGGAGTATCCAGTTCTGTGTAACACTCTGTAGTATCTGGCTTTTCCATAAATTATGTATTGTTTGTATTACAACAAACAGCTGAGATCTGGACTCCTTGTTTAAGGCATTGTATATACCCAGAGTAAGTGTGTGTCTGATCTGAAGACTTTAAGATCTAAACAGACAAGATAAACAAAGGGAAGGGGGAGAAACAGAAACACAGAACTGAAAAGCCTTGCCTACCATCATAGCAGGTCAGAGGTAGAGCTGAGAATAAGACCTGTGTCTTTTGACTCCCGGTCTGTTACCTTATCAGGGAGATCACTCTGCCTTTACAGTGTCAGATGCATTTCCATAAAGACACTTGTGAGAGTACAGTGTACAGTGCCCACCTAATATCAGGTATTTTATCCTTGAATCACAGAGGTGTAGGAGGTATCTGTCTCTAATTCTACAGCAGCTTTGGAATCATACCTGGACTTGGCTGAAGCCAGTTTCCCTCTTGCAGTCCCTTTTGCTGAGCACAGGGTAAGAGACTTAGGAAAATGTTCTTGCTGAGCTTTGACGCAATAGAACAAGAGCTCAAATGTGTTATGAGAGAAAGTAAACAATATTTGTAAATTGTATATTGTGTGAGTGTACAAAACTAAAACATTAACCCACAATTTGATGAGCAGAATTAGATATTTCTGAATCCCAGTGAAGTTTAGTTGCAGCCTAATTTTCCGTTTTCCAAGGAACCTAAATTAGCAGCAGTGGCAAATAAATGCAAAGAGAACTGGTGAAAGATTTGATGAATTTTCTGCTAATTATTTCTTAATTCAGTGTCCTGTTTCTTTGCACTATTGATGAAGTGGGTTTTACCATGAAAGCTTATGTCCTAATAAATTTGTTAGTCTGTAAGGTGCCACAGGACTCCTTTTTGTTTTTGCAGATGCAGACTAACATAGCGACCCCTCTCCTAGCTTTGTTCTTGCTACATGCAATGCAATAGCACATCAGAGTTACGGGCACCTCTGGAATGGAGGTTTGCAACTCTGAACAGCATCTTCCCATCCTAGTTGAAAGTAGCTGCTCTATGGGTGCGGGGAGGGGGCGGGTAGGGAAGGGAGCAGACAGCAGATTCTGCCTCGCTGGCTGCAAGGATGCAGCATGAGGCATTCTGGGAATTGTGGCACCAGTGAGTCTGGGGTGCAGGATGTGCCCCTTTAACATTGAGCCCTGGCTCTAGCCGCTCACATTCCAGGCTAGGCTCTAGCCTCAAGAGCAGCAGTTCCTGCCCACCACCGGCAGTTTCCTTGCATCATCATCAGCTCAGGCTGCAGCACCTTTTTCCATAGCTTGGACTGAGCCTGGAAGCCTGTCACCCTCCTGTCCGCGAAGACGGTAAGGGAGAGGAGTGGGTGAAAACAGTGCCCTTGACTTATGGGAAAATGGCACAGACCCCAGCCCTGCTCCTGCTTTGCCTGCTTGGGCTGACAATGGGGACTTACAGCTGTGCCAATGAACTTTAGTGTCTTCACCTCTTATCTGTAAGTGGCTGCCCTACCTGGTACGGTGGTGGTGGGGACAGGCAGTCCAGATGTGCCTACCTTTAAGATTCAATACAAGCATTGTACAGTATTTGCTTTTTTTGTCTCCACTGCTGCCTGATAACTAACTTCCGATTCCACGTGGTGTCCGGTTGAGTGGTCAGTCCATAATTCTGATGTTCATATCTTTGAGGTTCTACTGTATTTTGTTTGGGGTTTTTTACACTCTACCATCTAGGGTAAGCTGTAGTAGGAACCACCAAGGGTTTATTAATGCATTCCTTGCATTCACAGCCGAAGTAATAAAGATACAGACTTTGATTCATTAATTATCATGTGCGTGTGTTACTTTACCTGGCATATTTCTCTGTGTGTGTGTGTGTGTGTGTGTGTGTGTGTGTGGTTATAATCTGTGAATGGATGGTAGGACACTACCATGTTTTTTTGCAAGGCTGGCTGCCAAATGCTCTGTTGGAAAGAAGTTGGTGTATGGTGACTGGAAAGTAGTGGAGGCTGAAGTCAGTTTCTCAGACACCAATGTGTTGTGAACACACAATTGGAAACAGCAAGTACTCAGCTGTTTTGGTGCTCCTGAGGTTTTCAAGTAATATCCTGAAAAATTCAGAGCTTTCAGAGTTAGTGAGAAGACAGTTAAGGGTGAGGTTTACTGGTCAACCATTCACATCCCTAATACTGACCTCCTTTATGAAGTACTTTGAGATCTGTACCGTAAGGTCTCTTTCCATCTATGAAGAAAAGTGTTATAAACTAGGAATTCTTATTATCTTTTATGCAATGGCAGTGCTTTTAAAATAAAGCATATTCTGTTGAAGCATAGGTTGAAAAGAGAGATTGGGCTCTTGCCCTAGTTTTTATGTAAATATAACTTCACTCAGCAAATTGGGCCATCTATTGTCCACTGGGAAAATCATCTTGGGGTTGCTCAGAGAAACTGAGGCCAGCATTCTCTTAATCTTGGATCACGTGCTTGTCAGTGTACGTAGGATTGTCACATCAGGTTGTCACTGAAATGTGTGTGCCAAATATACACTCAGCATAACTCACTAGGCTTTGGGGGTTTTAATGCTAACTGACTTAATATATGGAGATATACCATCTCATAGAACTGGAAGGGACCTTGAGAGGTCATTGAGTCCAGTCCCCTGCCCTCACTGCAGGACTAAGTACCATCCCTGACAGATTTGCCCCAGATCCGTAAATGGCCCCCTCAAGGATTGAACTCTCAACCCTGGGTTTAGCAGACCAATGCTCAAACCACTAGGCTGTCTCCCTCTCCCAACCCCCCGCGGAAAAGGGGATCTTTTTCTCTGACCACTAAATAGGTTCTTGACAGTCATCGAAATATTTTTCTTGTTTCCATGAGGGTACTATTGCAAATGACCTATTATTATTGTAGATGCCAGCAGACTATCTGACGAGTATCATACTGAAGAAAACATTTTTCCTCTCCTTTTTAGGTTTGTGTTCTTGTTCACTGTACGTCATCTGTATAGTTCAGAAGTGGCTGGCTACCCTTCACAGTGATTATTGTTATACCAGTATGTTCAAGTAAGGTTTGTGACTAGATAGAGACTTGCTTGTTGGTCACTTATGTATAGAAAAGATAACTTCATTGGTGTAGATATTTGCATAATAATTCCCTGGAATGTGACTACTTTTTTAAAAAATTAACTCCATTAAGATTTTTTTCCTGTGAACTTCATAGAGAAAAGGTAATAAGACAGGAATATTTTCGGTTTTAGAAACATTGT
Organism: Apalone spinifera; assembly: GCA_030068395.1. Taxonomy (NCBI): domain Eukaryota; kingdom Metazoa; phylum Chordata; order Testudines; family Trionychidae; genus Apalone; species Apalone spinifera. The sequence continues at coordinate 3,795,043 of JANRFK010006693.1, forward strand.
ATGTTTGTCATTCATATTGAAATGGTAATTATAGCCATACAAACTGGCTTCTTGGGATAAATCTAATAGCAGTAACATAGAATTCATGTATTGACCTGAGAGTCTAATGCACTGCCTCTATGAGCATGCTTTGTGTATGGGGAAATTAATGGAGTAATATTTTTGCCGGCTTAAACTGTTCATCACAAATTTGTATTAGTGTTTCTGGAAACTATCTGGGGCTTGATTTGTAATTTGCTTTTTTTAAAGGGGAAAAATTAGCACTGTCCTCTACGGACCTATAGCTGTGATTAAACAGTGACTTTTCTAAAATGAAATTATTCTCATTAGCGATCTAGTTTTCAGTCAACATAAGTTTCTAATGCAAGTGACCTTGTATTTCTTTTTTCTTTATGAATATTGTAGAATGATTAAAATTAATTAGGAAAATTCTGTTGTTGTTCCTTGATGTGTGTATTTAACTTGGACAAGACAAAAGGCTCTTTTTTGCAGTCTACCCAGAGACTTCAGAGTTGACTATTAGGGATGTTAGATATCGTGTAACTGCATGAAATCTTAGTGGTTACACGACTATTCGATATTCCCTGAGGGCGGGGCTGGCTGCTAGAGTGCTCCAGCCCCACTCTGGGGAGCCCCTTCCTACCCTGCGCTGCTGCCTCTGAATCAGAGGCAGCAGCTCAGGGTGGCAGGTTGGAGCTGGTTTGCAAGGGGAGTTAAAAACCCAACTCCCCGCGCAGACTGGCTGCCTGCCACCCTGCACTGCTGCCTCTTATACGGGAGGGGGAATGCATGTAGTCAACCAGATTAATCAATAAGCCCAGGTTTATTGGTTAATCATGTAGTCATCTACAGAGTGACATCCCTATTGACTATAGGTTTTGCTCTTAAGACCAGTTAACGTCAGTGACAATGCATTTATGGCTATATTTATGCAGATTTATTTTCAGCTATTATAAAAAGAATAGTGAGGTTTAAACAGTTTATTTGCAATATCTCCACATACCTCGGTAAAGAAGTGACAAGTTCATCATATCTTTCATTAGCACCTATTTTTGCTGCAGTAGTGTAAAATTTGACATGGATCTGCATGTGGCATTTGCTTTAAAACCAATATAAAGAACTCTGTTAAAACTTCATTTTTTTTTTTTTTAGGTTAAACCCTAGCATCCACTATAATGCAACATAGAGCATATACCAACCATAGAGCATATACCAAGCTGAATGTATTTCATATAGTAACCAAACATTCAGTGCTACTTTAGTTTTTCTCTGTATTTATGTGACTTAAATCTGTAAATAAATTCTTCACAGCATCAGGGCCCTAACTTGCTTTGCTTTTTTGTTAAACTTAACTTATCTTCTGCCTGATCCTGTCCAGCAACTGTGTTGCTGAGTTTGCTGCTTAAGGGGAAAGCATTAGTTTATTGCCATGCAGGACACTATATTTCCTGGATATAAGATTGAGACTTGGAAACCAAAAGTTTGTCTTACCTTTTGGCAACATTTTCTCTGTGTGTGTGTGTGTGTGTGTGTGTGTGTGTGTGTGTGTGTGTAAAGACAGATTTTCATATCTGCTTTTAAAAATCTTACTAATATCCGCTCTTTTGTCATAAGTAAATGTGTATTTGGGTAGCATTAAAGGGTAGAAGAGTGCTATTTCTTCTGTGAATGCAGTGCCATAATGGGATGACTAGGCTTATTATTCATACAGTATAGATTCATTTTATTTTGGAATCAAATTTGAGATTGTTTTGGAAAATGTAGGTTTTATCAGATCTTTGTCCTGTCCTGTGGTGTAATAAGCTGCCAGAACACAGCATCAGTTCAAAACAGGATACCCTAACGAAACTCTAGGCAGTGGTTCCCAAACTTTTCGGCATCACGCCCCCTTTTGATTTTTGAAAAACCCTCACGCCCCTTCTCTCTCTTTCCCCCCCCTCCCAATAGCAAAACTTGTTGGGGGGGGGGGGGGGGGGGGGAACGAACTGACCAGGGCAGCAAAACTTGATTTTTGGGGGGGGGAGGGCAGCTGGGACGCCTCCTGGCCCGCCTGGAATTTCGGCACATCCCCTCAGTTTGGGAACCCATGCTCTAGAGGAAGATTAGGCAGGATGTAATTATTTGATCTGGAATTTGGTGAAGATACAGGAACTAGCACACTCGCAGAAAGTGCGTGGAAATCTTCAGTGACCTCAAACGAAATATTTTTCTCATCTGTGAGACAGCACCTTGTTAGCATAGTATACTAATCAAATTGCATGCTAGCTCACTGGTTCTTTTTCTTTAGTAGAGGGAAGAATGCCACCTATAACATCATTGCTTCTGACAACACATAATATCCTGTGAGTGTTTCACTGAAATTCTCAATCAATTCAACCTTTCTTAATTTGAATTCTGACTGCAGAAGGTGATTTGGCTGTAAGCATAATTAGAGCTTTAAGAAGTAATCGTGAAATATTTTATGATCATTAGGGAAGATTAGTAATATATTTACACTAATTTATTATTTTACATTTAACAGCTATCTCCTGGATCACTTTACCCTAGAAGCCCTGTTCTGGGTTCAGCCACAGTTTTCCTTGTAACTTTGGTAACTATTGATGTGAGGAGAAAGTATAATTTAATTCTTTGTTTTTAGAAGGTGGAGTAATGGTAGGCTCATAGAAAAATGTTGCCTCAAACCATTTACCTTCTAAAAAGCTGTTCTTTTTTTACTAGCTTGGCTTCCAGTAGTACTTCGTCAATAGCAAAACTACTTTAAAAATTTAGTTTTGAAGCATGCAGTACAATGGAGCTTTATTGTTGGTTAATACATATGTTAAGATCATTTAGTGTGTGTATGTGGGGAAGGGATATTGTTATTGGGGGAACTGGGAGAAATACATTCAATGCAAGTATTACTGCATACAAAATACATTTCTGCATCAGTTTCTGTGGCTTTCAGGAAATCAGAAATAGTGGTTAGAGATATCTGAATGTTAAAAATCTGACTAGTTTAATGGAATCGGCTTGGATGAACCAAATTCATTAGTTGCTTGGTGATTTTTAAACTTTTGTGCCTACAAAGAAGGAAAGTTTAAGCTCAAAGTTAGGATATTTACATAAAGAAGCTCTAGGAAGTGAGGGAAATAGAAGTGGAGGTGGGGAAGTCCAGATGTTCGTTTTAAAAAAGAACTTCTAAGATTAATGATCAGGTGGTCTACTCTGAGGGTTCAGACACAGACTTACAACTTCTACACTCTCACTTCTTGTCTCGGTGCAGTGCACATCTGCTGGCTGGATGCCACAGTAAAGCTCCCATGCTTCTTTGAGGTGCATCTGAAGCACATACATCAGTGGAGTTCATGGCATTATCCAGCAGAGGGTATGGTTGTACCTGCATCTATTGTCTCCAAGGCCCAGTAATGTGAAGCATTCTCCTGTGTATAGTTTCCTGCCACTCTTTCTCTTTTACTAGTTAAAAATGGTAAACCTCCTTTCCTGTCTCATAGAACCACCTTTGACCTTAGAAATTATAAAGAAAATGTCTACATTGTAGAGAGAGAAAATAAATTTTGGGAGCTGTTAGCTTATTGAATCTCACCTGCTGCATATAGAACGTTCAGTCTTTGTGTCTGCTGTTGACAGCTATTACAGTTTAATAAGCATCTGAAATTCAGTTTTTTGGGTGGAGGTAGTAGACACTAATAATCTTAGGCAGGTTGTTCTGGTTCTCGGTAAAAGTCCAGTTGATCCTCCTACCTACCCCACTCTCCATGCTGCTGCCTCAAACTGTTTTCAGTTGTTTTTCCTCTTACACTTGCTTCCCATGGGACCTTAACTACCAACTTCTTGAGTTTGCTTTAGCCTGCTTCTTGAAACCCATTGTCTTTATTTTGCTGTTCTACTTCTTACCATTCCTTAAAATTATGAACTTATCATTTAATGATCACTTTCACCCAACTGCCTTGCATTTTCAAATTCTCAACCAGAATTCTCAACTCTTTAGTTATCTCATCACTGAAGACATGATAATACTGATTCTGGGCCATCATACATAAATGGGAAACCAACGAGAGTAAACTTTATCCTGTAGCATTGTAATTGCCCCTTCTTGGCCTTTCATAGCACCTAAGAAGTCTAGATCAGTATTTCTCTACTAGTGGTATGAGTACCTTTAAGGTACTCGAGAGAAGTCTGGGTGGTACGTCAACACAACTGAAATTCGGAGAAAACTGAATTTTTGTTTTAAGTTGTATAGCATTTTATTATTTTTGTACTTTTTACATTAAAAAATGTCATTGCCTGCCCGTTTACATTGAAGTTGTTTAAACAAATGTGTTGCAATGGTAACACAAAATTGTGTGTCTGAACACTGTTGGTACTGGTGGTACTTTATAATTTTTTTTAAAGGGGTACTTTATTAAAAAAATATTGAGAAACACTGGTCTAGATGGTACCTGGTTACTTCTGTGGAAGTCATTCCAACCAAGCTTAATGTTTAATTCGATGGAGTTCTTAGATTATCAGAAAGGTGCATTTGGATGTTATGCTCAGAAAGCATACTTTGATTGTTCTGTTTTTCATTCTCTATGTCACCGTATGAAATAAGTTCACAGAAGAGCTCCAGTGGTTCTCTTTATTCAGTTTCTCAGGACTGCTAATTGGAATTTGTGCTTCACAGCATTGGAAGACTTATTTGAATACTCTTTTGCTTTAGATACGACCAACTATTTTATGACTGCCTGATAGCTCACTGAAATAAGAGATGTAGACAGGTCTGATCCAGACATCTGTGAGGAATTTCAAAAAGGGAATTTGGGTTCTTAACAGGACTCCAGATGTCAAGGTCAGACTTATCTACGTCTCTTATTTCAGTGAGGTACCAGGCAATTGTAGCAAAATAGTTGGCTATATCTAAAGCAAAAGAGTATTTAAGGAAGTCTTCCAGTGCTGCGAGGTGCAAATTCCAATTAGCAGTCCTGAGAGATCAAATGGAGAAGCCAAGACTCAACCAGTTTCTTCATATATTGCTTGACCATCCTAAAAGTTGGCTTTGTCACCAATTCGGCTTCATTAGAATGCGTGATTTGTTCTGTGATACTGCAGCTCATCATCGAGATGTTAGCAGATGTTGAAAAGGTCAGGTAAAGGCTGTCCATGCTGGAGTGTACCTTTCTGCTGTAATGGTGTGGTGTGGTACGTCCTGCATGTCTGGGTCATATGAAGTTACGTTATCTGTCTCTTCAGCTGAAGCTGTACTCAGTGATCTTTCATTTCTGGAATTAATTCCACTTTTGCGCATAACTGAAGTCAACTTTAATGAACACACAAAGATATTTAACTTTGACATCATTGAAAACTGGACTTCTTGGCTTCACGTTTTTTGGACCTTTGTAGGAAAGTGAGTCGTGAATTCAGGATGCTCCTTGAAGAAAGATTTCTTTGATGGCCCAGGAAGCAGTTGAGGCTGAGACAGTAGCTTGAAGTGTAATGTTGCCATTTCCTGTATCCTTAAGGAAGGGTAGGTTATCGGCAGTACAAAATATGCATCTATGCTTGACAAGATCTGGGAGAACATACAATCCTTTATTCAGTTCCATGAGGCAAGGAACCTTGTTTGCAATTGAAGTTGCCAGACAGTGTACTTCATTGTACTCAATTCAGGGACCAATGACATGCATAAGCTGCATCAGGCATTTGCTAGAAGGTTTTATAATGAATTATTAAACCAGCTGCCACTTGTACTGGTCGATTACTCATATGCCTAACAGGTAGGGGTGTGTGTGTGTGTTTGGAAATGTGCCTTTTTACCTATGCACTGAAATATGAGGCTTTTATTATGCTCCACTTCCTTGCTGATGCCGAAGTCACTGTAATCATTGATGTACCACTTAAAAATCCAAGTGACCTACATTTTTCTTTTCTCTCTTTTTTTTTTTTAAACATCAGCTATGTATCCCTGAAACTCCCACGTACTTCAGCACAGCATGATTTTCAATAAAAATTTAGCAGGTGTAAACAGTCTTTGTATTGCTGCTGACATCAGCATTTTTCTCTGCTTTTGATAGCACCATGTCTTTTTTTGCCGCTTTTAAGGTTATGCGCTGTAATTCATTTCTTCAGAGAGGTTTTCTAAAAACTATATCCATATACTGTGGTTCATCTTCAATAAGGATGTTTACAGCCTTTCAGCTAAGCATTTGTCCCTCTTAAATCCCATTCAAAGCACATATTTTATTGTGCTTAGTCTTTGCATCTGCCATCATCCCACTTTCTGATCCATTAGAGTCTCTGCAAACCAGTATATAAACTCCAGTTGTTGCACAGCTCACAGTAGTAAAATCAGTGTTTGTTTCTATTGCTTTTATCTCCTGACACAACATATTATGTACATTCTTGGCGTAGCACTTGATGTGATGTCCAACATTGTACGTGTGGGCGTGTTTTGAATCAGTGAACCTACTAAACGTGTATGGGAAGTAAGGTTTTTGGTAAAAGTCACTGCTTCCATTTTTCATCTGTCTCTGTTGAAATTGGGCTTAATGGAGGCGTTCAGGTTTCTAGCTTACCACAAAAAAGAAATGTTCTTCTTGAAACGCATGTCATGCAAATGTAAGGGAAGTCTTGCCCACTGCTGGCACTTGAGTTGGCATCTTCAACTGTTTCCTGAAGCTTGATGTACTCCCTCTCCACCTTGCCAAATTCAGTTTATCAGTGAACTCCTTATAGTGTTGTTTTAATGAGATGATCTGCAGTGATATTTTCCAAAGATTCAGCTACTATTCCATACCCTTTATCTTCCCATTGAAGTTTAAAAATGATCAAGGCCAAAGTAAATACAACGATTTTATAATAAATTACTTTGGGGTTGTTATTAATTATGTTGTATGACATATTATGTAATTGTGTCTACTGGATTTCAGTAACATCCTGCTGGGAACTGCCATCTTCATTAGTGCCTCATGACAACTCCCTTGGCAAAATAAACAATCAGTATCCCTGAACTTTTTTTTACTGATAGTAGATCAACTTGAAGCACTTCTGTCATTTAAAGTAATCTAACATTTAGGTTTAGTAGAGGGCTACAGCTTAACTTTGTGAGGGCTACATGTTTGGCATGCCTGTGTTGAAAGATAATTAAAAAAATGTTTAAACATTTTCTAGAATATATAGCTACATAATTGTTCTAGGTTTGTCATGTTTAGTACCATTGTGTTTATGGGAGAAAGGACTTTTGAATGATAACAAAACTGATCCATTTCTGATAAGTGTATTAAAATTTTCATCAACCAAAGGAGCTGGCCGCCAGGCAGTGGAGGTGAGGAGTGAGCTTCCCCTTCACGCTGTGAAGGTTTACACCATTGAAATTTGATTCTCCTTAGATTCGTAAAAATCTACAGCTCTTACCTTTCTATCACTGACTTGCCCATGGAATTACGCAAGCTCCTAGACTGTAAAGTCTTCAAGTTAAAGGGAAGATCATAGTATGCTTCTGGGAGCCAGCATATAAACCACCTGCAGGCATAATTATACACCTTCTCAGGTTCCTGTTTCAGCTCTAGTTTGTGGTGTCTGTGCCGAAATTGATTCTCTTGAATGATCAAATGCACAAGAATAGAGTGGCTGTAATTGTTGTCAGTTCAACTTTTCAGAGTATTTTGGACAACAGACTACAGACTAGAAATAATTTGTGAAGAACTGTTACGAAGAATGTGTCCTCTTGAAGTTCCTTGATTAAAATTATAATAATTATCTGAATCATCTTTTTTCTCAGATTTATCTTCTATTTTTGTGTATGTTTTCTCACATAAAGTTGCGGTACAGGACTGTCTTTTAGCATCTGTGGTATGCCTAGTGAGTTTTGGATGTCCTTGTGGTCTTTCCAGAAATGCATTCAGTGTCTGAGTGATCATAAGCATGTTTGGGATCTCCAAAGGAAGATCTTTCTAGATATTACAGTCCTTGGAAGTAACGGGAGACTACTCCATTACTTCAGGAGCAGTACAACTATAAAAGCATAGGTATCTTCCTGCTTTCTCCTTCCAATTCTTGATATTTCAGTACAAATGGGAAATAAGAAAATTAGTCCTTTGAAGGGTTGTTGCTTCATTTCTGTCTTGGCCAAAAATAAAAACAAAGGTATGATTTATGTATGTCACTGTATTCCTTTTACATGTGGCAAGTACATCTTCTGCTGACTTGGTTAAACTAGTTCTCGTGTATCTTCCCAGTCTTTAGTCTGCAGGTTTCCAAACTGTGGTCCATGTACCATGATGGTCTATAAAGAACTCGCTGGTAGTCTCCAGAGCTTGCCTGTCAGTGCTGTTAATTTTTACTTCTGGAAACTAAAAATCTCATAACAGCTAAAAATGATTGCTTTCCTAATGTCACTGTTGCATGCAAGCAATTCCTATAGTTTCTGCAGCGTGATTGAGACTGGTACAATGTCTCTATTCCAATCAAACTATAATCTAAGGTGTGACTTCAGTTCAGGTAGGAATGTCTTTGCTTGCTTTAATCTAGCAGTCCTGGCCAAAAATAGCAGTGTAGACATAGTGAAAATTCTTCAGCGAAAGTTATACAACCCTGCCTGGGGGAACAGGATACATAGAATCATAGAAGATTAGGATTGGAAGAGACTTCAGGAGGTCATCTAGACCAACCACCTGCTCAAAGCAGGACCAACCTCAACTAAATCATCTCAGCCTGGGCTTTATCAAGGCTGGCCTTAAAAACCTCTAAGGATGAAGATTGCATCATTTTCCTAGATAATCTATTCCAATGCTTCACCCCCCCTTCTAGATCCAACATAGGCCTTCTCCACTTCAATTTGAGACCTTTGCTCCTTGTTCTGTTCTTACCCACAACTGTGAATAGACTAGTTCCATCCTCTTTGGAACCTCTCTTCAGGTTGTTGAAGGCTGCTATCAACTCCCTCCTCGCTCTTCTGCAGACTAAGCGTAGTTCCCTCAGTCTCTCCTCATAAATCATGTGCCCCAGACCCCTAATAATTTTTGTTGCCCTCCACAGACTCCAATTTGTCCATCTCCTTTCTGTAGTGGAAGGCCCCAAACGTGACACAATTCTCCAGATGTGTTCTCTTCGGTACCTGTCTACTGGCAGTGCTCCTACTAACGCAGCAAGGTCACACTGTTGACTATTCAGCTTCTCATCCATTGTAATCCCCAAGTCCTTTTCTGCAGACCTGCTGCTTAGCCATTCGGTCCCCAGCACAGAGCAGTGCATGGAATTCTTCCTTCCTAGTTGCAGGATTCTGCACTTGTTCTTGTTGAACCTCATCAAATTTCTTTTGGCCTAATCCTCCAATTTGTCAGGGTCCCTCTGGATCCTATCCCTATCCTCCAGGGTATCTGTCATCTTTCATTCCTTCGTAGTGTCATCAGTGAACTTGATGAGGATTCTATCCATCCCATCATTCAGATAATTAATGAAGATGTTGAATAAAACTGGCCCCAGGACTGACCCCTCAGGCATGCTGCTTAATACCGGCTGCCAAATAAACATCAAGCTGTTGATCACTACCCATTGAGATCGATTTAGCCAGCGTAGAACCAATCTATGCTTTAACTTGCTGTCGGAGACCATATCAAAAGCTGTGCTAAAATAAAGGTTTATCACATCCAGTACTCTTCTTCCTAAACTGTGAACTAAAGTTCAGGGACAAATTAAGCTCTGACTTATTACAAAATTTCAAGTGGTCACGTCACCATGACTTGCAGATAACTGGTATGTGTGGTGAAATGTCACTTTCATTACATTATGTTGAAATAATGGCACAATTTAGTTTCTTATAACTTGTCTCAGCTTAAGCTGCCTCTTAATTGTGCTGCTGAAGCTAACACTGCCAGTTGTGCTGGTTAAAAGAGTGTTTTTATAGGTGTGTACCTCCAAATGAACCTCCTTTTGGTCTGAATGTTGAATACAACATTCTGGCTGTGCCTGAAGGCAGTTCCAAGGTGGGAAAAGAGATCTCATGATGCTTTTTCCAATTGACTGAAACAGCATCAAAGGTCACTCTGAGTATTGTCCTTGCAGAAGAATAAATCTGTTCTCACTTCAGGCTGCATGAGTCATAGTACTTGGCATAAAATATTCTCTAGTACTTTTGTCTTCACGAACTACTCTGAAATATGCCAATTCCCTACCCCATACAGTTGGGGTATGTTGGTGGGCTGCATATTCTCCTTGTTCATGTTGATCATCTGCTTCTGTCAGTTACTAGAAAATATAATGAATTTAATGAATTTTACAAATAGATGCTTTCATATCTCAGTGCATAGTGGGAAAAAGGAATGGAGACTTATCAAAAAGAGAGGATTTGAAGTGGGACGTTTTGGGGCAAACCCATCAGAAGCAGAACAGAATCAAAGCGTAACAGAATCAAGAGAGATGCTCTCTGCATCCCCCTGCTACTTTGTTTTCAGTTTATAAATGCCTCTTCTGTGTTAGTCTGGTCTAGCTGAAACAAAAGAAAGAACCATGTAGCACTTTAAAGACTAACAAGATGGTTTATTAGGTGATGAGCTTTTGTGGGCCAGACCCACTTCCTCAGATCTGTGTGTGTGTGTGTGTGTGTGTGTGTAAAAAAAAAAAAATAATTTTTTTCAACATTTATATTTTATAAAGAGACTGCAGCCTTCTAGTGGAAAATCAGTTTTGGTTAGGGGGAAACAGACGCTTTTTAGTTTGCACCCAAATCTCCATCTCTTGGCTCCATATTTCAAGGCATACTGTGAGACTGGATGACCAGGCACTGTAAGACTGGCCATTGTGCTTACTGTGCATGGACTGTGAGCAACTCTTAAAATGGTGTCGAGTATCAGAGA
>JANRFK010006693.1:3805971-3873829 GCA_030068395.1 Apalone spinifera
GATGGTGTTTTCTGGAAGATCACCAATGCATTGTAGTTTTCTCAGGAAATCAGTTGTCACGGAGGTAACTGGGAGTGCTGGTGGCGTAGGGCCTGAGTAGAGAGTCTTTCTTAAAATGGTGACTTTCCTTACTAATTACACTACCAGAAATAAAGCGTATTGCTGATACATAAAGACTAATTCACTATTTGCTATTCTCAAATGAGTGTCTACAACTATCTTATGATATTCAGGAACTTTTTGAATAACCGACAATGGAAGGAAGGACTGCCAAGGCTAAACATTCCCATCTTTCTTCTGCTACCTCTCTCTTTCAGCTCTCTCTTGTTGGATAAAGATGGCAGCTTTCCTCTGGATGATGCTGAAGCTTATGAAAATTTTGTTTTTGTTTTTCTTTTGTTGTTTTTGGTCAGATGTTAACAGTCAAAGAAAAATTGTTCATCCACTTGGTGTCAGACCAAACCATTCAAATATAATACAACCTATTGAATTCCACAAGGGAATAGGAGTTTCCTCCTTATCTTTCACTGAGTATTCAGCATGAATGAGTTGTCTGTTCGGTGTCCTCATGAGGTAGACAGCAGGCTTTGATTGCAAGATGAGTAAGTACTATAGTCATTCTGTGAGTGACTGGTTCTTTTTTTTTTTTTTTAATGGCAGGGAACCTGCTTTGACTGTAGTCAAATCAGGAAGAGAAGGCTGCTGGTTATCTGACACAGAGTAGGTTCTTTTATATTTATAGCCTGGGACTAGATGCCTGAACCAAATCGCTAAATCGGTCTTGTTGAAACAATAAGTTTGTTTGGAGCTGGTTTCATTTTTTTTTTTCTTTCTAGAAGGGACATAATTTTTTAAAGTTAGTTTTCCTCCTGCTTCTCCTTAGAATTTAGAGATTATACTGATCATCTCAAAATCATCTTCATGCCATAAAATCCATTTAGATGAGATATATAATAGCATAGTTAAAAGCTCAGTAAAATTCCTAAAGTTTGTGTACACAGGCCACCTAATATCAATTAATGAAGTGTACAGGATTTCTTGAATGGTCCAGATTATAATAGAGTTTTGTATAAAGTGTGAAACTGAATGGAATTGATTTATAACAATTTACTGATTTCAGGCTGTTAGTAACTGAAAAGTATAGTTGGGAGGTGATTATTTAGAGGCATTTAATCTGTTGGGATTGTACACAACACTTAATAAATGGGCTATAGCTTAAGGTAAATGTGCTACCAAGGCTTCACTTTCTGCAGTTTTAAAGAACTAACCCGTTGTGTACTGTAAGTATAAGGTGCCAGTCAATATTTGTATTAAATGTAGTTTTTTTTTTAAAGTAACTCTTCCATGTTTTTATTAAGCCTTCTTCCTCTTCTTGGCATGGCTTCCTGTTTCCTTCCCTTTCTGACCTATAACTTCATTCTGTGACGTCAGTATCTTACTTCTCCACTCATACCCTGCTCCTTGACTCCTAATCGTTTTTAATTTTGCCTATAGCATGTTCTGTGCTCTCTCCTATGTTTTTGTTTTTATTCCCACTTTCCAAACCCTTTATACACTGCATTGTTTTACTAAATTATTTATCTAATAGGAAAATATATATGGAAATGGAAGAATACTTGTGTACATTCTGTGCCAGAGCCCTTATTCCGAGCTTCAAATACACAAACACTTTTTATAGTGTGACGCCTTTAAAAATGCAGTTAATAAATGTTTCAATACAGTGCTATCCTGTAATTGCAAAGACAAAGTCTAGAGAAAGGAGTGCATTTGGAAGTCTGCAGTTTTTATTTGGCAACTTCTGAGTCATTTTAAATATTCTGTGGTGTTGATTAACCTTTTGAGAATATACATTACAATGCAGTCTATAGGCGTTTGGATTTTTGTCCATTTTCAAAAAGTTAACAGGGATTAACTGCACAATAACAGCTTCTAAAGCAGTGATGGGCAACCACCAATAGTGAGTGGGCCGTATGAGTGGCCTTCCTTCATCTCAGTTGACCTCATCAGTCCGACCTGCGGACCCCTGGTTGGCCCTCCTACTCCACGCGGCTCTCGCGCACTAGGGCACTGGATCCCTGAATTTCCTACTGCTCCCCCTCCCTCCCAGTGCTTTTGGAGCACCTCAGATCGTCTGATTTGTACTTCATCCCCACTTCTCTCCCTCCCTCCCAGAGATTGAACAGCCAGGAACGGTTGATTCGCAGCATTCAAGCTCTGGGAGGGAGGAGGAAAAGATGGGATGGAGCACAAATCAGGTGATTTGTGGTGCTCCGAAAGTGTTGAAGGGGAAGGAGTAGGAAGTGCACAGCTCCAGTGCCCCAGTGCATGAGAGGCACATGAGGCAGGGATGCACGGGTTGCAGGTGGAGCCCCATTGGGCCACTTGTGGCCTGTGTGCCACAGGCTGCCCACCACTTTTCTGAAGGAAAAGAAAGCAGTGTTGGACTGAAGATATAATATTCAGTGAGTACGTAATACGTAAAATATTTTGGTTCCTATTCTTGACTGCTTATTCCTCCCTGCATAATCAACTTTTGGTCAGTGTTGTAGACTGGACAAAATCAATTACCGGGACTACAGTTTTAATCATAGAAAGAGGACAGTATCAAGCTTAGTTAACACTTGCCTTTGTTTCCTGTCCAAAGTTATTGTATTAGGTGTTTGGGATCGTATTGGATATATCCTAAAGAGTGTTAAGCTTCCCATTGCTCCTGTAAATATTCTAGAAAGAGAAGATAAATGTTACATTGTAATTTATTAGACTGGCTTGAGTTGAAGTAAACATGGACTGTGCAGAGTCCAGATTTTTAAAGTGTCTGTCCTTCTCTACACAGGAGAGAAGAGAGGCAGATTTTTTTCAAATACTCAAAGCCATTAAATCAGAAAGGAGGAAAGGGAATTTTCTTAATTGGTAGTTCCTAAGAAGAAAATATATAAATGTGGCTTGGTATTTGATCAGAAATGAATGATGTGCAAAATTTAGGTGGAGTTGTATTCAAAAGGATAAGCTGACTTTTATCACTAGTTCTGATAAAAACCTATGCTTAAAGACAAACAATAAAAAAAGAATTAATCTGCAGCGGTTTCCATAGGATACAGCCAAGTGCCTACAGCACTCTCCAGAACCAGTATTTCTGGTGTGCCAGGTTGCATTCTCTCATGTTCTCGTTGTGATGTCATCAGGAATGCATAGCTTCATAGATAGAAAAGTGATTGTTTAGACTGTATTGACACATTTGCGTCCTTTATGGAAAATGTTGAAAATATGCCTGTGCTCGTACAAGAATTGGGAAGAAGTTTTTTGTCTGCATATTGTGTCTCTTCCTTTTTCCTCTGTCCAGATTAGCCTAGAACGCTCTGGCATGGGAAAGCATATTGCAGAATAGGAATGTAATATAGCTGTTGCTGACTGCTGACACCTTTCTGAGACTTCAGTACCATTCATGATAGAAGTTGCAGAACATTATGTATAAGTAGCGCCAAATGGGTTTTAAAGAGGTTTGTTTTGTAATCCCTGCCTTTCTCTAATTTTGGTGCTGGCATTTTTTCCCTTGTGGATATGACTGTATGGCCATGTGTTGCACATGCATTTGACTTTATATTTCTAAAGAATAAAATCAGGGGTTGCCAAATCAGGAACCAAGCTGATTCAATGGCTTTGTAGTGTTACAGTTCATCAGAACGTTTTTCCCCACTAGGAGTTATCTACAAGTAGGAGCCACCTCAGAGTTGTCCTCTTTCTTTCCTCTGTCTCTCTGTTCTCTAACTTCAGGTATTATTGGTACCTAGAAATCCTTAATATCAGTAATCTTACATTTTGGCATAGTAGCTGTTTTAGCCCCGTCAAACTTACATTTGTTGGTATACACTTCTAGAGTATGGTTTGTAGACCATTAGTGATTGCCCACTTGCAGAATTAAATACTTGGAGAACCAAGCAGTTGGAAGTTGCTGGGCGGGGTGGTAATTCAGAAAGACTTTCTTCCTATTAAGTAGAAATAGAATGAAACTTTTCTAATCATGTTAAGTGACACCAGCTGTAATCTTTGAAAAGGTAAGGCAGATTCAATATTTTTTGTGTACTTGTGGCATCGTCATCAATGAAAATATAATAGGGCTAGTATGCAAAGGAGTGTTACGAGTACAATTTCTATCAACAGTAAGCCAAAACATGAACTGCTACAGACAATGTTCTCTCTAGTCTTTTCCATCTAGGTGTGGATTTTTTTCCCATCCAGGCGTGGAATACATTTTTCCATGTGCATCCAGACATGTATAATTGTGCACCATCCGAAGAAACACAGCCTAGTTTTGGGCACTCTAATTGACTGTTTGCCATTTCAATCTCTCCTGAGGTGCTGCACAAGTGCACGGATTATATCTCTGCTAGGCTAATAGATCATACCTCTGTCCATGAGGATTCCCTAAGCATTGATGTAGTTCTTAGTTTTTATGCATTTCTGCAACTATGGGTTTGTGAAACTGATTTTGCTATGTCCGCACTGCAATATGATGATTGTACATTGTTCAGCTCCCACAAGCTATTGTCTTAAGAGAAAAACTCTGAGGTTGGAGTGTTAAAAAATGGAATTGTTTTTCTAAATATTACCCAATTTAGAAAATTGGGATATGAACACTGAACAATTAGATTTTAAAATGGAATTGAATGGTAAATGCAAAAAGATTGAGAGAGACTGGGTATGCTTTTATAGGCTCTGCTCAGAGCAATTGTATCTTCATGATGCTCTGTTTCACAGCTTGTATTCTTACAGAAGTTTGAGATGGTCATATACTTTTAGGAATAATTTCTGAGAAGCTTCCTATAGTATGTTAAATTAATCCTTTTTTTCCTGAGATCTGGTGGTTTACATAGCAGACATTGAGGAGCAACTGATGTAAAAATATCGGGGAGAAAAAGTGCTATGGGAAGATTTCCAAATGCCCCCTTTGACCATCTTATATTTATTTTGTAAATATATCCTGATTTCTCTTGACATTATGATTAGCATGACCAATTTGACTTTTTTAAGGGAGGGTACTCAATATTTACTATAAAAAAATTGCCTAGTGGTATTTTAATAGATATTTAATACGTTATAAGCTTCGCTTCAATCATGAGATAGATAGAAGGAAGTTTCTCAGGGAGAAAATAGTAATAGCCATTTTGTGAAGGAATAAAAACTACTTGCTTTCAGTACAGACCCAGATACCCCTCATGAGTGTTAAACCATAGCTGGAGGGATCTATTTTTAAAAGATTGCTTCTCCTAGAAGGGTGATCTACTGTTCAATTCCTTCATAACACATATTTAGACCCTCTCTGTCTCGGGACTATATTGGGTAAATGGTCTTGTAGTATACTGAGTGAAGGGCCAATCTCTTTACACTGTAATGTTCTTCTGAAAATGTTTAATCTGTTTATGCGGGTCAGGAAAGGGGAGACAGAATTATTTGTCCTTGTAGAGAGATGCTTCTGTTAGCCCAGTTCTGAAATACACACAAGTCTGTCCCAACCTGTAATTATATTGTACAGAGGACAGATGAATTACCACTTTTATGATAAGCATCAAATTTGGTCATTGTAATTTTTTTACTGTGCTCTGGGTGAAGTAAATTGTCTTTGGTGTCTAGTAATATGTACTAATAACTGGCTTTATTTTTGGTAGATGCTGATGCTTGTGCTGTATAAGTTGCATGCCTGTGGGTGAATGTGTAATAGGAAATAACTAGCTAGTTTGTATCTTAGCAACAGTTATAGCATCATCTGGGTTAAGAGGTAGTCAATAACATTTCCCCTCTTAAAGTTTTTGTTGCAAATCTTGATTCAAGCTGTTTAAGAGTAAATTGATAAGAACACAGGCAATAGAGCCATTAGCACAACTAAATTCACACCTAAATAGCTGGAGATTACGCAAGAGCAGAGCATCAGAAATACAGTTCAGATTTTTCTTTGCTCAGTGTGATTTAATGAGGTGCTAACAAGTTTAATGTGTTAACTTACATTATCTATTGTATATTATCCTAATATTTCTATTGAAGCAAATATTGAACTTAGTGTAGGTCCTATATATTAACTATTGATTATACTAATCCCAGTCCTTGATCTTGAGTCCTGATCAGGTTTTTCCACTTAGTCCTCACTTTCTGTCCTCCCCAGAGTCTCCAAAATTCTTCAATTTTTTCATCACGGTCACCATGTTTTCAGCTAAATAGGATAGAACTAGCTGTAATTATTTCTAGAACTTGGCAGCACTGGCTGTTTATCAGCTAGAAAGTTGTCTGTTGAACAGTGCAGAGTTTGGGGCAAATTCCATATATTGTATGAACATTGTCATGGAATACAAATGCAGCAGTTAAAGCTCTAATTTAAAAACACTCACTCTATGCACCCTATCTTTTGCTTGGTACTTTTGGAATATTTTTAGTTTCCGTTGTTTCTAAAAATATGTTTAAAAGTTCAGGTTAACTTATTTACATTTTGCAGCTGGGGGAACCCAGAAGAATACAAATACAGTCTTTGTGATGTGTATGAAGAACAGTTTCTCAAAACATTTTATAAAGAATGTATATGTATCTTTGTAAAAAGTGAAAAATTGATAGAAAAGAGAATGTTATCTAGGAAACCGTTGTGTACAGTCTACTACAAATCAGCATGCCAACTCTGCTGCCTATTATATACAAAGCAACGTTAAGGTTAATTAAGGTTGCCCAGTAATATCTATTATGGGAAGATGATGTGAATTACTTACAACTTTAACTGTTTGAGAAGAAATTTTTCATCCTGGGTGTTTGCCTAATCCTGAATTTTATAACTAAAATGATTAATCTGTTGCCAAGGTCAAGGTTTGGGGAAAAATTACGTGTATTTATGAATTTAATATTTGTATTATTGATCATGCTCTGAAAGAGGAAGAATTTGAGGTTTCCTTTATAAGAACCCCTACTGAAAGAGGTACACTGGATTTCTTTGGTCTTCTAACATCCATAGGGTTATGTTCAAATTCTTCTCTAGTGGGAGTAGCATGTTACTGATCTGGAGCTATTTTGAGAAAAAGTCATTTGAAGAAGTGACCTAAATGTGGTTAGTTGATATAGCATTGGCACTCTGCCAGATGGATTGTGGACAGGACTTAAAGCTGAAGTCTTTTTCTGCATTGCTGCTTGCAAATTCCCTACCCTGTAATTGTGCAGCACTTACTGAGAGAAAAGACCTACTCCAAAGTGTAAGCCCTGAATGATAGATTTAGATATAAGTATCAGTCGTATGAAGATGAGGGGAAAACTCGCTGGGCATGGCTTTCCTGTAACTTAACATGTTTGACTGAGTGGAGGCAATACCAACAATTCAATGTCCTTGCAGTTGGAGGCAGTCAGTCTGACTCCACATATAGTTGTGATTCCATGGTTTAGTGCCCGTGGGATTTGGTCTTTTCCCATGATTTTGCTTCACTGGGTGCTTTGACATTTTTTTTTCTCCTTGAGCTGCTGGACCCTACTTCTCTTGCCCTGCTGAGTCCTCCAAACAGATAGTTATTGTATTCCATTGCAAACTCCCTGTACTGGTCCATGGACCCATGGTGGTAGGGGAGTCAGAGGTCAGAGCTGAAGTCCAGCTTATGGCTAGGATATGGGGGGAACCAGGTGCATAAACTGGCCATCTGGGCTGCCTGGAGAACAACACAGCAGTGGAGGTCCAGGAAGCCCCAATGGTAGGTTACAGATTCCTCACTTCTGACATCCAAAGGAGGCAAGAAGCTCTGAGCCAGGCCACCTGAACTACATTGTGACTTCTGGGGCCCATACAGTTGGGACATTTGGAGAGAATATCAGGCAGGGATGGCAGAATTGTCAAAAATTGATCAAAAATCAATTTACAGTTGATCAGTTCACATCAATAGCTGTTGTCCTCTATGGTTAATTGACTTGCAAAGGCTGAGAGAGTCTGTCAGAATCAGGAATTTCTGGCTTGTGGTCCTGTGCTTAAATTATCTTTTTCTAAGAGAGGATTTCTTGGAAATAGCCTAGGCAATTTTTTCTTTGAAGCAAGCAATTTTCAGGTGATTCTGTATCATTGATGTTTCCTCATTTCCTCCCTCCCCCTCAATCTCTGACCTTGGATATTAAAATATTGAGCTGTAAGAACAAAAACAGTCAAACTTTAAACAGCGATGACTTAAAACTGCTCCATAGACATTCCAGAACAGCTAGCTCTGTACCCTTGGCTGGCCAGGTTTTAAAAAAATAAACTTTTGGCATTTTAAGAAGGTTTTTTTTTGTTTGTTTTTGTTTTTTTGTTTTTAAAGCAAGGGAGGGTGATGCATTTCTGAACTCTTTCATGAAGGAAATGTGAGGATAGTTTTCAAGTACAAAGAAGTGCATAATCCAGGCCCTTACCACACTTTCATGCTGTGTGGCTGTGTAATAATAAGGAAATGCCTCTTCGCTTGAGACATACATTCATCTTAACTTCTGTTCATCTCAGTACCTATTCTAGAGGTTTGGGACGTGAGTGCCTTGATTTTAAAGTTTTCCAAATCTGGTGAAAATCAAACAGCTTTTCTTGAATTCAATTTCCAGAACATTGTCAAAGATTAAAGAGTTGTTCCTGTTTGCAAATGAGCTTTCTGGAAAGCCTTTTTTTGTCAATTTCTTAATTGAAATCACAAAATGATTGTGTGATAAACAAAAAGGCCAGATTTATTTGTGTTGAAACTATCATTATATATAGAAATGAGACAAGGTAGTGAGCTATTCAAACCCCCCCCCCCAAAGACATGCATGAATGAAGTGACCTTTATTGTTCTTGGTGCTTTGGATTAGCCTTGTGTGTTGTTAAACACTGGAAGATTTACCCAACATTGCTTGGATCCTTAACTCAATTTTTGGTTTTTGGAAAATTAAAATAAAATGTATACTGTATGCTTCATTTAAATCATTGCTCTGGAGTGGGGCTGGAGATGAGGGGATCGATATTCAGGTTGTCCTGGGGAGAGAGGACTAGTTTCAGTGTGAATTGGGGCAGGGGGGAGCTGCAGTCCCCTTGCTCTCCCTAAAGGGTACCTGGGGGATGGGAGGTTACGGCTAGGATTACCCCTTTCACCTGCTGTGTGATTCTCTTTCCTATATGGTTTTTTGTTTCCATAGGCGGGGGTCCTCCCTTCCCCCCTCACCCCTCCAGCACAACCAAACCCTTACCTTGCTTCAAATTGTAAGAGGAAGCTGCATACCAAATTCGATAAGCCTAGTTCTTATGGTTTAGGAGTTCTTAAACGGACAGACAGACAAACTTGCTCACACACACATTCTCTCATATGTAATCAGATGAGAATCAGCGAAGTGCTTATGAAAGTAAAGTACTGGTAGAACTTTCTGGAGCCAGGTGTATTCCTAGTGGACTTTTGTCACACTTTCCCACATAACTTTGCAAATACTTGTTAGGATTGAGGTGAGCATTTCTGCTGTTCAATTTATGGGCCTCTTCTGAGCAGATATTCCCCTATATTCTAATTTTCAAACTGCCATTGGGAAAGTTATCCATGTTGTTAGTAGTGCAAAACAAGTAGAGTTTGAAGTAAGGCCAGAGAGTACTCAAATACGGAACTGGGTTGTCCAGCAAAGAGGAGCGATCCAATACAAGCAAAGGTAGCTTCCATCTTTTTGTTTGTTGGAATCACGCTGCTATTTAAACTTTGATTCTTGTGTAGTTGGATCATTTGTGGGACGACATCTCACAGTGAATAATGCATATTAATGAGGGCCATCTGCAGTTGAAGCCTGTATGAAAACTAGGTGGTTTTCATTTGTTTTCAAAAGATTTTACCTTTAGCAGCTGGTCTATTTTTATTAAGCAAAGGCGCCAAGAACTGTAGGAATGAGTACATTGTCATTTGGCTAGACAAGCTCTTCTTTAAGCTATTGCTTCTTTTTTTTAAATAAAAAAGCATAACTTTCCATAGACACATGTTAAAATCCTCCAACCCGACCCAACCCATGCCAGCAAGTCTGGTCCAGGTCAACTGACTTGGGCTCGTGGGGCTCACTCTGTGGCTAAGAATAGCTGTGTTCCTGCTTACGTTCTGAGACCCACCCCTCCAGCGGGTTTCAGAGCCCAAGCTCTCCAGCAAGCAGGAATGCCTGTCCAGCTATTTTTAGCCCTGCAGCGTGAGCCTGAGTCAGTTGACCCAGACTTTGAGACTTGTTGCTATGGGTTGGTTTGGAGTTTTTTTTATGTTTTGTTTTTCACAATGTAAGTATGCCCTTACATTTCCCCAGTTGGCATGATGTCATCCAGTGTGATTTCAGTGCAATTGAGAAGTACTTAATGCCTGTCAGTTGTTTCCTTCCTCTTTCTTGCTGTGTCTTGCTGTGTCTCATGTTAGCCTTCAGAGAAAATAATCTGATACTGGCAGTACATTTTGGTGATGAAAATTGGACATTGTTTTCCAAAGAAGCATTTAACTGTACATACTTGAGTTCATTTCCTAGGTTACCGTTCACAAGGAGCTGTTGTAATCCTTGCCAGCTAAACTGTAAGGATTCCAGGTTGTGCCCATTTCAGAGAGTAATGATGAAGTGGGGTCATGGCATCGAAAAAAATAACTTGCTGTGTAACTGTGCCTCAAAGGGAGCTTTGAGAAATACTAATCCAGATTCTCTTAAATGCCATGAGAACAAGATAAAAAATGTTAAAGGCACTCTTTGATCCACAGATGGAATTGTTTCAGTTAAACTCTGTGCAAGCATCTTCTATCCATTTTGTCCATCAGAAAATGATGTATATTTTAAAGAACATCAGAACTACAAATCACAATTCTCCTTTGGAACTGCAGTTGAATTTGGAATTGTAATTTTACTGAAGTTATGAGAACTTGTATTACTCCTTAAATAATGAAATTAGAATTTCACCTCTGTAGATGTTCTGTACACATTTCACAGGTAAATGAAGCAGGGAAATCTGTGCAAAAGAAATAAATCATTCGGTTTGGCCCCGTATTAAAAAGAAATATTTTATTGATAGGAAAAGGGCCAATACAAAAAAGCTAAGTTTTTAATTAGATGTCTTTTTCTCGGACTTTGAAACTAAGTCAGTTTGTGCTTTCTAAAATAACTTACTTTGAAATAACTTCATTGTTTAAACTTCACAAAGTGATTTACCTTTCTGAGGAATTACACTGTGACTAGAGTATAACAGGTTTCTCTTAGTGGATTTTTTTTTGTACAGCTTTAATAGATAATTGATGGGGTATCCTTGTCTCCAAACAATATGCTTTGTCCAAGGAATTGATTGAAAACATTTTCATCCAGAATAAGTTGTACTGAATGGAAATGAAATGCTGCAAGGTGTTCTGTGGTAGTGTTACTTCACTGATTACTACAGCAGAGAAGTTTTAAATAATATTATTTTGGCAGGGTGTGCAGAGTTTGTTGCATAATAGAGGCCCCCACATTTTTGATTGTGCTCAGTTTTTTTTAAAATGTAGGGTTTACTTTTTATCTACTCCTACTTGAAGCCCAACTTTCAGCTAAAGAAGTAAAAAAAACACCTTACTCCCTACTCTGGTGAGAGACAACACACCACAGAGACAAAAATGCATGGGTGTGTCCTAACCTAGAGGCCAAACTTTGCTGGCATTTGTTTGTTAGCAATGATTCCGACATTCTTTATAGCAAACTTTATGGGCCTTCTACTATACTCCCCTGGTTTTTAGTTTACACAGGAGTTCTTTGAAGTATATCACTTGGGTGTTTGAAATCCCTTCTGATTTCAATCCCATGGAGTTTGATGTTTAGGGGTTAAGATCCATATCTCATGTGCACGTATTACGTATTCAGTATGCTTCTGTGTAATTCAAATCATATGCATGTACATGTATTCCACAGGGGAATTGATTTCTTCAGTATCCATTGCTAGTTTACTGATCGTTTAACTTTACTGCTGTTTTTCTAGTTAATTAGTAGTAATAATACTGCTCTTGTAAGCTTATGAAGTAAAACGACAGCTCTCTTATTGTTTCTGCTTTTTGTTAGGCTACAAATATAGATTCATTTGTACTGTAGAGTCTGCACTGTTAGCTTTTTCTTTGAGCTACGTTGGATTGGCATTGTAGGCAAGCACATGTCTGAGCATTAGGCTTCTTCCATAACTGTCTTCCTATACTTAATACATTTAACTCATTTATTTAATTTGTCCTTTTGCAAGCTGGGATCTTAAAGGTTTAGCAAACTAATGTATTGAATAATTGGATCCTGACTAGCCCGTTAAAGATTTCCTGCAGAAATTCCATAGCATCTTTCTATAGCAGTAGAGATAGTGGAGCTGTCTCCGGAACTTAGAAGACCACACTGCACCGGTCATTTTAGATGGCCATCTTTGCAATCATAAGAGCCACAAACATTTTTAAAACAAATATGATTTCTAGAAAAATGGATAGGCTAGCCAACCCCCACTTTCCACTGGATGTAACCGAGCCGTTGTCTGGTCGGTATTTTCCATCTCTCCAGCAAACAGTTCCTCTCTAGTTTGCTAGCACAACAACCAGCGCCACCAACCTGAGGCAATAAGTTTGACTCTTAGCCAAGAAATATGAACCTGCTTGGAATTTGCAAACCCTAGGGACAGGCCACCTAAGCTTTCCAAGTTATGCTTTAAGCTTGTTTGCTTGCAGAATCTTACAAGCCATTTCTTTCTCTTCTCTTAATTTTTTGATGTGGTAGAGAAACAGGGAACAATCTTTCATAAAGTCATAGGTTTAAAAAGCTCTGGGGTGTGAAGGTTCCTTTATATTCCTAGCATCTAGTAATTACTATATCTAGTACTAGTATATCTAGTATTGCTATATCTAGTACTGCCTCTTGCCTTTGTATTTTATTACTTTCACAGACTTTGAGATGCAACATCTTTGTCACAATATCTGAGTGCTTCACATTTTAAATTGTACAATCAACATAGGATGGACAAATCCAATATGTTATGACCAGGGCTCCCTCTAAGATTTCCTTTCCATGAGCGGAGTAGGTTTTGTCTTGTGTGCCAACAATGAGGTCATGTGTGCTTGTTTGGATGTGTGCCACTGTGGCACCCACCCACAGGAGAATTCTGCTACCAAAGGAGCAGCTCTGTGCTTCCCCTTGCTTGCAGTTCTGGCAAGGAAGTGAGTGTATGAAGCTAAGGGCAGGGGCGTCATGGATATAAATTTGGTGCTTTGGTAATGGGGAGTAACCGCTTAGCTTGACCTACTACAGTGAAATTTGGCACTCAGTGTAGGAGAACTGTTTCCCCTTTGTGCTGGCAGTGTTATGCTACTTTGCCCACATTTAAATGAACACGGTATCCCAAACCTTCTGTGATGCTTTGAGGCACTGGGTCCTTATGTTAGACAGGGAAACTGAGGCAAGAAGTAGTCAATAAATTGCCTGAAGTCACTTAGGAAGTCATCAGCAGGGGTGGGAACAGATAAAAGCAAACTGTAAGAGGTCCTGCCTTCTCTCTTCCAGCTCACTATACACAATACCGTCTATACTTCCAGGCTGCCGTAAAAGACAGTACAACTCTTAGCTCCACACTTGCTTATGGTATGGATTCTTGGGCAGTGATCCATTCATCCAGGTGTACAGTAAGAGGGCTTACCATCCAAGATCTGTTCAACTCTGAGCATTTCATTTTTTGGTACTTTTCCGTTCTCTGTTTTAATAACAGGAATGAAGAACCCCTTCCGCCCCAACCCCTGGCAGCAGCAAACATCCCATCCGTAGCCACCCGCCCGCCACGTGGTTCCTCTGGTCCTGGCCGGCCAGAGCAGCCATCTGCCTCCTGCCACGCAACTGTGCGGCTCTGCTTAGGAGGTGGGCGGGGTAGAAATTTCCTCTGCACATGAGTTAGTGTGCAACTTAGAGGGAACTATGGTTATGACCTATTTACATCTTTGAACAGGATGGGACTGGGCAACCTGAATAAAATCTCAATCAAAACCTGTCCAAAGTTCTGTCTCCTGAAAGCTGTCAGCTCTGCTAAAATTTTAAGTACCAGTAGGAATTGGTCTCTGCTGAAAACGCACTGCTGCTGATCCTTGACTTATTTCCCAGGGTCCACAGCAGGCTTTAACATTAATGAGTGATCCTAGAGAAAGAAGGACTTTCTCGGGTAACAAGATAGTACAGTAATTTGCACATAGAAGCAAACCTATCCAGTGTGGAATCTTAGGAAAACATACTGCTTACAGTCAGCTGCCCACCACAGCTGGATTGCAGACTGGAATGTTTCTGCAGCTAACGCTCTTTGGTGAGCTCCCAAAGCAATGTGTGTCTATATATTTTGGAGGTTGTGCGTTTGTCTGTCTGTCTGCAAGTCTTTCTTCAAGAACTGCTAAGACCACCAGATTTGGGATGTAGCTTCCTCTTATCCTAACTTAAAGCAAGATCAAGGGTTGGTTGTCAGGAAAACTAAATGTATGGCCAAAAGAGGACTTGAATAGGGGAAAAAGTGTACTAACATATTGAGCTACCTTGCACCTGAAATTTTTCTTTACCCCTGTTGAGGACGATGCCTGTTGAAGAGAAAGTTGTTGCTAGTAACAGCATTCTCATTGGCAGAGTTAAACAATGTTTTAATATTTAAAGCTATAAATTGGGCCCTCCCAAATTAGTGATCAATTTCAGCCATAGGATTTTAATGATTTTTAGTTATTTGAATCTGAAACTTTTTGATATTAAAGCCCTTTGTGGGGGAGGCGTTGAAGTACTACTACCCTTGTGCGCTGCTGCCCTCAGAGCTGAGCAGCTGGAGAACGCCAGCTCTAACGGCAGAGCTGCCACAAGGAGCAGCAGCAGCGCGGAAATGAGGATGGCAAGGTATAGTATTCTGTGCTGCTGCTAGCAGAGTGCTGCATTCAGTGCTGGCCATCAGCTTCTGCTCTCCCCACTGCCCAGCTTTGAAGTCAGTGCAAAAGTAAGGATAGTAGTACTACAACACCTCCCTTACAATGAGCTTTTAACACCAAGAAATTTCAGATTCTAATAGATGAAATCATTAAATGGCAATGTGGCCTCCTCCCCAAATAACCCTCTGAAACCCTTGCAACTCTTCTTTGGGACAGAACCCCCAATTTGAGATCTGTTGGCCTCCCTCCCCGATGAAATCTGTATAGTATAGAGAAGAGCACACACAACACTAGATCTCATGGGCTGGGTGGAGACTAGATTTCACAGTCAGTGACCTTTTTTTCATGGCTGTGAATTTTGGTAGGGCCCTAGCTATAAGAGCAACTTGAATTGATTTCCAAAAATTCTCTGCCTTGAAGGGTGGATTTCAAAAGTTTCTTTTAGTTTGCAAATTTTAATAGAATATTCTTGCATTCCATGAAAAATATGCAGGAATTATGTTAAACTGAAAGAAACATTGGGAATACAAACAGCGTTGGTTGCTCATCATGTATGGTTATTTTGGTCTCCAGTCTGTCCTTATGTCATCTTTCTTTGCTTTTCCCTTGGAATTTGACATCAAATTGTTACTTTGCAGATTCTTTGATTTATCCATTGTTGTTTGTTCCCCATTCTATACGTTGCCAGTTAATAGTTGAAAAAACTTTCCAGTTAATAGAAAGTGAAAGGAAGAGGCAGCAAATCTACTGATACAGCTGTCACTGGGTTTGAGCAGTCTGGTAGACCGAAGGGAGCAGAAGCACAATACTGTAAACTCTAGCGTTCTACTACTACCTGCTACCATGTCTACACTTGCGGTTTCACAGGCTGAAGTAAGTGGTGGGAATTTCCCCGTAAGACAGTGCAGGCCTATTATGAAAAAAGAAAGTTATTGTTTTTCTTAAATAAGGTATCTTCTCAAATGACAGTTTTGAAGAACATCTTGTAAATTATGCATCCCTGGAGCATTTCTGGAGAGGAAGCCTCGTAGAATATGCTTGGCCTTGCTGGAACAATGGGACATGGCTGGTGTTCAGGAACTCACTGAATAAAATCACTGTGAAATACTAGCTCTGAATATAAAATTATTCCATGTACTTAAAAATGAATTAAGAAAAGTATCTGGCTGTTATGTGTATGATATTATGGGAACAGCATGCTCCGCCAATATGAAATACTGAGTTCCTCGGCTGCGATTAGCAGTAGGTTGAGAATTTATGGAAAAATTGAACTCAGTTGTTAGGTGGAGTCTCCACAGGCTTCTCCAGCCTTTGCTAGCTGACCAGGAAGGAACATTATGGCGTGGTTTCTAGGTAACAGCCTATTTTGCTTGTCCATGTAATGTAAGGAATGGTGCCAAGAAGAAAGGATTCAACACCACCACAAAATGTCTGTTTCCTGCCTGTGGTTTTCATAGGGGGCATTCATTTGGTGAAATACGGGCCAGTGTTCCCTCTAATCTTTTCCATCTATGTGCGGAATTTTTCAGTCAATGTGCAGAATAAATTTTTATGTGCACCGAGCCATGTGTGACTGTGCATCACCAATAGAAACACAAAACCTAGCTTGGGCACTCTGCTAATCAGGTAGGCAGCAATTGAATGTCACCTGACTGGCTGCGCAAGTGCACAGCATACAGGGAACACTGATTCTGACCCTATTAAAATTAATGGGAGTTACGCTGTTGACATGAACATGGCCAGGATTTTGCATAATGTGCATATAGCTGTCCTATTGTACATATATATAATCATGCAGTATTGTACTAAAGGTAAAATCTGGTGGGGGTGTGTGACCATAAATCCACATAAATAAAGCCAGCATACTGATGTGATTGTGCCAAAGTGGCCGACTCTTTGCAATTGGATTTTTCAAGATCAGTCACACATGAGAAGCCATACAAGTATTATTGAATGCAGTGCACCCAAAGTAGCATCTTGGGTTATATCCATGTCCTACATGGCTCACATGTAACCACAGGCCTCTATTTTAGTGTAGTTATGGCTAATGATGAGGTTTTTGCTTCACATTATGAAAAGCTGGGTAAGGGGCAAAAAGGAATAGTTTACAAGTGCATCTCAAAATTCTCTGATTTTAAAAATAAGTTTATGTACTTGATTAAACTTATGCTAGTAGTACAGCAGGTTTCATAAAGCCTCAAACTATTTGTATTTGAAATAGTAACAGTCTGTTAAGTGATGGCTGTAGAAAACATTACGGCAATAAGCACATCCTGTTCTTGATGTTTTAGTGCAGTTGTGGAAAGATTAGTTGAAACACTGAATGATTTTGCAGCACGCTTGCTGATGACAGTTGCTTAGTCAAAGGTCCTATACTTAGTTGAGAGGAAAAGTCAGCTTGTCTGCTTTCCTGCACCTTTGAACCAGCTGCTTACTTGCTGACTCGAGATCTGTAGTTACTGACAGACATGGAGCTGTAAGTTATTACCGTCCTGCCATTCCCAGCGCACGTCCTGTGATGAGTCTTGAAGTAGGGTGGGGAGAGTAGGTGGAAACTTAAGTAGTAATCTAAACTTCAAGAACTGAAAGTTTTTGTCAGAGGAAGTCTGTGCTTGTGCTCGTTTTCTGAGTCAGTAAAGGAAGTATTCTTTTATTAAGAACGTTGACTTGTGTGCTGCGTAGAGCACCTATTTGACTCGCCCTGTATCTTGACCACTCCCCTAGGAGGACTTGTGTCAGCAGAGCAGGGTTTGCACTCCACTGATGACAGAAACCTGAGGATTTTTGAGAGGTGGACAGAATCATCTTGTTTGTTTGGATAAACACTTGACCAGCTGGATCAGAAATTTCTTTCCTGGGATGTTAAGTAAATAAAGCAGAAGCCTAGCAAGCAGTAGTGTGGATATTTTGTCTCTCTTTGTGTTTGAACTTCAAAAACTCTGGAAGTTGAATAACCAACTTTGCAGCCATGCAAACGGAAGCAGACTGCTTCAGTCCAGAAGCTCAAAAACTGGTAAGGAAGTGCAGGGGGGGAGGAGGGGATGAGAGAGGGGGATAAACAATCTGCGACTCCAAATCTCCTCTCCGTTGTGCTGTCTTTAAAAGTTAAAAATGAGGCACTAGTTAATGGGTGTAACTGTTGAAAGTTAAACTGCCTGGTTTCTGATTACATTTAAGAAGCTTAGTTTACTATTCTGTACATAGGAAGTGACTGTGCATATATACATGAGATTATTTTCTGTGCATGAGAATTCACATTCTACAAGTCTGCAGCTATACTTATACCAAGAACAACTCAGTTTAAATGCTTGTGTTCATGTTTCTATTAACTGTTTAAATGTTCTTGAATATTACTCCTTATTACTGCTTTATACAACAAATAAACTTTTTTAGTTTCTAGTCTGTGTACAATATATAAGTTCATTACAGCAGTGTGTGAAAAGTTTGATCACATACACTGTACATTATAAGATAAAATATCTTGCCCATGATCTATGGGAATTCAAATTATTTTCCACAGGCTCTGCAAAGTGCCAGTGTAATATTACCCTGGAAACCGCAACAAAAAACTCTGTACAGATCAAATGCATTTCAGCTAATAGAACTGTTGGTATAATAGAAAGAAAGGATGGTGTGTTATCTCAGATTTCCAGCCTCAAAGGGAATGCAAAGTGGGGATAAGAGTTAGTTAATGTTCATCGTTGTTTTCCTTTGACCTTTTTTCTTGATTTTATTTTTTTTCATTTGCACTTCAATGGCACCAATGGTTCAGATTTATCTACTCCATAAGATTTTTTTGTCACTGTAGTTGGTGTCAGTCTCCTACCTGTTATGTTTTATGTGTATAAATGAAAACATTGGCAAAACAATGACACACTTCTGAATGTGAAGTGCGTCATTTGGGAGAACTCTTTCAATGAGATGGACGAGGAATGTGTTCAGATTGCTCATTTAGAGGGAAAAAAATAGGGATTCTCCTTGTATACAGAAACATTTGTTATGTATTGAGCTTGTGCCAGCAGGATTGCAGTCAGTCTTGCAGAGAGCAGATCGTTCGCTGCATCTTTAATGGGATAGTGGTTAGGGGATTAAGAGGTAAACATTCTACACTTAGTTTACTGCTTCAAAAGTTAATGTCTCTGTGCAAAGTAAAACCCTTAATTTGTCTACTACCTTTGTTCCCCACTCTGCGGGCTCCTTGTCCTATGGTGACACTAGTGGCAGCTTCCCTGTGGGGAGGGTGTGAATGATACCAAATGTATGTCTATACTGAAGTTAAACACCCTAGGCTGGTCCAGGCTGGCTGATGCACATTTACAGGGTTCAGACTAAGGAACTGTTCAAGTGCTTGGACTTCAGCCCAAGCTCTGGGACCCTTCCACTTTGCAGGGTCCTAGAGCCAGTTTCCAGTTTGAGTCCAAATGTCTAACCCCAAGTTGGCTTCCACTGGTAATACACGAAGGTGGGCTCCTCCTTTGCCGAACCAGCTACACGAGCTGGCCCTGTTGGACTTTTTAGAGGGGGAAAAAAAAATTAAAACAGATGGGGATTGAATTCCCACCTACTTAAACTGCAGTTTAGTTGCTAATTTGCAGCATCAGACAGGCTAAATGCTTTTATACTGGGCATCGTTCAACATAAAATAAAGTATAAGTGTGAGGGACCCTAGGGTTAGCTGACAATGCTTATTGTTACTTTTAAATATTACCTTTAAAAGACTGCAACTCACCAAATGCAATTATTAAATATCATATCAACACTTCAGATATTAGATATTTTAATGAGACATTTTTCTCAGGAATAGTTTGTAAAAAGTTGAAAGTACCCAGAGCAAGTTAATATCTATTCCTTTTTTGGCCTATTGGGGGGAAAAAAGAGAAAAAATATGTAAAACATGTATAGCTCAATTCAGCATGTGAGCAGACATGCCATCAGAGTTTTAGCTAATGTTTGAAGTTCCAAAGAGTTCCTTGTATACACATGCAGTGCTCAAAAGATTTACGATGGAAACAGGCTTTCATGGGCTTATAACTAAGGTGTGGATTTTTGGCATGTGGTTAAGTGAGTGTTATCTGTGCATTTTACTTTAGTAGGTTGATGAAGGAGAAACTTAGTTTAATTTTTCTCCTCTTACAGTTGTACAGTGCGTATAAATGAAAGGTGAAAGTTAAACAAGTTCTGCCATGGTCCACTGTTTGGATAGTGTGAATAAGCTATGCCAAAACATCAGTGAGTCCTATGGCACCCTAGAGACTAACAGATATATTAGGGCACATGCTTTCGTGGGTAAAACCTGCTTCACAAATGCGTGTGCCCTAATAAATCTTAGTCTCTAAGGTGCCATAGGACTTGTTGTTTTTGCAGATACAGACTAACACTGCTGTCCCTCTGAAACTATGCCAAGTACCTTGAAGCTCATTCCTTAGCAATGTGGCTGATGTTTGTGAAGCATAATGAACTGAGCTAAACATTTACTGAGGAATTGGTGGGAGGAGGAAGGGAGGTTTTTTCCTGGATGTTGTTTAAAGTAAAGAATTAAGAAATATTTCACAAATCAAACTGTTCTTGTGGGTGAATAATTGCAGTATTTCTAAAAAAATCACACTCCCCCACTGTAATATTTAGCAGTATTAATAAATAGTGGGACAGCTTCAATTAGATTTTATTTTTATTGGAAAATGGTAAAACTTTGCCCTAAATACGCGAACAGTCTTTTGTTGTTTTTTTTTAAATGCAACTTCTGTGGTTGGAACTGCTGGTTTTCTTCCTGAGTTGTCTGGTCTCATCCAGCTTGTTCATTCAGTGACACTCAGCCGTAAGACAGCATTGTCTGGTGCTAGCTGGAGTTTGCTTCTGTCTCTTCAAATTAGGTCATGATTTTCACTCCTGAGAAGGGAGGAGGATAACTTAATTTCAGTATCTGAGTAACTCATTCATTAAATCTGCATCTTATTAAACAAAGATGAAAGGAAATAAATGTACAAAAATATCTGGTGTTATTGCTAGTAATTGTGGGTGAAGATAGCAGTGTTTAGACAAAGACGTAATCACAAACAGTGTACAACTTGGCTAGAGAAATGTTAAACTGCTAATCCACAGCAGAACGTTGGTTAATTTTTTTCCCCAGTCTGCTGATTAAATGTACAATATAGACAAGTGGAATGAAATCCAGTATAAAGTGTGGTGAATAAGCCTTTACCTGTAAAGTGGTGGAGCAGAACCAATCATTTTTTCTGTTCATCAGGAAAGATGTTCAAAGTAAACTGTACAATACATTTTTAGCATAATGGTAATAACGTAAAAGCAGAAAGTGAGAATACATTTGATTCCTAAAATGGGAAAAAATGTTGTGGCTGTTGCATATAGATTGCCACTTTGGTAAGCTACTGAACTTTCAGTGAGATGGTTGGTTTGTTTGTTTGTTTGTTTGTTTGTTTGTTTTAATTAGCGCTTTAATAATGTGATTTGCATAAGAATGAACTCCTACAGGGGAATTGTTTCTGCTCACAAGCTGTTCTTTAACCTTCCTGTTCACAAAAAGTGCATGCTGTTGGCTTTGAATATTAGACCCTTGGTAAAATAAAATCTCTTTGAATAATTGTTCTGCTTTAATGATTTATTAGAAGAGTTGTTTGAAGATTTCTGCACTTGGACTCATACCTGAAGATTACAAAGGTCACTTTGGCTGGGTTTCTTGCTATTCACAGTTCTCCTGTCCGTCGGCTGTTTAAAAGCTTCAAGGGGTAGCTGAGTTAGTCTGTATAGGATAAACTTAAAAAACAACAAATAGTCTGGTAGCACTTTAAAGACTAACAAAACATGTAGCTGGTATCATAAGCTTTCACGGGCACAGCCCACTTCTTCAGATGACCGGTGTGTTGGCAGTTTGTCAGGAAGGAGTTCCAATTCATTAGTGAAGTCCACATGTTTCAGAGAGGTTTTTTTATGCATGCACACCTTCAGGGTATGTGTCATACAAACCTGTTCATAATCAAGTCTATCAATTTTATCTTGATGTAAATACATTTATGGATATTACTTCCCTGTGCTTGGAGGGGACAATGTGCCCTTGAGGCAGGAAGTGAGAACTTCCATCGTCATTGTTCTGTTACATACTGACAATACTGGGGCACTGTTAGAAATGGGTGTAAATATGATATTGTTGGTGATCGTTCAATCTGGACTTGTGTTTTAGGTTGGTTTTGGTATTTAGAAGATGATACACCTGTAATTTTAGCTAACTGACTCTAACTTCAAATTCTTGGCATTGTTGACTGGAATAGTGAGCAGTGACCTTTGTCTGCAAGTGAAATCAAAATTGGCATTTCAAATGCTGTATTAGTTCTTGAGAAACTGACTGTTTACAGGCTGCAGTGAGATGCTGGGGAGGCTGAACACAATAGGCAGGATAAATATCACCTGCTATTAAACAGGATTTATTTCCATTAAAATATAGGGTGCTTCAGTTTTGTATTAAGTAGTGAAACCTGAGAGCGTTAGAGTATA
The DNA here is from genome assembly GCA_030068395.1 of Apalone spinifera. NCBI lineage: Eukaryota > Metazoa > Chordata > Testudines > Trionychidae > Apalone > Apalone spinifera. Next base: position 3,828,351 of record JANRFK010006693.1, read on the forward strand.
AGATAGAGCTAGTCATATAAATAAAGACCATCAAACTTTTCCATTGTAGCGGTGTGTCTATTTGAAGGCCTGTAATGGCATTAAATATTTAACATTTTACTTTAATGATTCAGAAGTGTCACAGTATGCATTTACCGCACAATTTTGGGCAACTTGAGTAGAAAACTGTATTTTCTGCAATACTGGCTTCTATGCCCTCCTTGCCCCAGTAAAATTCATGAGTCAGGCTCACCAAAAATCATGAGGTTGGCGTTCAGATTCAGATTATATAAAAATAATATATGTGATATTCTTTTTATTTGTCCTCCGCTTACATTTTGTTTAAAAATGAAGTCTGAAATAACCACCCTTCCACTTGACTCCAGGAGCTGGGGTTTTATGGAAAACAATAATTGAGACTCATGATACAATCATGAGGACTGGCAACACTGTATTAAATGTAATTAATGTGAAATTCAGCAGCCTCCTCACACTAGGGAGTCTTTCTCCTGTCATCACCCCCTCAAGTTAGACCCAAGTTCGTCTTTGACATACATATATGCTTGCACTAGAGGATGGCTAAATTAATCCAGGCAAAGCCTGTTCTGGTTTAGTTAGGCAAGAAATATGCAATTAAAATTGGTACTTGTATGGTGCACTGGAAATCAGGATATTTATAGCAGAAAACTGAACATGAGCAAGCCAAGCCAGACACTTCCCAACAAACATCTAGTTCATCTTGAATGCAAAAAACACCCCTTTTTGTGAAGGAAGAGTTCAACTTTTATGAGTTTTCACACTTCAGCATCCTGCTCTACTTCTGTTATACTGAACCTTACATGGTGATCTGGTTTTTAATGTTTCTGTAAAGTTGACAGTAACAGACCTTAAGTGCTTTCTGTAGTATAAATAATTGTGCACAGAGGTTCTCATTTGTCAGAACTTCAGAAGCTTGATTACAATTTTTAGCTTTAAAATGAGTCTTACAGGTTAACAACATAAACTTTTCCTGCAGAGTTCAGTGGATGTTTGAACCATCTCTAGACTTTAATGCTGAGATTTTCATGACATTTCAGTGTGTGAAAAATGTCTATTGTAGGTTAATTATCTGACATCTACGAATAACTTTTTCAGTACACTGCACAGGAATCCCTGCGCACAGCACTGGAAACCTTACCTCTTGGTTGGAAAACCTGACTTGAGTGGCCCTGGACAAGTAGAGACTGGAGAGCATCATGATTAGCCTCTCTGAAAGGGTGTGGTTTGTAATTGCTGATACTTTCTCAGGTAGCTGCTTTCCTGAACACACTGAGTTTTCTCCCATCTGAACTTTGGACAGGGCTTTTGAACTGCATGCATACATAATCTTTCTGAGTTTTTTTTTTACATACATAAGTGTACTTGCTGCATGAGGAAGGGTGCTTCAATGTCAGAACAAATCAGTAGTCAGAGCAACAGGGTGTGTGATAAAGGACTACCAGATGAGCTTTTCCATTTACAAATCAATCTACTCTAATAAAACTAAAAATCGTTTTTTGAAATGTTTTATTGCAGCTTAAGCAAGTTGGCAACTGTATCTCAACAAATGATTGCTGCTTATGCTGACCAGTATCATCTTGTTGCCATGAGCTCCTAACTCATTTGTTTTCACCTGTTGTCTTTCATCTTACACTTAGATTGTCAGTTTTTATGGGTAGGATCCACTTATTTGCATGATTGTAAAGTGTGTAGCACAATAGGGTAGGGGCCCCTATGTGTTACCACAATACAAATAGTCTAATAAAATGCTAGAGTGGGGCAGCTTAAAAGTACCCAGAGAATGTGTGGTGAGCACTTAATTAAAAATGTAATGGTGAAACAGTTCTAAATGCAAAAACAAATTGCTTGTAACACACATTGATCTAATTAAAGTGGATTGGTTTAAAGTAAATACTAGTGCCTTGTTTGGAATTATGCTATATTGATTTTTCCAGTGATGATGCTTGCAACTTTATAACATGAGAAGTTGTAGTTTGCAGTTCTTTTTTTATAATAATAATAATAATAATAATAATAATAATAATATGCAACAATCATTCAGAAGGATCCAGAACATAAGGTTTTTTGAGGGTACTAAGAATTGGTTGTGTTAACAAATATATAATTTTAAATAGTTGTGGTCATGAGCAAGAATACACTTTAAATTTAAATATGCTTGTCTTGGGAAATAGTCATTAGTTAACTGAAGTTTTCAAATGAAAATCTATTCTCTTCCACCTAATTCTGTGTGTATAATTTGATTTCACATGTATTAGATGGAGTGAAAATGTATTCACTTTTCTGCCCCTGAGTATGCTGACAATATATTGATTTAAGCAGACTAAATGAGTATTAGCCCTAGGGATTGTGTTCTTCTCTAAATATTTGTCATTTGATCTGAAAGTAAACTGCTAGTCAAAGGTAAAATGTAATACACTATGAAACTAAAATTGTTCTTCATAGAAAGTAATGTAGTGGATAGTTGCCTCTGAAAGACCTACTGTGGGGACATACATCTATGTGACATATAAACTTTAGTTTGGCCCTTCTTTCAAAGTGAAGGGTGGAGGAAGGGGAACAACTCCATCTAGGGCAGAACCTGAATTTACAAAAATATCAACATTTAAATATGAGCAACTGGTTGTGAGGCATCTGGGCTTCCTTTCCAACGTATTTTATGAAATGGATGAAGTCCAGAAAGGTTTTAATGTGAAAAACTGCCGGTCTTGCTTGCCTTCCTGTTCTGAGTTAAGTGAAGGGTGAAATGGTTGAGCTTGTTCTGTCATAAGCCCTATGGCTTTGTTTAAGGAGTGGCACCACTTGTGACTCTGAATAGTCCTACACCAAGAAAATCTGGAAAACTAGGTTGGAAAGGCAGACAAATGTGAATAATTTCTAGGGTCCAGCAGATTGTATGATACCTTGGTCTGAAAGGAAGAGTGGTTAACAGATGTTTTGATCTTAACAGTTGAAGATTTTACTTTTTTCACAACTTTCAGACTTAAGGAGAGCTGAGTTAATGTTCCCTTGGGATGAAACAAGGATTCTAAGTTTGTGTACATTTTGACTCTGCACCAATTTGTATATTCTCTGGCATGTGATCAAGTAAAGCATGAAAAATTTACAAAAACACATGTATCTTAATCAAAACAAATACAATTCCAGGTCATTTTGCTTTAATTCAGTTAATTTTGTTGCCTTTTTTTAATCTTTAAGTACAGTTGAAAAGCGCATATCCAAATAGAATGTTCATTTAATGTCAAATTAGAATTTCATACTATACAAATCTTCTGTTTGCACAACCCCACTGCATACAACCCAGGTCAATACCCAAATATTTTAGAACAGGTCTACAACTTAAAACCCTGGAGCTGCAGTGCTTCAGCGATAATATAACTAGCCAATGGGAGAGTTTATTCTGTCTGCGGCGGTGGAATAACTATACTGAAGAGGCAGTAGCTGTGTTGATGGGAGATGCCTTTCTGTCAACATAGTGCTGTCTACAGCAGAGGTTGTCAGTATAACTGTATGGTTCTGGGGTGTGGATTGTTGATACCTCTGAGTGCCATAGTTATATCAATGTACGGTTATACAGTTGAACCTCTATTCCAGAGTCCCTGATCTGGGAACATTTGTGGCTTGGACCTGGGAAGGAGAAAGTGGCTCTTGCATGTTGCCACTTGCACCCTCCCTTTCCGACCTCATAGGTACTGCTGTCTGTTGCATTCAAAATTAAAATTCAGTACTTTGCAAAAAATGTTTTTATTTTTACCTTCAAAACAGAAAGTATACATGAACACCTAGTGGTCCAGAAAATTCCATAATCTGGCATACCCCATTTCCCATGGTTGCTGGTTTAAAGAGGTTCAAGTGTAGTATAGACCTGGCAGAGACAAAGTGGTTGAGAGACTCTTTTATTGCACCCAATTCACTTGGTGAGAGAGCCAAGAAGGTTGTCCAATGAAAAAGATTACCTAACTCGTAGTGCCTAATGATCTTTAAAATTATTGATTGAAGCCAATTATTTCCGAGAGATTTTTAAAATATTTTTTGATCACTTGACGTTTTAGCATATAAATTTGGCAGTCCTAATGGTTGAGGGGGAAGGAAAGGCATTCCCTTTAAATAAAGTCCCCTGACTAGCCATGCTGAGCGATTCAGGTTGTGATCAGATCTCCTGGACAACTGAGTTTTCTATCTCCTCTGTTTGAATCGTTCTAATCAATTTAGCCAATATATTTTAATTAAATAAATGCGTATTGGGTAGAGCAAAAGCACCAGTAGCTACAATATAATATTGTAATTTAACAAATTGCATTGCTATTAATCAGACATGCACTAAAAGAGTACTGACTGGCAACTACAGAAAATTATTAATTTAAAATTGCTTGTTTTTTCCTGTGCTTTGCAGTTTGCATCTGAGGCTCTGTACTAGAGTTTTAGCGACAGCTGTGTCACTAAATGTAAGCAAAAAACTTCCATCCCTCACTAACAAAATGTTAGCTTTGTTGGCAGGAATGCTCTGTTTACAAAGAATTGTTTACACCAGTGCCTTGTCTATACCATCCAGTTTTGGGGACACAATTTGTGTTGACACCCAAAAGTTGACAAGACAAAAAAATTGTGAAAGGGTGTACACACTTGCTCCCTCTGTCAATAAATCACATCCCCATCAGTGACCGTGTGAGCAATGCACTATGGGTACGTATCCCACAGTGCAGTGTTGTGGGAAGGCGTAGCTGATCACATCTTGGGATTCCCTCAGAGTTCTCCCACAGCCAGTCCTCAGCTGCCAGGAGCAGCACCATGAGTAGCTCTGTGAGCTCTGCATGCTGAGCAAAGTTGCAACAGCACAGTGATGGTCTACCTCTTTCCCCCCCCCCCAATCTGCCTTTCACTATGTTCTTAGTACAGGGCAGAAAAGGAGCAGTTGAGTGATCTGCTCTTCATTCCCTGTTTGTCAAAGTGCTTCATACCCGTAAGTCATTTCACTTGTCACCAAGGCTGAATATTGCTGAATGGTCTCATTTTCTAAATTTAACTTTGCATTACAGTCACCACCTGTTTGGGACATAAAATAACTGTCCTGCAACACCTTTTAGCATTTAAACACTTGTAATTGTATAGTTGGTGAAATAAAAATATTACTAACGTTGGGGCTAACATAGTGTTTCTTGTGATCAAAGATATTTTAATGCTACTTCAAGGACTAAAGGGTGCCAAAGGCATCTCCAAAGAACATATGGATTATGCATATTACCTGTTCCAAAATATCTACATGCTTGAAATGTATAAAGTGGGCGTCTCAGAGACCTATTCTCAACCACTGCAGTTAATAGATTTGAACTCACCAGAGCAGGGAATATGACTCATGTTTGAACAGTACCAGGTCCATGTTGTTAGACTGCAAGTTCTATGGGCATGCCTCTTATGTATGTCCAGTCCTGAGTACACTTAGTGCACCATACATAACCTTAACTTTCTGGGACTGCAAAGGTCTGAGATGCTTTTATTTAGAGGCAGCTTAAGTGACTTATTGTAGCTACAGTGTTTCAACAGGTACATCTACACTTCGTTCTTCCATGGCAAACCTAATCATTATCTTGGAATTTATCCTAAGCATTTTCCATGAAAGAAATCTCTAGCTTGTTTTTTCTGCTATTGGTGGTGGTGGTGGTAAGGAGTTGGGAGAGAAGGGACTGTATTAACTTTTCTAAAGAGCAGTAGTAGTTCCTGTTTACAGTATTGACGTGAAGTTTAAGGAGGCTGTGTTGTGATAAAATAAAAATACAGTACTAACTATTCAGGTAAATGAACCAAATTCAAGTTTCAATTCCCACTATGTGGGTGCTCAAGGAAGTAATGTTGTGGAACTGAGATGATTTACATCCTTAAAAATGGAGGAAAGGATTTTGCTAATAACACATAATAAAAGTCCTTATTGCTTGATTGAACTTTTTTCAGTGTATTTCTGTGAAGTCTATGCCAGTGGTGGGCAACCTGCGGCCCGAAGGCCATATGGAACCCATCTATGTTCTATGTGTGGCCCACAAGACATTTTGTTTACTGTTGCCCATGTGTAGGCCTGTCAGATTCTGCTGGTTTCTGAGCAGTTTTTTTTCTAATGGTAGTACTAAAGTGAGCTGCACATAAAGGCCACGTGAAGCGAGGGGCATGCTGATTGCACACAACATTGACTGTGAGAGCTGTGTGCTCCGTTTGCATCCAGTCAAAGTGCTGCTCCGAGTTCAATCGGCACACCCCGCAAATTCTAGGTATGCAAGCACAGTTAGCATAACTACCCTCTGTCTTGGTTACATAAGAACATAAGAATGGCTATACTGGGTCAGACCAAAGGTCTGTCTAGCCCAGTATCCTGTCTGCTGACAGTGACTAGTGTCAGATGCTCCATAGGGGGTGGACCGAAGACAATGATCAAGCAGTTTGTCTCCTGCCATCCTTCTCCAGCCTTTGACAAACAGAGGCCGGGGCACCATTTCTTACTCCCTGGCTAATAGCCTTTTATGGACCTAACCCTCCATGAATTCATCTAGCTCTTTTTTAAACTCTGTTATAGTACTAGCCTTCACAGCCTCCTCTGGCAAGGAGTTCCACAGGTTGACTGTGTGCTGTGTGAAGAAGAATGACCATTTTGTGGCTTACTGAGAGAGAGAGCCACTCACATGGCCCATTCACTAGACTAGGCTGCCCGGCACTGGTCTGTGTAGTCTATTCTAGATATTACTAACTGCTATAAACAATTGCTTGAACTCATTAGTTGGTATGGAATAGTTTAATCGCTATCCTTGCCAAAAATAATTTGTTGGAAGTAAGGTTTGTTTAATTCTCAGGTAATACCATAACGTTAGGCAAATCTTTCTTCTTCTTGTCTTGTTCAGGACCTCTTTCTCCTAAAGAGGATTGATGCGCCTCTCTAGTACTATATAGTTGGTATGGTGAAAGCTGGAGTTCTGACCATAAGTGCATTTTACCTGTCCTCACAGCATCTAACTGGAGATGTCAGTGGTGTTAAAAGTTGAGGGTAGTTGTGCGTAAATGTGTAGTGATCATGATTTAGAGCTTTAGAGCGGTAGCTGACTATTAGTCTGTAACTGCAAAAGCGACAAGGAGTCCTGTGGCACCTTATAGACTAACAGATGTATTGGGGCATAAGCTTTCGTGGGCAAAGCCTCACTTCGTCAGATGCATGCTGAAAGCTTATGCTCCAATACATCTGTGCCACAGGACTCCTTGTTGCTTTTGCGATCCAGACTTAACATGGCTACCCCTCTGATAGTCTGTATCTGGAAAAACTTAGAAAACAACAAATAGTCTAGTAGCACCTTAAAGACTAACAAAATAAATAGGTGGTACCATGAGCTTTCATGGGCATAACCCACTTCTTCAGATGACTGGAGTGTTAAAAGTCCAGATCCAAGAATAAATAAAGGAAGAGGGGAGGGAAGGAGGAAAGAGAAAAAAGACAGTGAATAGATTGTTCAAGTAGTTACAAGAGGCTGATGATAACAATTAGCACCTTCACTGTTTGGTTGGTTGGTTGTCATTAGGATGTAGAAGGTAGTGTGTGAGCCAGCTGATATCTGTTTGTACCATTTGATAAGAATTAAACTTGTAAATGAAGTTAAGTTCCATCTCTTCCCTGTGTATTTGGCTTGTGGAATTGGCCTGAAACAACATGGTAAGTTGGAGATCTATTAATGAGTGCCCGGGCAGGTTAAAGTGTTCTCCAACCAGTTTCTGTGTGTTGCCTTTTTGGATATCTGACTTGTGTCCATTAATTCTTTCCAATTTGGCCAGTATACATGGCAGTGGGGCATTGCTGGCATTTGATGGCGCAGATTACATTAGTGGATGTGCAGTTAAATGAGGTCCAGTGATGAAATCACTTGTGTAGATGTATGGACAGAGTTGGCACCAGGGCTGATTGCAGAGGTGGGTTCCTGAATGATTATGATGGAGGTATGTTGCATGGTTACTGGAAAGAATTTGTTTGAGGTTAGGGGATTGTTTGTAGGCAAGGATTGGCCTTTCCCCCAAGGCCTGTGAGAGTGAGGGGTCATTTTCCAGGATAGGTTGTATGCATTGGAGGGGTTTAAGTTGTGGGTTGTAGGTAATGATAAGTAGAATTCTGTTTTCTCTTTTTGGCCTGTCTTGAAGCAGTTCATATCTGGGTACTCTTTTGGCTCTGTCGATTTGTTTTTTCGCTTCTCCAGGTAGGTATTTCAGTTTTAAGAATGCTCTATATAGATCATATAGGTGTTTGTCTCTGTGGGATTAGAGCAAATCCGGTTGTATGTTAAGGCTTGGGCTGTATACAATAGATTGAGAAATGTGTCTGGGATGGAAGCTAGAATCTACTCTAAAGTGTTCTACTTTGGGACAGATTCTTATTAAGGCTGGATGAAACTCTCAGATCTTCAGGGAAAATTGAATGGAGCTTGCCCCTTCTAAGGCTTGAAAAGTTGAGCTAATTGTAGACTTTTTTTCACTCCGCTTTCTTCTTCCATCTTTGGTCTGGGATTATAAGAAGAATAACAAATGCCACTGTAGAGGGTATTTTACATTTCCAAATCTGCTGACATGCTAGAAAGCTCACAAGGCCTATTTTTGACAGATTTCCAGACCAGAGGTTTTGGTTATAAAGCAGAACATTTGGGTATTTTGATCTAAACTGGAGTGGATTTTCTTAGGTTTACCAATGCCCTTCAGTAATTTTAGTCTCCATTGATTGTGCTTAGTTAATAGCTGTACGAATATTGTAAGTGCAATATCAAGATTAAAAGAAAGCAGATGTATGATTCTTTTTGACAATGACCATGTTATCTAATTATTTGGATAAACATAAGTATGACCTGCATTTAAAGAGTGAGTATATAATATTATGCCACTCTTTCTTCAGATCCTCTTTGTTACTGAAGTATTTAAAAAAAAAAAAGTACAAATTTTGATAGAACCCAGTTACCACCTTTGGTTAATATAAATGTTTCCTCTCTCTATAGCCATACAAATATGATAGTCTTTTCTTAAAATGACAGCACAGAAAAACTTTGAAATAAGTGATAGTTTCATGGTAGATGTCTGCATGAAGATGGTATCTACTTATGAAGCATAGCAAGTTGTTATGGAAAATAGGGCCATTACATATATCTGTAAGAAGTCACTTGCTACTACATGTAAAGTCTTACTGAGTCTAGTCTCCTTGATTTCATGTGCTAATTAACAAAGGTGCTTCAAGTTAATTTGTCCAGCATCTATTACATTGTGATTCTTCTCTTTTCAGGCTGAAGCAAGGCTTGCAGCGAAGCGAGCGGCACGAGCAGAGGCGCGGGAGATCCGAATGAAAGAACTTGAGAGGCAGCAGAAGGAGGTATATTTAAAGTTTTCAATGGGTGTTTGATCTTCTCTGCCTACCTCAGAATAGGCTCCAGGGTCCTGGAATTACTAGTTACTCTTCTGTTATGCTGAAATACTAATAGCCCTAATTGGGCCTCTGATGAACAAATGGTACTGGTACTAAGATTGTGAATAAAAATGGTCTGAAAATACAGGGACTGAGCAGCAGCAATGTATCGAACCAGTGTCATTCCAACCCAAGTGCACGTGATTGATTTGTAGCTAGCCTTGGATATTTTTGTTGATAATAATTAACTCTGTTGCTTTCTCTAGCGATTGTTTAGGAAAACAATCTTGTAAGTATAAAGGAGACTCCACTCTCTGGCATTTAGCTTTTGTGTAATTAGTATTGAGGGGCATTTGTTAATCATCCTTTTAGTGAAGTAAACCAAGCTGTATGACTCTGGCATTGACCTTGTGTGGATTACACCTGTCTTTTTAAGAATGACTGTAATCTCAGAAGGTCACCATTGGCACAACTACTCACTGGAAAACTGAGCTCCTGAAACTCACCCCTCCATGATAAATTGTACCTCTTAACTACTAGCCAAGTCTTGCTAACACCTTTAAAAGAGTTTTTCTCTGTTGCCAACCAAATAAAATGGTGCTTTAAAAATAGGTTTAAAATAAAATCTGTAGTCTCAAATATGTTAACAGTTTTGCAACACTACAGAGGCTTGTTCTGGTCCTTTTGAATTTAATGAGCTAAGAGTTTTACTAAATATCAGCCTCTTCCCTCCCCCATTGAGTAACTGAGATCAATATGTGCATCTAGTGGGAATAAAAGATAGAGGACTGACATTAGGGCACTATCTAGAACAAACATCTGGCTCAGTTATTAGAATTGGCAAGATAGCGCTGTCCAGAAAAGCTTATGCACCTGGCATTTGCAGTAGATATACACGTCTAATGAAGTGGGCAAGTGATACTGTTGTAACAATTGACTCGTCTATCAAATACAAGAGAAGAGGATGGGGGACATTAAGGGTAAAACAAAGGAAGATTGGGAGACAACTGCTAGAGAGAGGTTATTAGCTGGTCAGTTGTTGCTTTTCCTGCTACAGTTGCTTCTTATGATTGAATGGAACTTGATTTTGCAGCGTCAGCCAAAGCCAAAAGGTTTGTATGGCTGGCAGCATATTTATATTGTCGAGCCCCCTGTGGTGCCTAAGTCATGAGTAATAGGATTTCCTAAAGAGCATTAGAAGAATCCATGGTAAACAAATATTTGCTATCTGACCAAATAATGTCATGCACATAGACTTTAAAGCAGCTGTTGATTATATTCCCTTCTAATTTCATGGTAATTACAAGGCAATTGATGACCTCTTCTCTGAGGGACTGAAAACTGATACTGTCAAGTGCAAACTGGTTAATTGCAACTTAGACTTCAAATAGCTATCAAAATACAAACATCTCAGTCAAAAGCCATTTCCTTGTAGCTAATACAATTGAATGCAAACCTACTGAAATGAAACTTTTTGGAAAACTTTGTATGGTATATGAAGCCTCTAAAGGTCTTAATCAAAATTTCTACAAACTTAACCAAGCATACACCTATGAGATACTTCGGAATGCTCAGTGGAATATAATTCATAACACAGTGTGTATGTTTTACATATTTATATTAAATTTTCTTTCCTCGGTATTCAGAAAAATCTTTCAGCTATCGAATTCCCAGCCCCCATGAAGGGGCAGAACTGCACAGAGTTGCTACAGATGCAATTTTTCATTAACAAGAGTGTCTTACAAACATTAGAAGGTCATAAGGCATTGATGCAGCATATATTAAGAAACCACCAGCCAGGTGTTTTCTTGACATTTAAACCTACTTTGGATGAGAACGATTAAGGGAAAGAAAAAATTGATCTGTTTTCTGAGCTACGTGCCATAAAGAAAACAGTACAATTCGCACCAACTAAGACTCAAAGTAGACTCAAACTCATTTACATTAAAAGGTTTTGATGGAAGCATGTATAGCATTTAAGAAGCAAAAAGTGAATGTCTGTGCATTTTCTTGTGTTTAAAGTAGTGCATATGCTCCGAGAGATCTACTTATGCAGCATAAATCAGCTGCGAAAATATGTACAGGTTGAACCTCTGTGGTTCAGGACTCTGTAGTAGGCTGTTGCTGTACTAGAGCCCCATTGGCAGAGGTTGCCAGTGGCTCGGAGCTGGCTGGCAGGTCCAGTGGAGCAGCAGAGCCGGCGCAGCAGGGAAGCTGGTGAGGGCTGCTGAAGCTCACCGAGCTGAAAGGACTGTGAGGGCCCCTAGTGCTCATGGGGTGGCCCTTGAAGCTCTGGCATGGCTGGCGCAGCTGGTGGCACCTGGAACTCGGGCAGGGCTGGGAGAGGAGCCTAGGTGTCTGGGAAGTAGGATTTTTGCATGTACAGTAAATGACTAACAGTTTTAACTGATAAGCTATTTATACCACAGAGCCTGCAATGGGGGTAACCATGTAATCTCTGAGGTCTTTTAAGCTAGCTCCCAGGGAGCTGCCTCTGCCCCTTCACCCCCACACTGCTGCCTCTGATATAGACTTGTGGGTGGGGGTGGGAGCCAATACATGTGGGGAGCCAGCTCCCAGGGAACTGCCTCCCCTCTCCTGTATGTAAACGTGTAACCGCTGAAATGTTTAGTGATTGTATGTTTACCTAAATAATGTATTTTAACATGCTTAGTGTAGACCCAGTCTCAGTCTTTTCTTGCACTGTGTTGGCATCATTCATACAAACTCTGCCCCTACTTGTAGCATTACTGTCAGTCTACCTTCAGAGCATTGTACTCTTACGTTCCTTACTGGGAGAAATGGCTGAATCAATTCAGGCTCCTGTTTTTAATCAGTACAACAACAACAATTTCTGTAACACACAAGGAATTCCTGAATTGCCTAAATTCCTAATGGGCCAGGCAAAATACCACTGCATGCTGCTCTGAAAACCAGCTATAGGGCCCTGTTTGTCTGAACAGCTGTGAACCTGGAGGTTAGGGGGGAGAGGCTTTGCATGCCACCTCCACCCCAGCACAATCCGGCAGTTCCCATTAGCTGATTTCTGGCTAATGGGAGCTGCCTGTTTGAAGAACAGACAGCAGGCTAAATGCCTCCTCCCTCAGGCTCACAGTTGTTCAGACAAACATGGCCCTGCAGCTGACTGCTTTGGGAAGGCAGGCAACCTACTGGGCTGCTAGCCAGGAGTCACCCCAGGTAAGCATTTCCCAGCCAGAGCCTACCTTTGGCACCACAGCCCTTTCCTCTCCCCTACCCCACATAATCCAAACCCTTTGCTTTCCCTCCTGCACCCCTAACTCCTCCCAGACCTTGCACCTCAATCCCCTGCCCAAGGGCACAACCCAAACTCTTGCACCCAGACCCTTGCCCCAGGTTCCAACCCCCTCCTTCACCCAAACTCCCTCCTAGATCTCTCACTCCTGCACCCCAAACCCTTCCCCCAAACTCTCTTTTGCACCAAAACTCCATTCCAAAACCCACGCTTCCTTTGTTAATATGGAAGAGTGTGGCCCTTGACCATTTACCAAATTCTTAGTGGCCCCCCATAAAAAATATTGCTTACCCCAGTCTTGAATCATAAAGATTATCAGGATGTATTTGAGAGAATATTTTTCTAAAGGTTAATTAAATTCTTATCTCTTATTTAAGAAATACAGTATTCTTCAACAATGATGCAAGATGTTACATTATTTCAAACAGCAATTTTGTGAATAATTGCTGTAGAATGATCAGATACGTTTTATGTAGTGGCACATTCTGGTTTCTCTACTGACAATACTTTAAATATGTTTTGCTTTTTTCCAAAGTATACACTTAGATACCTCTGTTTAATTTGATTATACTGTCTGAAATGAAAAGAAAATAGTAATCTAATCCCCTCCGCCCTCTCATATAAAATCTCTACATGTCGTGGGACACAGCGGACAGCTTTACAATTCAATAATTCAGTTGCTTTTGACTCTCTATTGCCATTACAGTCAGAATGTAGTGTAACAAAAAATACCTTCTTTGCTATCATTCTGTGGCTGCAGAGCTGACTCTTCTCACTTTCACATACAAAGCCAAAGGAGGAGGAAAATGTATTTACAGGCTTTGGGGAAATATTGATATCAACTCTTTTTATAGTGTCTTTTCCTAGCTGTTCCTTCAAGATGTGTTTTTGTAAATAAACTAAGCTCATGAAGGTGACAGACTTGTGATTGTGATTAATTTCCTTTAATCTCCTATTGAGTAGGAATTAGGACACTTTCTTCCCTTGCTTGGGTTTAGTGTCTGCAGGCCATGTGACCTGCTGACCCAGATCTGACACTGGGGAACTAGGATTCCGTGTGATAGCCATCTAAGGCTGGGAAGGTGTTAAGCAGTGAGAGACCTACAAGGAAATGAACTCCTCTTGGCTTGGACTGGAGGGCAGGGAATTTTTAGCTGGAATTTGTTTTCCACTTATCTGTGGAAGAGAAACTGCTGTTCCTGTATGAATAGTGGCCTGTATCCAGTTTTGAGACTGAAGTTTGCAGAGGATATCAAGCTGGGAGGGGTGGCAAGTGCTTCGGAGGACAGGGTCATAGTTCAAAATGATCTGGACAAACTGGAGAAATGGTCTGAGGTAAATAGGGTTAAATTTAATAAGGACAAATGCAAAGTACTCCACTTAGGAAGGAACAATCAGTTTCGCACATACAGAATAGGAAGCGGCTGCCTAGGAAGGAGTACGGCAGAAAGGGATCTGGGGGTCATAGTGGACCACAAGCTGAATGAGTCAGCAGTGTGACGCTGTTGCAAAAAAAGCAAACATGATTCTGGGATGCATTAACAGGAGTGTTGTGAGCAAGACATGAGAAGTCATTCTTCTGCTCTACTCTGTGCTGATTAGGCCTCAATTGGAGTACTATGTCCAGTTCTGGGCACCCTATTTCAAGGAAGATGTGGAGAAATTGGAGAAGGTCCAGAGAAGAGCAACAAGAATGATTAAAGATCTAGAGAACATGACCTATGAAGGAAGGCTGAAAGAATTAGGCTTGTTTAATTTGAAAAGGAGAAGACTGAGGGGACATGATAGCAGTTTTCAGGTACCTAAAAGAGTGTCACAGGGAGGAGGGAGAAAAATTGTTCTCCTTGGCCTCTGCCGATAGGACAGGAAGCAATGGGCTTAAACTACAGCAAGGGGGATTTAGGTTGGACATTAGGAAAAACGTCCTAACTGTCAGGCTGGTTAAACTCTGGAATAAGTTGCCAAGAGAGACTGTGGAATCTCCATCTCTGGAGATATTTAAGAGCAGATTAGATAGACATCTGTCAGGGGTGATCTAGATGGTGCTTGGTCCTGCTGTGGAGGCAAGGGACTGGATGGACTTGATGACCTCTCGGGGTTCCTTCCAGTTCTAGTATTCTATGATCCTATGAATGGTCACTACATCAAGACATGGGCAGGTCCATCTTCCAGCTGGAGGAAATACTGAGCATGCATCTGTTCACAGAAAATGCCATCAGTTCTACTCCCACTGCTGGGTCTTTGGACACTTTTCTGCTATTGGGGATGAACTCCCTATGTTTGCGTTGGCTCTGATACTATTACTTCCTAGAATCATATTCAAGGCCAAGCAAGAGCATGCTTGCCTCATATCAACAACCCCAGTGTGGCCTCAGCAGTGTTGGTTCTTGACCCTGTTAGCATTTTTAGTTGGGCCTTTTCTACTACTCCATTGTATTCAGACATCATTTCTCAGGGTCATGACAGTCTGCTCCATGTTAAGCTGCAGGCCCTCCACTTGACAGCATGGATGCTTCATGGCTAAAACTACTAGAAAAGACTTGCTTGAAATTGTTCAGGAGATGCTTCTGATCAGCAGAGTGCCTTAAACTAGGCAAAATTACCTGGCAAAATGGAAGCGCTGTCTTAATCTGGTTTCAGCAGAGATGTGTCTCTGCAGGACCAGCTTCCATTAACAGGATTTTGGCACCTCCAATAGCAATAACTTGACAGTTCCATTAAAATATATTTGTGATTGTAGCATTCCATTCTGCAGTAAGTAGTAATTTTTTTCCCAACTCCATAACTGAGATTTCTAAAATGGTTGAACAGATTATTTCTTTCGGTACAAGAATCCCATGGGATCTCAAAATTAATGGTGCCACCCTTTCAACTTCTTATGACTTGTTGCCTACTTTACTTCTCTCTGAAAGCAGCATTTCTGATGCAATAACCTCAGCAAAGAGAGTGGGTATTTAGGGAACCTTGGTTTCACAACTTCCTTACATGGCTTTTCTATAATGATAAACTTTCTCTGCCCTCACAAAATTCTTAACAAAGGTCATTTTCTGTTTCTCCAGTAATCATGCAATTTATTTGCCAGTGTTTTTTCCAGAAACCTCATGTGTATACAGATGAGCAGAAGCATCATTTAATGGATGTGAGAAGAGCATTGGCCTTTACTTGGACTGCTCCAGACCCTTTACACAGTTATTTTTTGTGATTGTTGACAGCATGAAAAGCAAACTCATTTACATGTTGGACTGCCTTCTGGATTTTTGCTTGCATTTGTTTGTGCAGATAGCTTGCTAATGTCATGCTACCCTAAAGTATCCACTAAATTGATCACAGCACAAGCGGCTTCAGCTTTCCTAGCATAAGTACCTATTCAAGACATTTGTAAAACAGAATTATGGTCACATGATTTTGCTGCCTATTTCCCATTAGTCCAAGAACAATGCTAGTTCTTTGAACATTCATTCAGATAGAGTGCAAACCTGCCTCAGTGTTAACCTGCTTGTGTGTCACCTATGATGGAACAGATATATGAGGTCACGTGAAGAAAAAAAGTTGCCTAACTTTTTTATAACTGTCCTTGGAGATGTTACCCATGTCCATTCCACAGCCTGCACACCTTGCCTCCCTCTTGGAGTCTTTCTGGTAAGAAGAAACTGAAGGAGATTGAGGATGGTTCTGCCCTCTTAAACCTGCATGCACAGGTGCACGGTAGCAGGCACTGGAGTCACTCTGAGTCACCATTGAGGGGGGAAAAGTTCCCAACAGTGCACAAGGCGCATACTCGCCTATAATGGAATGGACATGGGTTTTGGAAAGTAGATAAAACTACTGTTTTCCACTTCTGTTAAACACTGACATTAATACTTAAAGTGCTTCCTCTTCACAGCTTACCTTTTCTGCCTAATTAATTCTGAAGTTATAATACTGACATAGGAACTACTTCCGGAGCAACTGGCTGGCATTAATACAGTATCCTAATGTCACAAAGATATGCAAGTTGGCTGGTTATTTGTATGGGGAAGCTGGTTTTAGGCCTAGGTCCTAATTATCCCCTCTGCATCTGTGTTCAGATTCATATTTCTGTGACATTTAACACAGTCTGCAACTATTCTTCACCATTACCCTGAGATGAAATTTTGCACAAAGATGGCCAAAAGAATTGCTGAAGAGGTCATGGGTCTCTGAGTATCCCACAATTCACTGATTTGGGGGACTGAGTAGTTGTCCATTCCACACATGGACCAGCCCAGCTCTCCACTGAATAATGAAGAGGAAATTCAGAGTTTAAACTAATTTGTATTCTGTATATTGGTTTCCTCCCCATACAAGAGCATGTGTCCCCTAATTTCAGAAATGATAGGAATTATTCAATATCAATAATTTTTTTTGGAGATTCACAGATATTAGGTAAACCATGGAGAATTGGAAGCTTCAATAGGTGACCAGCATTTTACATTCTCCTCCACATATACAAGAGAATGCATACATTTTCCATTCCTCCATGGTTTAGTGTTTTTCCTACTGTTTGTTCAATGCACAATTGCTTGTACTAATACCAATTTAAAAGGAAACCTGTTCCATTCTCTACACTTTTCTGTCTTTCAATACAAACACTAGCATTACTCTAAAAACTAAAGGAAATTTCTTAGTCAGTAAACTAATTGGAGAAGAGAGGCTTGTGTGATTTATTTATTTATTTATTTATTTTGTGTGTGTACTATTCAAACTAAGAGATTTGTTAGTACAGGTGGAACCTCTCTGGTCTGGCAACATCCGTGGTCTGGCTGGACCAGTGAGCCCCGGAAGAGAGAGCCCCAGAAGACCAGCGGCAGGGAGTAGAGCCGTGAGTCCAGCAGTTAAGGCTGCCCAGAGAGCAGGTAGCCTCATGGCCTGAGGGTAGGGGAGCTCTGTGGAGCTCTCCAAAACCAGAGGTTAGCAGAGCCCAGCTGGCTACAGAGCCCTGGGACTGGCCTCAAAGCTCTGGCGATTTGCTGACAGACCCCAGGACAGCCCAGAGTCCATCAGCAGAGGGGCTGGAGTTGACCTCCCCATGTCCATCAAACTCACTCCTTCGGGACCAGTCAGGTCCCGAGAGTGTCAAACCAGGGAGGTCCAACCTGTAGTAGCAGTGCTGCAGTCATTACTGGCTGCAGATGTGCACTTTCAGTCTGGTCATTGGAGCTCTATTAACAATTATAGTTAAAAGCTGGACAGAGGAACACATTTGGAAGCATGTGGGTATACTACAGACTTGTGAGCAGTAACATTAGTCCTGGCCAACAGTTGACACGTTTTCAGTAGAATGGATAACATTGCTATTATACTCGATAATGTAGTTCTATTAGCTATCAAAATGTTATTGCTGCTCCTTAACTTAGCACAACCAAGAAACAAAGTGGAGGCTTACTAAAGGATGGCAGATTAATCTGTAGCTAGTGCTATTAAACTCACTTCATTTTATTCTAATAGAATAGACGCATAATTGTCGTCTGGGATAGATATTTGGGTATCCACCATTTTCGAGGGAGAGTGGAAGAGGGAAGCACTGCAAATCCAATTAGAAGTTGAACCTCTCTAGTCCGGCACACTCTGGTCTGGCAACATCCGTGGTGCAGCACGATTTAATTAGCTGGCTGTCCACTTATCATGGGTGTGACCAAGTTTCCCGCAATCCCATAAAGTTTGTTTACAGCCACCAGTCCTATCTTTCAGTGTTCTGTGCTGTTGTTTAGCTCTAATTTACCCCCTAAATATCTTCTAAGAGCCCAGTAAGCAGTGGAAGTGCTGGTCATGCTGCTAAACAATATTGACTTCCCATGGTCTGGCAAATTCTTTAGTTCAGAACCAGTCAGGTCCCAAGTGTGCTATACTCGAGAGGTTCAACCTGTATCATCATCCCGTCTTTGAATTGAAAGAATATGCCACAGACTCAGTGTAAAGCTTAAGAAATGTTTTTTCAAGTTAAAGTGCAACTACATCTGTTTCTGTATTATAGCATCAAATGGATCTAAAATCAGGAAGTGTATAATTTATATAAGCTCAATATGAAGGAGGCTGGAAAGTGAAAGCAGGGAAATTTTTAATTTTACAAAGGGTTCCTAGATTATGGCTTATTTCTGTACACACACTTTGCTGTATATACTACATAAACAACTTTTCCCTTTACAATAGGTCCTAAAATTGTATTGTGATTTATTAATTTATTCATACAGGTGTTTTTTCTTTCCCAATTTCTTTCCTCTTCCGCTTTTTCCTGTAGATCTATCAGGTCCAAAAGGTAGGGTTTGTCTGATCTCATGAATTATGGTTGCATGCATTTCTTTTTCACATCAGGGGCCTTTATATCATTTCAGAAATAAAACCCTCATGAATGCATGATATGCAGCAGGATTTTTCTGTGTGTAACTATACCTAATTATTGTGTGTCTTCATACTCTAACTGTCCTCCTTTCCCTGCAGCTCTGAGAATTCTGCTGGTAGTTAAGAACATAATGTGCAGATTCAAAACAACTTCTTTTCCCTGTCAAATGCTCTCTTTTTAACTTTCAGTATCTCTAACTCACATCTGATGATTACAAGTTATTCACTCCCACTGATTTTCATGTAAACTATCAGTGCAATCAGTGAAAGATTAATTTGGCAAATCAGGCATAATATGAAACTGTTTGGTGGCTTTTTTGTGTCATAAATTATAGTAGTTTGTGGAATGAATGCAAAATTAATCTTTTAATATGCTTATCATGGTAGTTATTGATGATCAGCAAGTCTTCATGTTATGTCAAAATCTCAAGATGTACAACACTTGAACTACATGAACCATATAATACCTAAACAGAAATATTTTTAAAAAATACTTACTTACCATGGTGTCTTGGGGAAAGAAGGAAGCCCAAGATTATATAAACCTGCAGCCATGCAGCTTATTTAATAAATGGTCTGAGACTGTTACCTTTGAACCATAAGTGGCGTCTGAAAATCAAACGCTAGTTTGCTTTGATCTATCACTCCAGTATCCTTTGTTGCATGTTTCACTGGCTGACTACATTGTGTAGAGTTTTGAAGATGCTGTTATACTTTGAAAAATGAATATGTAAAATCACTTTCTTATTGAAATAAGCCGCTATCCATTCAGAGCAATAGCTTTATTACTTCTGTAACAAAAATAAATTTGAATCTTGTTCTCTTTGGTAAACCAACTCTTTTGGAATAGTGAGTTGAATTCAGTTTCTGCCAGCATGTCAACAAATTCATTAACTAAGTCCCGGTTATAGGATCAGATTTAACCCTTAGTTACAGTATATATGTAAATCCCTATTGGAAGCATTCTGATTGTTCAAACAGAACAAGCTAAAATTTGGCCCTCAGAATCATTACTATATAACCAGGAAGTACCTAGATTAACTTTCAGATCCCATCTTTATACTGTTTTAAAAGCTGCCAATTAGTTTTTCCTAACTCTTAGAAATGGAGTAAATTTGATCAGGCATCATTGGCAGATATTAAAACTGGAACCCCACAATCCTATTTAATGTCACTGTTCTGATTTGGAACAGCACTTGAATCTCGCAATAACACACTAGCTATAAAGATCAAATAAATGCGTGAAAATGTTCCCAAATTGCTTACCATCTGTAAGAGAAATCTGCAGGGAAACTAGATAAATCAACTTAAAAAACTGTGAAGGAGACTTGACGTAATTGGTTTGGCAAATGTCTATAATACTTTAAAACATTTAAAAGTCTACCAAATATTTTCAGTCAATATGAGGTGATTTGGTTGATATCCGAGTATTTTAAAAATTAAATAGAACATCTAAGGCATTCTACAGCCTTTCTTTCACCAGTGGTATTCAACCTGATAGCTTTAAGTGGGAAGGAAAGTCTCAAAGGAGAACTGCAACATTTTGAGAAATATTGAAATATTTTATGGATGTGCTTTGTCCTTCACAAGACTGAATTCAGAAGCCCAAGTCACAGTCAGTAGGATTGTTTGTGAAAAGCCATGAGCATATTTCTAATTTTATTTATAGAGGCTTCCTATGCAAACTGTGTCCTGGGTTTTTTATTTTCATGGAATTTTTAGTTTTGAATTGCATCTTTTAATCAGTCTGGTTACCAGACTGTATTCCAAGCAAATTGTTTTGGAGAAAATGTGCCTTCTAATCCATTTCTGTCCTGAGAATTACAAAGCAAAATGTATAATTTCTGCCAAACAGGATGCTGCAGTTGCAAGAGTCTAAACCAGTGCATTGATTTGCAGGATTGGGACTATATATATATGTATATGTGGAGATATACCATCTCATAGAGCTGGAAGAGACCTTGAGAGGTCATCTAGTCTAGTCCCCTGTCCTCATGGCAGGGCCAAGTACCATCTCTGACAGATTTGCCCCAAATGGCCCCTCAGGGATTGAACTCACAACGTTGGATTTAGGAGGCCAATGCTCAAACCACTGAGCTATCCTTCCCCCCGTTGTATTTAATTTTAGGATAGGTTGTCATATATATTACATTTTTAGTTCAGTACTAGTGATGAGATGGATAAAGCTTGTAACTGGTAGGGATGTAAGCGATTAGTTAACTATCCAATAAGCAAATAGTCAACTAGTCGCTCTCCCCCTTTTTCCCCCCTCCCCCCGCTGCGCCTATTAGAAAGTTGGTTCCCCCCAGCACTGTCTCCGGGGGGAGAAGGGGCGGGGTGTAGCGGAGAACTGGTGGTGCTTCCCCCTTTGAAATATAGCAAAAGCAGGGTTCTTGTACATTTCAAAAGCAGGGCATGCGGGGCCAGAGGGGAACTGTTTGAGTCTCCTGCTGGCCGTGCTCCCCGCAGCACTTCTGCCTTTGACATGTAGCAAATCCACTTTGGACTTTTATTACTTTCTGGTTAAGCAGTTTATGAGCATAGCAAGAGGTTTCTGTGTGTTCTAGAAGCATGGCTGCATAGTACTTAAACATATAAAGCACTAAATAAATACTCATATTTTTAATTATTGTTAAAATATTTTATTTAAATGTCAGGAACTGCTTTTGGAAGCTAATATTCTAATATTTTACATATTTGCGTAAGACTGAAATAAGCATCCATCCACCCATTCTCATTTGTTCCTACAAGCCAATGATCTCTATCAAGTTAATCATTCATTCAGTTTTGCATGCAGTAATATTTTACATTGTCATAATTTTCATAAAGTTTAATTTGTACTATTTTGGGCTAACCAGACTTTCATATATATCCAAATGGAGTTTTTAAAATAGTGCATGCATAGAAAAAACCTGAAATGGTTAGTTTTCTGAACTCTAAAGCGCTTCTTGTCTGATCTAGTCTCAAAATCAGTAAGGTTACTCCAAAATCGTTATTCAAAGAAAACACAAACCAAGAAATCGAAGACTTTCTTCCAGCAATGCATATGTGATATTTGGTACTGAATAGGGGTGTTTTTTCCACACCTTGCCCTTCACTTTTTGTGGTATTGCACACCCTAAATTGTACTTGGTAGGCCTTGATGGTAGACTATAGGATTCAGTAAACCAACCATTTCAGTTTTTTCTTCCCATATATGTGTAGTTTTAAAAAGTCCATTTTTGGTGTTTATGAAAGTCTCCTTAACCCAAAATAGTATGTCTTAACTTTCACAAAGTTTTATGATAAAATTTAAAAAAATTACTGCAACGTGTAACCTCTTACCATTCATGATATTGTACCACTTTCATGATGATGTAAGTCTTGGAAAAGCTATTCACAATTTTGAAAAGGACCTTTTAAGAATAGTTAATTTTCGTAAGAGTATATGGAGATTAACTCTATTTTAATCAATTTGTCCTCCTTCCAAGTGTATAAATTCATGGTTTAATGGAATGTTTCATCCTGAAAGTGTTATGTTCAGATCCTTTATAACAGGTCTTTGACTAAACCATGTCTTGAACCTAAGGCTCATTACATCCTTTCTTCTTTTCCCAGTTTTGTTTGCATTTTTGAAAACATACAGCCCTTAAATACCTTAGCTTATGATTGTTACATTTAAAAACAAACCACAACAAACACTTTTCTTCTTTATAAGGAGGCTTGTTTCAGGCATGCGCTGCTTTTCACATTAGCACCAAGGAGTGTCACACTCTCTAGTTTCCAGCTTTGCACTGGCATGTTTGTCTAATCCTTGAACGTGTGTGTTTCAGTGTGAGAGATGGACTTTGCAGCTAAGCAGAAAAATGGCAATGCATGTCTCAAAGTTCACTGCTTATCGTTCTCATCTAAATTCTCTTTTCCCTTTTCTGTCTATAGAAATATTATGGTCTGGATACAAAATGGGGTGACATCGAGCAGTGGATGGTAGGCCTTGACCAACAAAGCTAAAAATAATTTTAACATTGAAATTTTGTGCAGCTTACAATTTAAGATTCCGTGGGACAGTTATATAGCTATATTTGAAGACTTAGTTTCAATCTTATGAAGACTGTTTTGAACTCTGCATCTGAAGTATTGCTTACGTGTGTTAGTTTTTAGTGAGTTTGAATGGTTTGATATATAGGATGTGATTACAGAAACCATTCTGCTCTCCAAAGTTCTATTCCCAAAACAGGTTGAAATTAAAACACTATTTGCTGGCATTAGCATTAGGATGTACCTTTTTTGGTCTGAATTTTATGACAGTTTGAGTTCTCTCAATGTCTATTACTTGAATACATTCTTAAACTGTAGATGGTTGGTATCCAGAGACTTCAAGGCATGTTTGCATTGACCCTGTAATCCTACTCAACAGTACCTTTATACCATGTAGTTAAAAGGGCAAACACCAACATGTCCCTCCTTATATTACTCTAGTGATGTTTCTGCTCCTATCAGTCCTGAAATCTAATTTTCTAGCTTTTGCAATGGAGTGAGCCATCAAACTTAGATTAGCCTCTGAAGAACATCCAATTGTCCAGAGGTCAAATCATAAAGATTAAAAATGTTAAAAATGGGCTTCCTGAGTTAAAGCCACACAAAAAAACTTCCTAAAGACCTGGAAACTGTTGTTGTTTTTTCTGCTAAATAACTAAAACAGTTTCTAAAAGAGACCAAATTTGGTTTCAGATGTATTTATTTCAGTTTCTTAAAAGAAATGATTTGATTCTTAGTTAGACACCGTTTATATTTTAGGGACTGGAGGCAGGGCTGGTCTTTTTGGGTACCACTGACCTCATAACATGAGTTAATTTTGGAAGTTGTTGGCTTGCTTCTTGACATAGTGATCCCTTTCCCTGTCCCCCCAGCCCTACACACGCTTTCTTGGGATTATACTCCTGCCATTTTCAAGGTGATTTACCACCTAGACAGGGTGAATTGCCTCATTGAGTTTAAGACCAGAAGGGACCACCAGGTCTGATTTCCTATGCATCACAGGCCACTAAATTCCACCCAGCTACCCATGTATTGAGCCTAATGACCTAGATTTGACTATAGTATTGTGTGACAGGCAGAGGATAGAAGGGTCTAAGGTGCAGCAATGCCCACGGCATTGGCAAATGTGGGGAATTGATTTAATGTAGTTATAGCCAGAGGATCTTAACAGGTAACCACTACCCCTTGCTACAGTGATGCCAAGGTTTCTGCCTGTCTGACCCGGTGAAAACTATTTAATCACCTTGAAAACAGTGATCAGTATAAGCATGTGAGCAAGATCCACCTGCCAAAACTGATCACATTCCCTTGAGAGCTCACAAGTCAGCCTCTGTAACTTCAAACCATGCATGCTCTCTGCAGAGAGTATGCGCTCGCCATCTCTAATGCTTCCCAAAACCAGAGCTTACCACTCAATATTTAAGCTTTCTTGAAACCCAGTGTATTTAAACAACTCCCCTCTGGCAAATATAGTTGTATAACACATTTATTTTGCACTCCACTTTGTAGCCATTGCTAAATAGTGTTAAAACCATTTTGTTGAAATTTAGTGCATCCTACTACATTGTTCAGTGTTCCCACACAAGGCAATGTATAATATTGTACAGCGATTAGAAGCAGGATATAGATTTGTTTAGCTTGTCAGCAAAGGCCAGGTGTTTCAGAGAAACTCACCTTAAGCGGTGGGGTGCCTTCTCATATTTTACAGGGTAGAGAATGCTAGAGAAATTGAATAAGACTGTTTGTGAGGCAGAAATAGACTAGGAAAGCTTTCATTTAAAAAGGACTGTAGCTACAGGCTTCCAAGCCCACTAAAGTAGTAAATTTAAGGGTCTTAAATCAATGTGTTTGCACTGTAAATATCTAGATAATCATGAGGCAGACGCTTCTGATGATGAAAGCCACGCTTTTGAGTGCTTCTTAGTGCTCCGTGTAAGCTTGTCTTTCACCAACAGAAATCGGTCCAACTAAAAGATACTACCTCACCTACCTTATCACTCTCCTATCCTGGGATCAGTATTGCTACAGCTATACTAGGTACAAATAAAGAAAACAATGCATTTAATTTGCCATTGTATTTTAGAAATGGGCAGTAATGAAGAATGGGCGGGGATGAAGGAAAGAGGGCAGGTGAAGAGAAATAGCAGGTTGTGATTTTTTTCCCCTCAGTTGCCATTGTGCATCATCTGTCATCAGATTAAGCCTTGCTAAATCAAGCTTCCTTGTCAACACTGCTGAGGTTTCATTTTTTTTTCGTACTAAAGGCTTTGTTTTATTATTCCTGTCCTTTCAACACTTCACTCTTCTTTTCTCTGCTGCTTCGGTAGGAAGACAGTGAGCGTTATTCTCGTAGATCCAGAAGAAATGCCTCGGTTAGTATTTTCGTCATTCTTTACACACTTTTACATAAGTCACTTCCAGCATTCCATGCATTGGCAGCATCTCTTTTTCAAAACAAATGTAATTTACTGTTCCTTTGGTGCAACACCTCACGCATCTCTGCAAAGACTCCTGGGGGAGTTTTTGCAAGTTGTCCGCATAAAGAAAATTCAACTTTTGCATAAGTGAACAGTGAACTTTTTGTTTTACATGAGCCAGACTTGGCACGAAGAGGAGTTGTGCAAGCTCCTAACCTGTTCAGCCTGTAGTGGAATGTGTTAAGTTTCTCTGGACTGTCTGCATGCAATACAATATTTGAGATGGCTCTGTTATATTTACTCTTGTGTGTGTCATCTAACACAAATGAAACATATGTACTGGGCAAGTAAAGCTTTTTCTCCCTCTGGTTTCTGTCTCACTGATTCTCTCTCTGCTTGTTTCATTGCTTATTAACTATATTCTTTTAATTGTTTCTTGTCTCTTACACTTTCTCTTCAATAGGCTTCAGATGAAGATGAGCGTATGTCAGTGGGGAGCCGTGGAAGCCTGAGGGTTAGTAACTTGTACAATTAAGTGTATGAATGCATTGATGTTGCTGTTCTCCCACGTCTTCCAACAAGTTGCTCTGCATCCTTTCCAGAAACAGCTCTGATAATTGCTGTCTCCCAAATCTCCCAGTTTTCTACAGTGTAGCCTTATTCTGAAGGCCTACATTGAAGCCAACAGTTCCTTCATCCAAATAGAACTGTAGAGCTGTGTCAGTTTCATAGTCATTAAATTGTAAATATTAATATAAATAAAGCATACAATTTTGTGAATATATTTTTTCTGGTATACTCTTTTAGTAATTATCGGGGAAGGTATTTAATGAAGATGTTGGTGTACAGAATTTCCTCTTGAATGGTTTCAGCATTAGTGAGCATATGGCGCAATCTGAGAATGAAGCAGCATTCACTCGGTTGGTGTTTGGGACTTGAGGGGTCAAAATGTAGAAAACACATCCAGTTTAGTATTACTGTGAACCAGTGTTAATACTGTTTTTAGCTGGTCTTTCTAAATAGCCTGGAGATTCAGGTGACTCTCTCTGTCTCAAAGCTGCCATTATTGAGATGTTTGGAGTCTGTCGCCTCCCAAAAATGAGGCTGGGCACTAAGGAAGGATCACATATGCATGTGTATTGAACACAGGGGCTCATAATCACTTAGGTCTAATCTAGAAGAGGTAAATTTACCATTTTAGAACAGTAACATCTTCCTAGTACAGCTTGAAAAATGCTTCCATACAAAAGAGCTCCAACCAATGTACCTATAGGCACACTGAACTGCTTCCTTCTGTACCATTGCACTGTTTTAATTCCTCCGTGGACCAAATTTCTCTCATAATAGCGCACATGGTTGAGACCATCCTGCTACTGTCCTGCAGTGCACTTATTGTCCTTTGAAAACTCTTAAAATTCTACAAGGAGTCTGGTGGCACTTTGAAGTTATTAAGACATTAGGGCATAAACAATCGTGGGAGAAAACTCACTTCCTCAGATGCATGAAAAGAAAAGAAAAGACAAGAAAAAAGAAAAGAAAGGGATGCAGAGATGGGAGTGTGACCTCAGTGCTAATTAAATCAGAGTGGATATATCTGATCTAACAGTGATGAGAGAGTGAGAATACCTGAAAGAGAAATTACCTATTATTCTGGAGCCTACGAGAGAGGTGCTCAGAGGGTAATGCAATTGAAATGGTCTAGAAGAGTTTAGAACATGAATTAGCATGGCCACAGTGGGTACATAGAATTGTTTGTGCACGAACATTTCTGTTTGTCTGGTTCCATTAAGAGTAATTGTTTTCTGATCCAGACCATTTTAATGCAGAAGCTTCAGGGGGTAGCCGAGTTAGTCTGTAACAGGAAAAACTTAAACAACAAACAGTCTAGTAGCACCTTAAAGACTTAAGAAAACATATAGATGGTGGTATGAGCTTTTGTTGGCACAACCCACTTCTTCAGATGATTGGAGTGTTGAAAGTCCAGATCCAAGAATAAATAAGGGGAGGAGGGGGGAGGGGAGGGGGAAATGAAGGGGAAGAAGAAAAGAGACCGTGAGTGAGCTCAGTTTTAATACAGTTATAAATAGCATGAGTTTCTCTTTAAAACAGATTATTACATTCAAATTAAGATTATATATTTTAAAATATGGTCCATGTGCCTAGTCCTAGCTTTTACCATTTGCAGGAGGTCTCATGTGGCTCTCAGAAGATGTTATAATTAACTAGCCAGCTAAGGGCATGTCTACATTGCGGAGTTAATTTGAAATAACTCCCCTTATTTTGAAATAACAAGGTGAGTGTCCACGCTACCAAGCCTGTTTCAAAATAATGGATTGTTGGTTCTAAATAACAATTCCTGCTTGTGATGAGGAATAGACTTATTTCAAAATATTTATTTCATGAGTTATTATTTAGAAATAACTTATTTCGAAATAACCTGGTAGTATAAACATATACCATGAGTTCCGTCGTTCCCCCCCCCCCTCCTTCTAGAGGAATATCTCCAGAGGAACTGTTGAATAGAAAGGTCTTATCTTCCCCTAAATAGTTTTATATTTATATGTAAAAGGCCTAAAATTCTATCATTGGGGAAACAAATAAAAGAATGATTACTAATTTTTAATTTCTGCTTTCTGGTGGACATATAGTACATCTTGTACTATGAGTAGTCATTCCTTTTTTGTGGAACCTATATACTACTAATGGCATGACACTGGTTTTACTGTAACATACCCGCCTCCTGGAATTCGGGATTAATTTAATTTACCCAAATAGTATAATTAGAATGTATTCAATACCTTTATGACCTTGCATTCTTAATTTCACTAGCAAGAAAGCAATAATTGATGGGGCTTTATCAATGATGAGGAAAAGGTTAAGAAAAATAAACATTAAAATGGATTTAAGATTTTAGTTGAATTAAATTTCAATAGCATTGTGCCTGGAACTGACTTAAGAAAAAAAAGTCAGTTCCAGGCATTTCATTCCTTTCATTCCTAGAGCACTTAAGTTTACAGTTTGGTTTGTTCTGGGCAATTTTCAGTTAAACTGCTTATTCAGCCCTGACTGTAAGTGTATTTTCATGACCTGCAAGGACATTGACTGAAATATCATCTCCAAATAGGGTTACCAGTTTTGGTTGGATGTGTTCCTGGACATTTCATCACATAATCTTTAATTAAAGATTAAGTTTTAGTTCCTGGAGACTTCGGCCAATCCCGGAGTGTTGTCAACCTGTCTCTCAAATCCTGATGAATAAGAGTCCCTATTAGACCTTGGTATAACATGCACCTCATAAAACAGGCTGCATTTTCTCACCCCAAAGAATGTCTGATTTCTAATCTCTCCAGTGTAAAGAAGCATCCCTCATATCCAAAAGTATTCCCATGCTATTAACTATAGTTTTGAGCCAGATCTTTATTTGATGCAAACTGGTGTTGTTCCTCTGAAGTCAGTGACGAACACCAGCTGAAGATCTAGCTTATAATTCTTCTTTGAGTGATGTCCCCATGGGTCCTCTGCTATAGGTGTCGGGCTCGTCCCAGCGCCGCAATCCGGAAAGTTTTTGTCAGCAGTAGCCCCCTCTGGAGGACCGCGCATGCGCAGAGGTGTCTCGCGCTGTTCGCACTTTTTCTGTGTCACGCGGTTCCTCCTAACCGTCCATGGCTGCAGACGGACTTGGAACACGCTCCTCTCCTGAGGAGAAATTGTATCATATTTTCTTACTGTTCCTTCCCAGTTAGCCTCTTCCTACATAGTGTTAGTCAGTTTATTATCCTAGTTAGTTAGTTAGTTAATCGTTTTAAAAAAAAATTTCTCTTGTTGCTGTTATAATTACTGAGGGCCACTCCGACCAGCCCCTCAAGTTGTTTCTTCCCCCGAAGACTGGTGCACTAAGTATGCCCGGCTCTCCGGGCTTCAAGAAATGTGCCTCGTGCGGCGACGCCATGCTGGCCTCCGATGGACACTCCCGTTGCATTCGCTGCCTGGGAGAGGGTCACATCCCCCAGAAATGCGGTCACTGATTGAAGTTGGCCACTCGGGCGAGATGGGATAGAAAAATGTGCCTGAAGATGTTACTCTTCAATAAGGCACTCCGGCCCCCGTCAGCAGAACGGGAGGTTCCAGTCCCATGTAAGTCCAGGGACGGAAAAAGCTCTTCTCCGCCCAGAAGCGTAAGTGCAGGAGAGGCACAGAGTTCATCAGGCTTCCCTCCCAGACAGGGAGCGGACAAGTCAACCAAAGCCTGAAGTACACCGGTGCCTAGCCCCGCGCTTTCAGTATTCTCGGTACCACCGGGTCGTCCGGATCGGCACCATCATCTGCGGCACCGAATCTCCATGCGGCACCGCACATAGAGACGGTGCGGTCCTCGGCACCGACGCACCCGGCACTATTGCCGCATACGGGACCTGAGCAGACGCCCAGGGTGGAGTTGGTACTGATGACTGAGCCTGCACCGAGAGCCGACCCAGCGCCATCAGCTAAGCCGGCACCGAAGACTAAGTCGGCGCCAAGATCCGAATCGGCGCAGACAGCCGAGCTGGCACTGAGAAAGCAGTCGGCACCCAGATCAACCCACCCCCATTCAAGATCTGGGGACGTGGATCCGCATCGCATACAGGGCACACCCGCACCTACCTGCACCGACCACCCAATGTGTGCGACCCGACCAGCACCGCCCGTCGTTTCGGCTCCAGCTCCTGTGAGCCAATAATCCGGCGGCTCAGAGGAGGACACGGCACCGGCATCCCCATCCTCCGCACCTAGGTCACCACGCCTCTTAAGGGAGATATCCGACTCCGTCTCGATCCCCGGTAGCCCAATCCCCATGGCTTCCCCATCCACGAGAATACCGACTAAGGCACAAAGGAAGACTCGCCATCCCCGCATGCCTTCCCCCAGTCCCGACAGGGCAGAGTTTTCCCCTGAGCCATCGCTCTCTCCTTGTCAAAGACGACGGCACTACCGTTATGGACACTCTCCCACACACCGTTACTGCAGATCTCCAAGACGTCTATCACACCGCCATGTTACCACCGCACATACTACTCGAGATCTCCGTGTCGTTATTCTCATCGCTCACGATCCCCAAGATCCCCTCCTCGCTCACGTTACTATCATCATAGGAGCGCTACTTCTTATTCTCTGGCACATGCACACCAAGACTCCCATTACCGTAGGTGCACCTCGCCCCATCATGATCGTTCACGTTCCTTCACAAGGCCTTCACCCTCCTTGTCTCCAGAGCGGCAGCAATTATACTCACCACGACCAATAACCCAGGACTCTCTCCTGCTGGCTCAGCGCCCACCAACCCCTACGGGTGATGCGTCAACAACTTCTGCTCCTCACGGCGACGTCACTCAGTCACCTGTTGTGGAGCAGCAACCCACAGCTTCCCCAATGGACATCTCTTCCTCCTCCCCAGACGATGCGGTATTAAATGATGAACCCTCTCTCGTGGACGATTACAAACAATTCCACGAGCTTTTTAAACGGGTAGGTTATTCACAAAATTTACGTACCTCCGAGGTGCCACAGAAGCAGCATGCCCTCCTCAGAAACCTCCAGCAGTCCAACAAGTCGAAACTGGCTCTCCCTTTTGATGCCACGATCCTTGAAATATCTAATGAAATCTGGCAGACCTCAGCGTCCGTGCTCCCTACCAACAAACGCACAGACAGGAAATACTTTATTGATGCCAAGGATGCGGAATTTCTTTTTACGCACCCCGCTCCTAATTCCGTCGTCGTTGACGCAGCGCAGCAAAAGGCGAAGTCTGCACAATCGAGAAACTGCCACGGACAAGGAAGCTAAGCGTCTGGACTTGCTCGGGAGGAAGGTATATTCGTCAGCAACAGCCACACTGAGGATGGCCAATTACTCCGCCCAACTTGCTAACCACGACTTCGATAATTACTCAAAGTTGGTACCTTTAATACAACATTTGGCAGACCCCAAACGGGACATACTTAAATCCATTGTGCAGGAGGGTTATACAGCATCCCGTAATGCACTCCAGATATCCCTGGATATTGCCGACTTGGCTTCCCGCACTATGGCGACATCGGTCGTCATGCGACGTGCCTCTTGGCTCCACCTTGCTTCTGTACCGAAAGATCTACAGCCCAAGGTGGAGGACCTCCCATTTGATCGGGCCTCCTTGTTTGCCCAGAACACGGATCAAGTGTTCTATTCTGGAAAAGACTCCCGAGCTACATTGAGAATCCTCGGGATGTACACTCCGCCTTTCAGAGTGTATGGCTGTATAACAGACAGAGGCCTCCTTCTTCTTATACCACCCAACGCTTCAGGCCCTATGACCAACATAAACAAAGGCAGCATCACCAGCAGCCTAATAAGCCGCAAAACCAACAAAAGCCTCAACAGCAGGTTTGACGCCCTTGTCAAGGGTCTGCGCACCATCCCCCTATTGGAGTCTTTGTCACGAGTAACCAAACTTTTCCACCGTCACCTGAGCCCTTATCGCCACCGCTGGTTCGCCATCACCACAGACCGTTGGGTCAGGGAGATCGTAACCTCTGGGCTCACCATTCCCTTCTCCACTCTACCTCCCTCCAACCCCCCATCCCCGTCCCTTTTCAGGGACTCCTCTCACGACCTTCTACTGCGTCAGGAGGTCATGCGCCTACTTACCATCAGTGCAGTGGAAGAAGTTCCTCCTGAGTTCCGAGGCAGAGGCTTCTATTCCCGGTACTTCCTCACCGAGAAGAAGTCTGGCGGATGGAGACTGATCCTGGATCTTCGTGGCCTCAACCACCACCTGCGGAAACAAATTCAAAATGGTTACTTTGGGCTCCATCATCCCAGCGCTACACCAAGGGGATTGGTTCGCGTCCCTCGACATCCAGGATGCATACTTTCATATTTTCGTCCATCCAGCTCACAGGAGATTTCTATGCTTTACCCTGGGCAACGAACACTACCAATATGCGGTGCTTTCTTTCGGTCTCTCCGCAGCCCCAAGAGTGTTTTCAAAGACCCTGGCAGTCGTAGCTGCGTACCTTCGATGGTCTGGCATCACCATCTTTCCCTATCTCAATGACTGCCTCCTCACGGCCCCTTCTATGCAAGAAACCGAGACCGCAGTTACCTCTACAAGAGGTATTTTCGAGACTCTTGGACTAATCATCAATCTTCCAAAATCTTCTCTGGTCCCAGCCCAGTCCATCGAATTCATTGGCGCCAGACTGGATTCTACGACCGCTATGGCGTACCTACCCACAGACAGAGCTCACGCCATCCGAGATCTATCAAGCGTCCTGCTTACTGCCCCAACAGTCTCGTACCTTACCTGCCTGAAGTTGTTAGGCCACATGGCGTCTACAATGTATGTCACAGCACACGCTCATCTTCGTATGCGGTGCCTGCAACATTGGCTTCTGATAGTCTACAAACCCGGTATCACCAATATCCACAAACTCATGTCTATTCCTGCCCACGTCAAGGACTCGCTCACATGGTGGCTTGACCCTGCCAATACTCTCGCAGGTGTTCCCTTCCGTGCTCAAGCCCCGTCAATCCAGCTTACTATGGACGTGGCCCTTGTAGGCTGGGGAGCACATATGCGACAGCATCAGGTCCAAGGCTTGTGGTCCCTCCAGGAATCCCTACTCCATATAAACTTCCTGGAGCTCAGGGCAGTTTTCAATGCTTGCCGCCACTTCGTCCACCAGATCCAGGGAACCACGTTACACGTTCTCACGGACAACAAATGCACTGTGTACTACATCAATCGCCAGGGCAGGGCCAGATCCAGAACTTTATGTGCGGAATCGGTACGCCTTTGGAACTGAGCGATTCGCCATGGCGTCACGCTCACAGCCTCCTACCTTCCCGGCAGGAACAATACCATTGCAGATGCACTCAGCAGATCCTTCCACTCCCAACACGAATGGGAACTCCTCGACTACGTAGCCCGCAATCTTTTTCAGCTGTGGGGCTACCCAGAAGTGGACCTCTTTGCCACCCGCAACAACAAGAAATGCCGCTATTACTGCTCGAGAGCTGGCATAGGCAGCCAATCGAAGCGAGATGCCTTTCTGCTCAATTGGGGGAACATATCGTCTCCTATATGCCTTTCCCCCCCATTCCACTGATACCCCGAGTGAAAGGGAAGATACTAGCTGATGCAGCGACAGTAATCCTGGTGGCTCCCTTCTGGCCTCGTCAGACCTGGCTAACGCAGCTCATGCAGATGTCGCTATCCCGACCTCAACAACTTCCACAACTGTACAACTTGCTCTCGCAACAATGTGGCAATCTTCTCCATCCAAACATCGACCGGTTGCATCTAACAGCGTGGCTCCTAACTGGTTCCAAGGGCCAGAACTAACCTGCTCCCAGGCAGTCAGAGACGTGTTGGTACAAAGCAGGCGTCAGACCACTCAGAAGTCTTACCTCTACAAGTGGCGTCGCTTCCATGCCTGGTGCCATTCACAGGCCATTGATCCTCTCCAGGCACATATCCAATGCATCCTGGACTATATACTCCACCTGCATTCCCAAGGCGTGGAAGTCACT
Organism: Apalone spinifera; assembly: GCA_030068395.1. NCBI lineage: Eukaryota > Metazoa > Chordata > Testudines > Trionychidae > Apalone > Apalone spinifera. Next base: position 3,862,381 of record JANRFK010006693.1, read on the forward strand.
TCCCTGAGAGTCCATTTGGCAGCGATTTCGGCCTTTCACCCTCCGATAGAGGGCTTTTCCGTCTTCGCGCATCCACTCGCAAAGAGGTTCTTTACAGGTATTTCCAATCTCTACCCACCACACAGGCCTACCTCAGAACCGTGGGACCGTACCTTCGTATTGGACACTGTTACTCGCCCACCGTTTGAACCGCTTGCAACTTGTGACTTACAGACTCTCACTATTAGTCGCCTGTCTCCTGGTGATCACCTCGGCCCGCCGAGTTTCCGAACTCGCTGCACTCTCCGCCGATCCTCCCTACACATTATTCACTCAATAGGGCGTCACGTTGAGATGTCATCCACCTTTCGTGCCAAAAGTTAATTTGTCATTCCACGTCAATGAGCCTATGGTTTTTCCTACCTTTTACCCCAAACCACATGCTACACCTGAGGCGCGTTTACATACATTAGATGTCAGAAGGGCGCTTACATTCTACTTGAACAGAACGCGTCCCTTTCGGAAATCCCCACAATTACTATTATCGGTGGCGACCCGTTCTAAAGGTCATCAACTGTGGTCACAACGTATATCATCGCATATCGTTATCTGCATCACTCGCTGCTACACCCTTGGGGCAGGCCTGTGCCCTGTGCACCAACAGTGCACTCTTCCAGGAGCATGGCTACTTCTACAGCATTCCTGAAGAACGTCCCGCTACAAGACGTATGCCGCGTGGCAACCTGGTCGTCGTCATCCACGTTTGCTAGGCATTATGCCCTTGATCGTCTCAGAGCTATGGACGTAGCAGTCACTCAAGCAGTTCTTTCTTCTGTGCACAGATAATTCCGAAGCACGATCAGCCACTTGGATTACTGCTTCATACTCACCTATAGTGAGCACCCACGGGGACATCACTCGAAGAAGAAATTGTTACTCACCTTGTGCAGTAACATCTGTTCTTCGAGATGTGTCCCCCCCCCCGGGTGCTCCACGATCTGCCCTCCTCCCTGCTTCGACGCTCTTGTCTTTCTCTGTTTCAGATGTTCCGGCTAGGAGGAACTGGCGCGTCGGACCGCGTGACGCAGAAAAGGCGCGAACGGCGCGAGACACCTCTGTGCATGCGCGGCCCTCTGGAGGGGGCTACTGCTGGCAAAAACTTTCCGGATTGTGGCGCCGGGACGAGCCCGACACCTATAGTATATTTCATATTTACTCATTAAGTTTGTGAGCAATGCCCTTGTCTACTGGAGTCTTGTAGAAGAAACTTTATGCCGTAATATTGCTAATGTTATGGCACTTAATTTCCTGTATTACTGTTGAGAGGCCACCCTCAATGAATGCTCATAAATCCAAAGATCTGAGTTCTGCCCCCACAGAGAGGGAGAACTAACCCCTAAATTTTAAGACTTGAAGAATGAGAGCACCTTGCGATTTCCTGCCCTGATCCAGAGGCAATGGTTTAGGCCAGGGAAAGCAGGAGGTATATATATTAGGTCATTCATTTGAGCTGAAGTCTGTCCCTTAATAGCCTTGCTTTAATGCACGTGGTTTTAACCACACTGAAACTAAATACAACTATTTATGTTCTTAGTATTGATACACGGTTCACATAATTCACAATTGCTTGACAAGAGAGAATTGTGAATGTTTTAAGTGGTTTATGTAGACATTTAATTATGCATCTGTTGATTTCTTTCAGGGATATTTGGCTTGGCTTTTTATGTATAAATAAATGTATGGAACACCACACGATGTGTAGAATTTACAATTTTTCTCTTGAAGGGTTGGTTCTTTCTCTTTTTGGACAGAAAGTTTCCAAACAGTACACCAATGCCAGAAGAATTCTTGCCATGTGAAACCTCCCAGTACTCTCAAATCATCAACTTTTTTTCCTCAGAGTTTCACCAGCATCTACTCCTCTAAGAATGTTTTAGGATGGTTTGTTCTGAGACAGATGAAAACTGCCTCCTAGTTTTCTGATTCTGGAAGCCCCCATAAGCTTACTTTACCCTTAAGTGATTTTTGTTGCAGAGGAACTTAAAATATCATCTAGGAATTTTTTTTTTAAGACTATGATCCTGGTTTCAGTTTTCTTCCACTGCCAATTCTCTTCAGTTTTCCTTTAATAATTTCAAAGTGGGACAAATCCCACATCCAAGGTCCCACAAGATGAAATATTGTTGAGTTATTGCCCAATAGTGATGAAGTGTATAAAGTACTTTTCTTTTTCTCTTGTTACTCTGGTTCATGGTGGTTGATGTTTCTGACTTCTGAATCTCTGCTAGTGTGCTGTCATTGCTCAAAACCAGAGAATTTTAATTTTTATACTCTGGGCCTATGACTTCCTGATTGTTATCTTTTGGGGGTTTTTTTTGGGCGGGTGTTCGTTTGTATTCTGATAGTTGTTTCCTCTCATGCTCTTCACAGTCTGACTTGGAGTATGCCAGCGCTTATCCAGTGGTGAGAATGGTCTGACGTTGTAATGTGTGATAGTATTTTTAGATATATATATTTTACAGTTTCTAACACCTATTGCTATATCTGGTCGGTAGTAGAGAAGGTTGACCCAAAAAGGCATGGTCTCTCATGTGGATACCTGACTGCAAGGAATGAGATACATCCCACTGCTTCATTTAGTGCTGTGACATTTGTCACACTCATCAAGGAAAATGACTGAATAAAGTAATGGAGAATGAACTAACTCCCACCTAAAGATATTGTCCCTTCAGGGCCACATGGAGAACTACTTATTTTGTACCTGCTTGGAGAAGGGATTGTTTCATTTTCCAGTGCTCTGTGTGCTAACCTTCACAAATACAAAGCTCATTATTCACAAAATGTGTGTTTGAGACATGAACAGTGAATGTTTTTTCTCTGGGACATTTGTAAATAGAGCTGTCCTGAAAATATCTAAAACCTAGGTAGAAGTTATTGCCCTACTAGAGAATTGGGTGTTATGTACAGCTTTAGTTTCTCATATATTTCAAGCACCTTTTTATTTTACATCATTCATTTCAAGTAGATTTGTTCTGGGAAACAGAAGATGAATACATCTTCAGTACTGTAGATACCGTGTTTGAATAGCCTTCTCTTTGCTTATGAAGATAAAATCAATATTCGTAGTTAGTGTGTGCATATATATACTCATTGGGAAAATTTTTTAAAAAGGGACCAATTACATGGCAACATTAACATTGCTCCTGTGTGAGTCGATTGTGACAGAGCACAGGGTCATGCTGTGCCTCCACAAAAGGCAAAGTACAAGAAATTATTTTTAAAAAGCTTGCTAAATAAAGAACAGTTTCACTTTATTTGAACTGAGCATCATTTCTGCCTCCCTCTAGCTGGCTGTTGTAAGTCAGTGCTTTAGGCCTCCGCATCAGGACTTCAAAACTAGCACTAGCAGCCAATTTCATTGAAGGCTCTGGTTTTTTCTTTTGCTGCATCCCTATTCCTGTTTCAAAGTATGATTTTTTTCACCCAATATTTTCAATTTCCCTGGTCAGTGACCTACATATAGATATGGTTCTAACACTTGTTATGTGAGTTTTTGCATGGATATATTGATGAAGTATGTATTTATGGCAGATGGTATGGTCCTATTAATTGATTTAACCTAGAAGGCATGAATAATTTTAACTGCAGCTATTAATTTGAACTGAATCATTATAATTTTATATTATTTTGAATAATAAACTAGCAAGTTGAATCTGGTGTGATTGTTTTCTATATCCTCCTTGAGTGTGTACACTAACTCATGAACTGTAGATTTGTAGGAATTCAGGACTTGTTTTTGCATGTAGATCTGCATGTAGGATATGGGGAAAGACAAGAATTCATTAATCTTTTTACTGGATACTCTTACTTTCACTGCAGGCTGGATTAGAGAATGAGAGGACCAAAAAGAAGAACTCCAAAGTAGTATGTATTCAGAGATTGTTTTCTTCTGAAAGGGTTATGATGGGCTGGAGAGAAGTGCAAGAAATGTTAGCCATAGGGTTATGGCCAGATTGGGCCAAATCGGTTTTTTATACTGAGGAACCGGCTCAATGCCAGGAATGTATTGTAGCTCTTCGGAGTTGTGGGTGCCTAAAAGGCACTAAATTGCCTTTATAGGAGTACAGCTTAAGTGGTTATAGAGGTTGAACATCTGTGGTCCAGGACTTTCTTGTTGTGGGACTAGAGCCCCCAGTGGCTGGAAGCAGAGCGTGCTGGCTGGGGCACCAGATCCTGAAGCTGGGGGGCAGGGACAGAGCTCCCACAGCCAGCTTGGCTTCTGGAAGCATGGCGGGCTGGCAGAGCTGCCGTGTGGCTGGAGCAGTGGCAGGGTTCCTGCAAGGACAGGGGGCCACCAGATGCTCCAGTAGGACTGCCACACGGCTGGTTGGGCCGGGAGGCTAGGGAGCGGAGGCTTGGGAGAGGACCCAGCAGAGAGGCTGGTGCCCCTTGTCCCTCCTGACTTCCCCTGTCCGTCAAACTCCCTTGTCCGGGGCCAAAGTAGTATGTACTCCATATTGATTTATTTCAACATACTCTATCATCGTGTTACTTTAGTTAGTGGAAAGAGATAGGCAAAAGATGGTAGTGGCTAGTGTGGTGATGTGTGTACCTGGTAACTAAGGTTGTATTTTCCATGGGCGAGGAGAAAGTGGCGGGGGGTGGGAGAGAGGGAAGTAATTTTCACATAGTAAAACAGTAAATATAATGGATCAACATTCAATATAACAAGTAAGTGACTAATAACTGGCCACTACTTTAAGGTCTAGGAGTGCTTCAGTAAATAAGACAATTTTTACAGACCATTTTTAACACAGGACTTTCTACTGGAAAAATTTCAAGACTCAAAAGGGTAGTCTGTTTTTGAAAACTATTTTCCCATTTCCTTCAAACATCCACAGAATGGACTTCTGAAACCTGCACTTTGGAAAATAGTGTAAGGGTGCTCCTAGGTAGGAATAAAGAGTTTGTTATCCAGAATTAAATGGCAGCTTATCAGATGTAAATGCTTCCACCAAACTAGAGGTTACTTTTCTTGTTGCATTGATTTCATGCCAAAGAAATTTCAGTCACATGTTTTTTCTAGACAGGGTTATTGCAGAATCAGCTTTTACGTAACTCCCTTAGGGAGCACACATGTAGGTTTTCTTTTATCTCTAATAGGAGTATTGCATTTAGTACAAAATATATTGCCAGATAATATAGTAAGTACCCCAAAGGTGGAAATGTGACAAATGATTACTCATTTGTCTGTCTGCCACAACTTTGTTCACAGTAACTTGCATGATGAATGTGACAGTTCAGGGCAACTGTCCCTGGATTTCCCCTCAGTGGCTCAGCAAGAGCACCAGCTCTCATGTTTCAACTCCCCAGCTGTTGCCTTTCTTGCTGGAGAGATATGTCTCTCCTTTCTGATCAGGATATTCACAGGCTGCTCAGTTCCCGGCCTTAACTATGTATTTGCAGAGAAGATGCTCTGCCTAAACCAGTGATTCTCAAACCTTTGCACTGGTGAACCCTGTCACTTAGCAAGCTCCAGTGTGTCCTCCCCCCCCCCAATAAATTAAAAACACCTTTTTAATATTTGACACTATTGTATATTCTGTAGGCATAGGGGAGGATGGGGTAGAGGCTGATAGCTCACAGCCCGTTACATCATAACCTCAACATGACCTCCCTGCCAATTTGAGAACTCATGACTTAAACCAGGGGTGGGCAATAATTTTTGACTGGGGCCACTTTAGAAATTTTTCAAGTGGCCAAGGCTGCCCCAGAAGGGGCAGTGCCTCAGGTGGAAGGGGCGGGGTCAGGACACTTCCATGCTTCCCTACCCACAGACTCTGATTGGTTTGGGGGTGGGGAGTGTGTGAAGTCTTTGTTCCTGCCCAGCCCTCTCCCAGAAAAAAACTGCCAGCTGTTCTGAACAGCTGGCTGTTTCCTCTAGGTGCCCATGTCCCTGACAGTGGGAGGAGACTTCGCATGCTTCCCTCCATCCCCCAGCCAATCAGGACTTGGAGGAGGGGCAAACAAAGTCCCCTCCCACCCTTCTCCCGTCCTGCAGGAGCATGTGGCTCTTAGAAGCACTGTGCCCCTTGCAGGGTGGGAGGAGATTTCTCATGCTCCCCTGCCCCCAGGCCAATCAGAGCCCAGGGGCAGGGGAAGCGCACAAAGTCTTCTCCCACCCTGCCCTGTTTCTGCAAGAAGTGCGCGGCGCAGGGTGGGAGCAGACTTTGTGCACTCTTCCCCCTTAAAGCTCTCTTGCTCCCTGTCCTCAGGTGCGCGGGGCTTAGAGTCAATTACCAGGGTTGATTCTAAGCGCTGCATGCACCCCAGTCTCTAAGCCCTGATTGGACTGGGGAGTGGCAGGTCCTTCGCAAGCCAGATCAATCTGCTTAGTGGGCCAAATTCGGCCCGTGGAGGCCCTTTTGCACACCCCTAGTTTAAACAGATCTGTTTGCTTTCTCTTCAAAGACATGGAAGAGTGGCTGCTACAGATATAAAGAATTTCTTTCTAAACAAACCTACTTTATTCTTAAGATAAAAATATTAGAGAAAATATTTTAAAAACAAAAGCACCTACTTGGATGTTTATAAGTTCATCAGTGTCCCAACACTAACTAGGGGTGTAACTATTACCTGGCAAGCACCATCCTTATTGGGTGATGCTTACTGGTAACTGGTTTGCCGGTGGCCTGGCCAGCCCCTTCCCCCCACACCATGAGTGGGTGGGATCCTGGTTAAGTGGTTAATTGGGTAAACATAATGGGTTAAGCAGTTAATTGGCTAACTGGGATTTTATATCCTAACCCTAACATAGATAATGGTAGGAACAGCCTTTCTGTCCTCTACTCTAGAAGAATCTTTATGGTTACCACTTCATTATAGTTTCAGATGAAAACAGGCACAGTCTTTTGAGGTCTTAGTAGGCCAATTCCTTCCACTCCTTCCCCTGAGGAACATGACCTTTTTGCTGCATCAGGTAGAAGGTTTTGGATCACTTTACAACCTGGCTATTTAGCCAACTTCTGGTAGTGGAAGGTAGAAGCTTTTTGAGTTACAGGGAGCTCGTCTTCAAACTTGGGCCTCTGTGTAGAGCAAAAGCAACCTTCAGCCATCAGAAGTTGGTCTGATAAAATATATTACTTCACCATCCTTGCCTTCCCTATATCTTGTGACCAACCCGGCTACAGCAACCATGTGAACAAATTTAGGGATTGTTTAGTTTTCTGTCTATTATAAGTCTCATAATGTTTTGCAAGTAGTAGAACTATCAGTGAGACTTCCATTTTAATGGCCATTAGTATGGGTGCTCTTGACTCGCAGGTGATGGTACACGTTTCATGGTGTTTGCAAATTAAAAACAGCACTAGCGCTATGTTCTGGACATAGTGGATTGGAGTTTGGGTCCTAAAGAGAACCATATTCATGCCAGAGGTAAGATTACTGAGAAGTGTGATCTTTGAGAGTACCGAGAGGTAAATCCAGGAGGTTTGGAGCAGATTCTGATCTTCAGTCTCCGAAGGGCTGTGTAGAATTCTGGGATACAACAGGTGGGCATGTCTGGATTCAAGCATGATGTAAATAAAAATGAGGAAAGCCAAATGCAAGAGATGTTGTGCAGTATAGTTTGTTTAATTACAATAATGTAACTTTCTAATCTTAAATGTAAATGTGGAATGTAGATCTTAGGTAAATAGGGGAAATATTTTCCCTTTCCCTTCCCTAAATTCTAAAGTCTGATTTCAATTCCCAGAACCTGAAAAGATTGAGGCTTGAAATACATTTTGTTGCTGTACTGTTTTTACATAAGTATGAGGTGAGAACAGGGATGTCTTTGCCCGGGATACAGGTATTGCTTGCAGACAACTGTCAAGTGTTCTATGAGCTACCTGAAGTTAACGATCCCTGGGGAACTACAGTGACTGTCCCTGGTGTATTTGTGGAAAAAATGCCATCTTGTCTTTGCTCTGCAAAAATAAATGACTTTCTCTGAGACCTCTTTTGGTTTCATTTAAGTTTTTTCTCTCATTTTTCTTTCATGACAGACCAATGGTTATGATGAAGACATGTATGGATCATCTCAGAGTAGAAAATCTAGCAGGGTTAGTAGAGATTTTTTTTTAAAATTGGTTGCTTAAATTCATGGAATTAATAGAAAGCTTTTCAATAAATTAAGTCTCCTTTACTGAGTGCTTTTCCTAGAGTAAAATAGCAGATTCTCGTTTTTGTTTGTTTTTTTGGTCCCTGCTTTCGAAGGCATTTTGCCCCGACTGCCTTATTACAAGTCATGCAATTCACTTGGCATCTACCAAGCTGTAGAGGCACAACCAAGTCCGTAAACTAAGTGGCAAGGAATAAGACTGGGACTGAGAAAATTCAAGTAGGATTTAGGGGCCAGAATATAGTTCTGTGCAAATTTAAGTGGGTAAAAAAACATCAAATTATCAAGAAAAATATTTTGACAATGAAATCTAGCTTGTTTTGGAGGCTCTGGAGCTCTTTCATGCATCCTTTGAAGAGATTTGATTGCCATTGGAATATGAGCCTGACATAGCTAATTGATTCTGTACAACCAATTCATTTTGATACATTTCTCCAATATAAACATTTTTAAACCCTCAAGGAATTTATTTTATTGATCTCTGAACATAGCTTATTATAAATACAACTATAAAGACAATAGTTCTGCGCGCAAGCAAAAAAGTCTGAACTTTCCATTGGGCAGTAAACTACATATCAAACAGTATTACTAAAGTATTCCTCTGTATTAAATGGTGTCTCACACAGTACACCAGCTAAGATATGAGGGTTCAATATGATGATGGTGACAACCCTGTTAGAGAGAATATAGTCATAAAAAACAGCTGAGGAGAGAACTAAACCCTCTTCACTTTCAACCGTTGCAACGTATGCTTTAATATGCCTTTGTTTTATTCCCTCACAAATGAGGGTATACTCAGATGATCCCAGCAAGCTGCAGTCTTGTACCAGCTGAAAACAAGATGACTACAATGAGGGGGGGTTGTCACAGCCAATGTGCAAAAGGTGCACTTCTGTAGCAGGTGTAAAGAGCTGAGGTCAAAGGAAGCAGAGCATGAGGTCAGACACCAAAAAGGTTGGAAGATTCTTAAATTTCCTGGAATTTAAGAAGCCTAACCTCCTGTGCTGATTTCAGGAAGGAAGAAGTCTTGCGATGGACCACTTGTGTTGGGAATCCCTTCTGTGCGATACCAGAGCTGTGTTACAGCCATGTGAATGTTTTACTGCTTAGTAAAAGTAGAAAAACCACGTTAAACAGTATGGTTCCACAATTAAGTCAGAATCATAGAATCCTAGGGCTGGAAGAGACCTTAGAAGGTCATTGAATCCAGCCCTCTGCCCAAAGCAGGACCAATCCCAACTAAACCATCCTAGTCAGGGCTTTGTCAAGCCAAGAATTAAAAACCTCTAGGGATGGAGATTCCACCCCTCCCTAGGGAACCCATCCCAGTGCTTCTCCCCCCTCCTGGTGAAATAGTTTTTCCTAATATCCAACCTAGACCTCTCCCACTGTAACTTGAGACCATTGCTCCTTGTTCTGCCATCTGCTGCCATTGAAAACAGACTCTCTCCATCTGCTTTGGAACCTTCCTTCAGGAAGTTGAAGGCTGCTATCAAATCCCCCCTCACTCTTCTGCAGACTAAAGAAGCCCAAATCCCTCTGCCTCTCCTCATCGGTCATGTGCTCCCCCTAATCATTTTGCTTGTCCTCTGCTGGACCCTCTCCAATGCGTCCACATCCTTTGTATAGTGGGGGTCCGAGATCTGGACGCAATACTCCAGATGTGACCTCACCACAGCCGAATGAAGGGGAATAATCACTTCTGTAGATCTGCTGGAAATGCTCCTCCTAATGCACCCCAATATGCCATTAGCCTTCTTGGCTACAAGGGTGCCCTGTTGACTCATATCCAACTTCTCATCCACTGTAACCCCCAGGTCCTTTTCTGCCGAACTGCTATTTAGCCAATTGGTCCCCAGCCTATAACAATGCTTAGGATTCTTCCATCCCAAGCGCAGGACTCTCATCATTAGCTTTTAAGGAAGCTGAATACCAAATCTGGTGGTCCTAGCTCTTACTGTTTTGGAGGAGTTCTTGAACACTCTGTCTATAGTTATAGATAATACACTCCACATCCAACATTACTCCATGTCTGTATTACTAGCATTTAGCTTGCAGCAGCATAATTAAACGGGAGAGATGCGGATGCAGATTGCAAACAGGACAGCAGTCAGGATAAACGAATAACCTGGAACAGGCAGAAATTCTTTGCTTATTAATGTAATAAGTCCACCAATATTACACTTCTGAAATCGCATTTTTTATTGCAATATGTAATATGTGGTATACACCTCTTATTTTTAATTTCAGACCTTTAGATCACATCAACGTATCTCAAAATGGTGAACCATTAAAACATGAACCATAGCTCTTGTGCTATTACTCAGCGTGCTGATTTTGAAATCTCAAGGGGTACAAAAGTAATTTGTTTCCCAGCTATAACTCTAAGCTCAGCTGAGAATTCTCAAACCCTGTCTAATGAAAATCTTTATAGCTATCAAATGAAAAGATTTGCAGTTAAATTGGGAAGTGATGGATTTAAGCTTTTTCTATTAGATAGAGATTTAACCAATGATATAAACATCACCACATGTAGTGATTTATCCATTGAGCTGTCTATATTCTCCAATGTCAGGGGTATAAACATTATTGAGAACCAAAGCATATGTCCTCTTCATGTCACACGTCCTCTGACATTGAATAAATCACTTAACTTTAGCTTCCTCATTTGTAAAATGGGAGTAGTAATTATATCATAGGCACTGTGAGGATTAGTAGTTGTTTGTGAGGAAGCTTTAAAGAAGGGCATCATAGAAAAGTGATTATTACTGAGAATAGAGCATCAAGGATCTTGACTGAAGTATTTATGAGAAGGAAGATGGTCGTAACGCAGGACCTGTGGGGTGAGGAAAAGAAGAAAGAGGACTAGTTTTCTAGGAATAAACATCCTCTTTTTCGCTCAGACCTGTGTCTTGTTTTTGAGATGTGCATTACAGAAAGGCTTTGAAGGGGTCACTATAAATTAGGGATGTAATAGGATAACCATTTAAATGGTTAACCAATAAGCCTGATATAGAGGCACAACTTGGGGCGGCAGCTGGTGTGCGCCAGAAGCCAGCTTAAAAGCCAGCTTGCAATGGGCATCAAGTCCCAGGGAGTGGGCTCCCATGCTGTTGGTGCGTGTAACTGCTAAGATTTTTGCTTATCTATTACCCAATCACCCGTTTTTTAACAGCCCTACTATAAATTCCCTCTTTACTGTGGGACAAGTTGCAGTAGGGTTGCCAGATGGTTGAACCAAAAATACTGACCCCCCCCAAAAAAAACACCCGAGAAAAGATTCTGTTGAAGGAAAAAAGGGGGGGGGGG
>JANRFK010006693.1:3874168-3925937 GCA_030068395.1 Apalone spinifera
TTTTTTTTTACCGGACAAGAGGCGAAAATATTGGACCGTCTAGGTCAATACCGGACACCTGGCAACCCTAAGTTGCAGTGGTTTTGTATGTCACCTTAAGTAAACAGCTGATTGGGTAAACAACTGTATTGTCATCCTAGTTTGTGAGTTCCTTCTGTTGAATTAGAGGTTGCTTCCATTGCTCGGTGCAAGATTTTTACATCTTTCTCCTAGCTGTAACTCCACGCAGTGTCAGTCATATAGTGTGGAAACAAGAATGAAGGTCTACAAGGTGTCTTCATAGTGACTGCACTTGCTAGGATCCATTAGCTTCTTCATAAGATGAACCTGTATCCCCCTTAGAACTATACAGACATACATCATACCTGCATGTTTAAAACATGGAACAGGTTTTAATTTGCAAAAGTGATTGTGCATGCGAAGCATCAAGCCATTTAATTCATAATGTGACTTAATCATTGTGTTGATCAGTTTGTATGTTGTTATATATAACACTATAGGTATGAAATACATTAGCTCATTTTTCCTCAAGTTTTTGGGAAACTAATAGTTCTGTTAAGTGTTGTAAAGTGCCTTTCCACTACTTGAAGGCTTGGAACTGGCATATATTGTTTGCCTGTCCAATATGAGAACCCACAAACCGCTGCAGCTAATCTCTTGTGCTCTGCCAGAGGGTCACTCCACCCCGAAAGTTTCGGGTTCCTAAAAAGTTTAATCCAAAATTTGAGTGTTTGGAGTGAGTTTCAGTTCAACTCTTGCAAGTCTTTTCTAGAGTTTCCTACAGCTTCCTCTGTAATACAAAGATCCTTCCTGCACAACCTACTTTAAAGCTGGCTGCTATTATATTTCCCTGTGTCTGCCTAGAAATTACATTAAAATACCCTCATCTAAGTAGTTGGGCCAGATATAAAACTTCAGTAATTCAAGCTAATTACTGGAATGGCACTGCTGCTGGAATGACACTGGGTTTCAAAGAAGAGATTTCATTTGAGTGGCCCAGTGGTGCACTTTTTTTGGTCCTTCATATGGTCACAGCTTATCTGACAGTGGATTGTTCCCTGCTTCTGTTACCTGTACCATATCACGAAAAGGGCTTGGTTCCACGCACACTAGCTGCTCTCTAAACCATTCAGGTGGTCTTTTGACACCTTATATTTCTGTTCTATCTGGTAGAGCACTACACCTTCCCAATAACTTGTTGGTGCTAGGGTTGAGCAGGTTTCTGCTTCCTAGTTTTACTTGATTTCTTGTTTATCTGAGTGGGAGTTGGCCTTTTATTAAATCTCTGCACCTGGCAGGGTCTCTCCTGTTCCTCGGGGGAGGCTAGAAGTGCTGATAATGAGCCTAAATCCGGAAAAAGTAATTAATGTAAGTCTTGTAAGAATTCACTTTCATCTTAAGAATTATTCCAAGTTGAAGACCTGTAATTCCTTCTCTTATCTCTCCTTTATCTTCCCCATTCCACTCCACTGACTCCCAAGTCTGAAGCAATGGAAAAATTCAAGGAGAAGCTGTTGCTGGCAGATTTTGATCAGTGAGGCACGAAATAGTGCAGCTTGTTTGTTACTGAGATTTGCTCTAACAATTTGATATATGATCTGTTTATAGTACCTGGATGAGAGTTGCCTCTGCTGTTTTGCATACGTTGGGAGATCCTCTGCACAAGGACAAGACAACGTGATAAATGGAATTAATTTGGGTCGCCAACTGTCTAATGCCACAAACACACAACCCCCCTTGACCTGCTCCATCAGCCCCTGCTCACTGCAGCTCCACTCCCTCCGTCACTCGCTCTCCCCGACCTGCATTCATGGGTTGGGGCAGCAGGTTGTGGAGTGAGAGCAGGGTGCGGGCTCTGAGCAGGGCGTGGGGCTGAGGAGTTCAGAGTGTGGGAGCCAGTGGAAGTGTGTGGAGACCACCTTCCCCAGCCCCTTTCTCCAGGACCTCAGAGATGTGCCAGCCAATTCCAGGAGTGACATGGAGTGAGGGTGGGCAGGCAGGCAGGCTGCCTGAGCACCACTGTGCTTGCAAGACTGCAGCCCAAACCACCTTGTTGGGCTGCAGTACTCAGCAAGATAGGGCCTGTTTCCCTGAGACTCCTGGTGAAACAGGGGTGGTTGGCAACCCTAGAATTCATAGGTTTTTTGCTAGGCTTCAGATTTTTTAAGTGTTAACCTAGAGGATATATTATAGTGGATAAGAGGGCTTTGGGGTTTTGTTTTGTTTTGTTTCCCCATGAGATGTCAGGTTTTCAAGTATCTAAATAGGTGCTTATGTGCCCAAGGGCTTGTCTTTACTTGAAATACAAGGGCACAGCTGTACCACTGTACTGGCAGAAGTGTAGATGCTACCTATGCCAATGGGAGAGGTTTGTCTGATGGTGGAGGCACTTTGCGTCCCTGAGGGGTGGTAGGTAAGTCAATTGGAGAATTTTTCTGTTGACCTAATGTGGTCTACTCCAGAGGTTAGGTCAGCTTAACTCTCAGGGCCAAAGCCAAAGACTGAGCCCACTGGGTGTGAAGCTGAAGACTTAGGGCTTCAGTCCTAGGTGGCAGAGCTCATGTTACAGTCCTCCCCTCCTCTCACTGACCCAGACTGAAATCCTTGGGCTTTGTGCTCCCCCCCCAACCCCCCCTTCCCCCCCCGGGGCAGCAGGGCTTATGCAGGCTCAGGCTTTGTTCCCCTTTCCTAGGGTCATGGTGCAGAGAAGTTCTGAGAACTGTTGTCCTAATTTAAAGGAATTAATACAGAATTTGACAATTCCATCACAATAAAGGAGAATTTTCAGGTTTTTCTTCCTGTTGCTACAGGGATCCTATTACTCTGACCTTGGTCTTCACAACAGTGGCTTTACTTCCAAATCCCAACCTTCTTCCCAAAATGGAAATCGGGTCTGTCTATTTCCCTCTAGTCTTGACTTTTTTGTTTTGAGTTCACCTGGACAATACAACCTCCTTTAGTCACACAAATAACTGTTGGACCTTGGAGCAAAGCAATGACTCTTTTGTTTGTCTGCTTGCCAGGAGTTTCTACTTCTTGATTTATCAATTTTCTTTGTACATTTTTCCATTTATGTCTGGACTGGGAAACAGAAAGCTATTTAAGACAGGCCATGATGTTAATCTGTTCCTCTCCTTTTCCTGCAATTGTTTTGTTTTGCTTTTGACAGTTGTCATAAATTTTTCTTGGAAAATACTGCAAAATCCCTGTTAAATATTAGTAGTTTATCATAGCTGAGACCACTCTGTGCCTTGCTAGTCTGTTTCCTGTTGGCACAGGTGAGATGAAAGTTGCACCCTGTTGTTTCCCACCTTATGTAATTTACAAGGCAAATGATTCCTGTATTAGTACAAGAAAATCCCTACCCATAAACCCTTAAAATCCTCTTGGAGGTTGAATTGTCCTCTTTGCATGCAAACAAAGTACAGTGCATCTGGCTAGGTCAGGGCACTGTTAATTTATATATAGCATGGTACTGTGCCTTTTGTAGTTTTCCTGTATGTGCATTCTGAACATAACTTTCACCTCGTGGGTCTTTATATTACTAACAGTCTTGTCTTCTATAAATGCACCTCACTGTTTTATTTTATGCTATCCTGCCTTCTAATGTATGCACAGTAATTTGATTTTTCCCTTCTGTTCAATAGTAAAATAGGTCTCAAATGGTTCAAAATCTCAGCTTGGGGGGCGGGGGTACCCCGCAGCTCCCATATACCTGCAGGCTGAAGTCATGGAAGATTTTGGAAGTCACAAGTATTGTGACTTCTGCAACTTCATCACAAAATCTTAGCCTTACATATAGGTCTTTCTGTGAGACAGAGATGCTTAGTGATAAAAATAAGTCGTTCTGTTTTGCTTCTGCACCTTCTATGATATCCTCTCTTTCTGTAGGAAACATGCATATGTCTACTTTATACTTAGTCTTTGGACTTGAGCTTTCAGATATTTAAGCACAGATGGTTGTTAATTTTTTTAATACAGTGTGCAATATCTGTACACTGAGCTTCCCTGCATTCTAGCATAAGAATTTTAATAGCATGAATATGACCAAAATAAACTCAAATGAACACTTTTTCTGTTATCCATTTTATATAAAAAAGTTTTGTGCTTGTCTCCCCCAGCCCTCCTTGCTGTACAGTGATGTTCTGCCTGCCAGAAGTTACAGGGTTTGTTGCTTTGCCGTTTTAACCACAAATGCAGAAGCAGTGCACTCCCCCATGCACACGTCTTTTGCCTTTGCAGTTTGTCAAGACTATCTTGTTGGTCGAGTTTATTTATATTGTCATGTTAGTATGTGATCTCTTTGGATGGAATGCACATATGCCCACGGTGCATCTGTCAACTGTTTTGCTGGTCCTACATTTTACTCCCATTGGAATTCTGTAACAGTTGCTTATAGATCTGTAACACTGCTACAGACTTCTAATTGGAGTAAGACATTTCTGTCTTTGCTTTAGTATATGAACTAGAAATATGTAATATTGACTAGAAAGAGGCAACATCAATCCTGACTGGATCTATAAAAAGTGGCAAGAAATTGCCTTGTTTAAAACCAAAATGTAGAGTGTAACATTGCTTGCAGAATACAATCCCATTGTTCTCCTCTGTTAAACTGAGTTTGCAGCTAACTTTATTCTCAGGTCTGTACAATGGTGATAGGAAACCCAGCCCTGCAATTTCTGAGCTACATAACTAAGCCAGACATTGGTGTTCTAGATTGGAACCAGATGATAGTGGTTTAGAACATGCTATCCCCACAAACGGCTTCCTATTAATTCAATAACTAATATATCTCTTTCAATCAGCTTTACCAGGAATTTATCTATCTTCCTGCCATGTCCCAATCCAGAAATATTTAGCACTGCTAAAGTTATAAGAATTGGTGTTGTCACTTTTTAGCAGGTAATTTTAAGCGTTAAAGTTGGTAGATTGAAAAAAACTGAAGAATGCATGAATGTGTGAAAATTCAGATGACTTTTTGATCTTTCATTTTAATTCTGCATGTGTTCTGTAATGTTTCACAGCTCACTGGCGCTGAGAATTGGTGGGTTCATTCTTCACTTGCATGCCATTTGTGGGGCTTACAGGAAATGCCCCTCTTTCTGCACCTTTGTTCATTCTCCTCTCCTCCCCCTTGTTTGTGCTGCAACTTGCTACCTTGTGATAGCAAATAGAAACAAAACCAAAGTCTACCAGTTGTTGTTCTGACTCTGTTTTTTAATTGTAGGCATCTCTGTATGATGAGAGCATTTACAGTGGGAATCGTCGATATAGTGCCTCTAGTTCTCGTGCTGTAAGATGTTTTCTGCATTTTTCTGCTGGGCTTGTCTTCAGTGTATTTGTCCCATGATAATCTGTTTTACTAGTGCATAGCTTTGTCTGTATCAGTGGGCAGTATAAGATTACTGGCCAGATAGCTGATGATGGAGAATTATGTAAACAACATTGGGAGTGTCATCACCTCTACAAAGTTCTCTCTGGGTAGCTTCACTGGAGTCAAATACTAATGTTCTTTCTTCAGTTGCTATGTTGCACTTTCTGCAGGCATTATCCCTAATAGTGTCCGAAAGACACAGTAGAAAGGGTTCCTCTTTCTGGTGAAAGAAATCTTAGCTCTGCCTTTTAATTTATTTACTGTTAAGTCAAAACATCAGCTGAAAAGTCACATTTAAGTAAGACCCCACTTCTTCCCTGAGGCTCCATTTCACTTTTAAATAAACTGCCTTCAGATCTTTTAAAAATTCAGTATCCCATGCTACCACGTTTTCACTTAGGGTAAGTCTACACAGCAGCGTTATTTTGGAATAACTAATGTTATTCCAAAATAACATAGTGCATGTCTACATTACAAGCCTTTATTTCAAAATAATGTCAAGCTGGAGGACTTGTTATTCCAGCTCATGGTAACTCTCATTTCACAAGGAGTAACGGAAGGCAAAGGAAGTGTGTTCTTCCTTCAACTCCCTGCCATGTGGACAGCGCCAAAAGCTGAATTAAGCTATTTCAACTTCAGCTAAGCAATTGACATAGCTGAAGTTGTATGGCTTATTCCGACTTTAGCTCTGCTGTGTAGATGTACCCTCTGTGTGTGCAGACTTGTGACTTAGTCATGATTTGGGGTTCATTCTCTTGTTACGTGAGACCAGGAGATTGAGGAGGAGGATTGTCTGTAATGGTTGTTAAGCCAAAACTGGAGAGCTCAAGGAATCATTTATGGAAGACATTTCCACTCATTTACATCGGACTATGACTAGAAATTAAAATTTATAGCATCTAATAGTTGTTTATTGGCTTCTTTACATGAGCTTTGGGGTGGGTAGGGCTTAGTCCACTAACTAATGGACTGGTTACAGAAATCCGCATTACTGTTAATGCTTTCAATGACAATTGCAAAACATAGACTAGAGAGCGAGTAACTAGACATAAAGACATCCCTTGCTCCTCTGAGGCAGTGTCACCATGGCAGATTTGGAGCCATTTTGGTGGGGCAGTGTAAAAACAATATGCTGCCATTGTACCTGCTCTTAAAATGTAAATTGATGCCTTCATTATTCAGTGCTTCCGTTGTGGAAGTCTTACATTTTTTGCATTGTTTTCCACCAATAATTAATGAAAATAGTTATTCTAATGCTCACTTATGCATTACAAGTGTTGTACTGTCTTAACTTAGAAAAATACAGTTGTCTTTAATGCTAACTATCTAATAGTCTCACTTTAGCCTCTATTAGTACTTGACATTGTATTGCAATCAAAATATGACTTGATAAAATTTACAGTTCTATTAGCAATATTTGTCCTGTCCTTCGAATTAATTTGCTTCACCTTTTCACTTGTTTTCATTTAGCTATGTTGCAACATCCATTGATAATGGTCAGTTTGGGTTGCACTGTTAACCTGTAATCCAATGGATTTGCTTTCTGGACAGCACACTCACTTTTGGTGGGTGGAGGTGTCAAAGACAAATACCTTAAAGAATCGGATCCTAATTTGGGCAGAACATTCCTGTAGTGTGAGTTCTGAACCTGAGAGCTATTTCTCCATCTTGTTGAGACATGGAGCACAGTTTTTGAATGCAGAATGTTTACGATTGGATTTTTATCAGAAAATTCAGTTACTCAGAAAACACCCATACACAGACACACAAATATTTCCAGTGATTGAAATTTACAGCTAGACAACCCAAGAAAGATCCTGCTTGAGAACTTAGATCATTTTGTATATTTTGACTGTGATGTCAATTTGTGTTAATGATTATAAAGTTCTAATTGGCCCCATAATTTTTCTCAACTGTGAAAATTTAAATAGGTAAAAATGCTGAAAAATAAACACATTATCCATGGAAATTTAAAAAAAAGAATTCTGCCAAGCTTAAGGATGTTGTACAAAGACTCTAATGCCCATAATATCATTCTCTTCTGCTATCTACTGTGCTCCAGGTTTTGCAGGCTGGTGAATAATGCAGTCTCTCCAGGTCTAAAATAGCACAATACTTTGTAATTACAAGAGTTGAAATATGAGGCCTTTGCTTCCTGAGGAATATCTTGATTACAGCTCCGGACTGACACACTTATGCTTGTGGTGATGATGTTTATAGCATTATTCACATCTGGAATGCATATTTGGGCAATTGCTTCCAAAAAGAATTTTCGGAAGGATGCTGTAGTTGTCTTCCTTACTACTCAAAGATCCTGAGAGATTGTGTAGGACAAAGTGGTACACAGTTCTTATTTCCTTGCTCATCCCCAAATTATTGACCAGAGAGCAGTTAACTCAGCACTTTTTTCTTTTGCTACTGTCATTTTACAAATTGCTTCCCTGCAAGCTATTGATTATCTTTACATTTAAAGAGCAGCTGTATTCCTGTTTATAAATGGTAAAGCCAGAAGAGGAACAAATGGAAACAAGGTAGTTGCGAAAGAAAGACAGTTTATTGTTAAACTGGTTTGAGCAGTTATATTTTCCCTAAAATGTGTTTCAAGAATAGTATCTTACCTTTTTGTGATACTTAGTGTAAAATGTTAAGAGTAGTGATGGATGTCTCTGACCTGTTTCATAAAGGAATAGATTCCTTAAGTATTTGCTCTAACTTTTCTGGAACAAAATTCAATAGTCAACACACACGAGGCTTATCACTTTCTGCGGTATATCAAGAAAAGCATGGTCTGAGAGGCCTCCTGTGTTCATTTCCCATAGCTTTGTGGCTGTTATTCAGGGCCAGTGAAGTGTCTTGAAGACACAATCATTAAACTTATGGCTCTATTGTGGAAAGGACCATTTCTGTCCCAATCTTAAAAGGGTTTTTTCCTACATAAGCTTCGATTTTCATCTTGTGTTTTTTAAAAAAAGCAAAAAATAACCCCCCCCACACAACCTCTCCCACCCCCCTCCCCGCAAAAAAAATCCCCCTTCTCCAAAAACAACCCACTAGAAATTGCATTGTGACCCACCAGTAAAACACAGAAGGCAAGCTTCCACTGGCCTATTCACCTTGAGAATACTGTCTTGTCAGTTATCTCAGTAGCTGAGGAGTTGAGAATTACTTCTGTAATGACCCAACTATGTTATGGAAATCGGCATATTTTAGTGTTGCCTGCCTTCAGAAATTCTTATAAAGAAAAGCAACTACATTTATCACCCAGACCATTCCTCTCCAGATTCCAGTTGCTGTTGAGAAGGTCAAATTTAAAGCAAATTAACAGTACTTTACTTTATTCCAATAAATGCACGAGTATAATTACTTTCTCAAACCACTGTTAATTGACATCCAAAATCAGGATTTGTAAGTTTCCATTACTATTCAATACCAGCTAATAACTAGGGCACCAATAGACACAATACAGACAATACCCATGAGACAACTAATACTATTAGTTTTGACACTAATAGTTTGACACTAATACTATTCAGAAATCTGCATCTCCAATAGCATCTTTGATTATAGGAATTTATTGACAAGGTAGTCAAGTCATCATCATGTCTCCAAAATAATTTGCAATGCAATGAGTCAGAAGGGTTTTTTGAAGGACACTATAAACAGGACATGCTCTGTGTGTTTCAGTTCCTGCTTTTTTAACAGTCAGTGTATTTCGAAAAAATTACATTCACTGTTGTCTTTGAGGCAGTAGTAATAGATACAATGGCACAAGAAAAAAGCATAAAGAATACAGTAATTCCTCATTTAACACTATAGATATGTTTCAGAAAATGATCGTGTTAAGTGAAAATGTGTTATGCAGGGTCAATTTTCCCATTGAAAATAATGGAAAAGGTGGGGGTTGCGTTTCAAGCAGTGGTGTCTGTTGGGACTGGGACATAAGGTTGGGGGAAAAAGGGGACTGGGTTACAGCAGGGAGGGGAGGTGTTTGGCTCTGGGGAAGGGGAGGGAGAGGAGTGGAGGGGGATTGGGTTGGGAGTATGCCCCTGTGATAGGTCTGCCGGGATCCGCACTGCGTCCGGCGAGGGGGGTCGTTGGGGAATGGCGTGGTGAGCGGTGAACCCTCTGCTGCTTTGCAGGGAGGTGGGGGAAGCCCCACGCAGCCGCCAGCAGCTGGGGAAATCGTGTTATTCTGGGGACGGTCATGTAATTCAAAAAAGGTTCCCTAAAAAAAAAAAGTGCTATCGCGAAAACGTGTTAAGCAGGCATGTGTTAAATGAGGAATTACTGTACTTGCTTTTTTACTCAAGTGTGTTAAGAATATATTGAAATTTTCTTTACACACACATGATAATTCATGTATGGAAAAATACTGTAGTGCAATAGGGTGTCTGATTGCTGCTATGGAAATATGTCATGTGGTGGAAAATAATTGGGAAATTCCAAATCCAAAAGAGATTTCAATTCTACTTAATAGGTAAAATGCATCCTTAATTTATACTGTTGCATTCTCCTGTGTCACCAGATTCCAGCCTGTCAGTGTGGTGAACAGCATAACAAAGACTCAGATTATTTTGGTTTATACTTGCCAGCCACAAGTCAACACTGTGTCACTTAATATATTGCTCTGGAAAAGTTTGCTCTTAGCCTGGGTCAGCTGGAGATGGTGGTGGAAGGGGTGATGCTCTGTCTCTGTGGGAGGGTTCAGTTCTTATCATCATGTATGCATCCAGTCAAGGACACTTATCAGTCACTGAGGTTTCTTGGTTTTGGCTGTAGAGCATGTGTTGATTTTTCATCTCCACAGTATTGCATAAGAAGGCGAGGGACCTGTGGCATTCTGGGTGTTCACCTGGAACAAGGTTGAGTTCTGTTGCTGCATGCCCTATAATCTGGGTACCTTTTAGACTCAGCAGCTATGGCTGAGAGCCCTGTGCCCAGCCGCTTATTCACAGCACAGTGGTCTCACCCTAAGCTTCCACCAGCCAGTTACTCCTTTCAGGGTGAATCCAAAAACCATTCTGGACCTAAGGCACTCCAAAACATTCTCACATGCAGCATCCAGTCCCCTTCCTAGACCGTCACAGAGGTAATTCCATTTCAGTGTCTCCAAAGAGCCAGTACAAACCGCTCGTTAGCTGTCTGTGAATGAGCAGTAGAAAGGACTGGGCACAGCAGGGGAGGTGGTTTGGGGGAGAATCGTGTCTGGAAGGTTATTGAGTCATTCTGCAAAGAGTAGGGCTACTCAGTGTTCAGGGTGAGATCATTGTGCTGTAGGCGTGTGGCTGGTGTCAAAGCTTCTCAGCCAAAGCAGCACAGTCTGAAGGCACCCAAGGTGACTGGCCAGAGCTGACCGAACCTCCTACAGTTCTGTGTGAACTCCCAAAGCATCACAGGGCTGAAAAGAGTTAGGAGGTAAGAGAGCCTAATGAAGGGACAAAATGGGATCCATCCGTACAATCAGAAATTGAAGGAATACTTAATTGTGTCATACTTGATGTTTGAAAAAATAAGATGTTGAACATCTCTGCTGCACATAAATCAAAACCTTTTTACTTGGTCCATTTGCTGTACCAATTGCATACTCTGATCTTTTGTCTAATGTAGGTATCTGTTCTTCAGCTTCAACTTTTTTTTTTTTCTTTCACAGCTGCCATATATCCCTTTTTACCTAACCTGCAATGGTAATGTTCTGACTCTTCTATTGTTCTGATTGCTCCTGTGCTAATCCTGTTCTTCTCTCTGCTTATTGTGTTCTTGGGGTATATGCGGGCAGCCTTCGGAATACAGCTGCTACCTCGGCTCCGGATCTCGGGCATCTTCTAGAGCCAGCTCTGCTCGAGCCAGTCCAGTGGTGAGCACATAACTTCTCTCTTTTCTCTTCCTCCTTTTCAAGTGCTTCGTTCCTCTGCTTCCCAATGTTTCTTTATACCTGTGCAGAAAGTGTGGTGCACCACTGCAAGGGGTCAGAGATCTAGTCAATTGCAAGTTTAATAAGACCTATAATACAATATTGATCATAACTAAGAATCACTGAGCAGGATCAGAAAATAAAAGGAAACAGTGTGGACCTTAGATAAAGCCTCTAATCAATTGCATATTAAATTTTGGAGAAGCTTCCCCAGACACAGCCATGCCCCATCTAAAGTGTGCTCGTCCATCAGTTAGCTATCACTTCCCCAATACCTCGGTCTGGGCCGAGCAGGTTCTACCTTCGCATCTTGCAGTTTCGAGGTTTTCTTCAGGATCAGAGGTGCACAATACGCTCTGACAAGGCCTCTGAGCAGTTGAGGCTCCATCTAGCAGTGAACTCAAAACTGAATTTGCTGAGCTCAGCAGATGCATGTGTCACCAAAGGGTAATAAAGGTGGGACCTCCCTAGTCTGGCATCCTTGGGACTGAGAGGTCCCACACCCTGGAGTTTACCGGACCAGGGGAGGTCAAGGTTCCCCTCCCTGCTGTTGGCCTTGCTTCTGGGTGCCAACCCCAGCCACTGCACTCTGCTCCCGGCTCCAGCCAGGGCTTCTCTCTCTGTTGCCAGCCCAACTGCCTCCATTCCTGCCAGGGCTGCACTCCTGCTCAGGGCTAGGGCTGCGCTCCCTGCCGTGTCAGCCCCTTTGCCTCTAGTCTGTCCAGGACTACGCTCCCCCCGCGCTGATTCTGGCCAGGCAGGGCTTTCCGGACAATGGATGTTGCAAGACCAGAGTCCTGGATTTTAGTGGTTCAACCTGTACTTGTGGGTTACCAAAGATTTGGGACTGGCTCAAAATTTACTCTGCCTCCACTAGCAGGATCAAAAGCTTCAGATGGGTTGCTGAGTTAGTCTGTAACAGGAAAAACTTAACAAATAGACTAGTAGCACCTACACGTTTTATTGGTCTTTAAGGTACTACTAGTCTGTTTGTTTTTCTACTAGCAGGGTAATAAATAGCTGGCGGTTGCCACTGCACTGCAGTTTAAAGAGTAAATACATAGTGTAATAATTTTGCAATTTAAATGTCTTTCAATCTAACTCCCTGAAATGTAATTGCCTTCCCTCACCTGCAACTTTTAGACTTTTTTACCTGCTTATGGTGTGTGCACTTTTTCCTGAGGGTGGTTTCTTTCCTCTTCCTTCCTTTTCTTGCCTTTTTCCTTGTACGTTTTTCTCTGTGTTTTTCTGTATCTCGTTTGAAATATTTGGTTCTTGCTTCTCCCAACATCTTTTAATACCCTTTTTTAAACTTTTCAGTCTATCTTCCACCTCTCTTCTGCCCATTTAATCCTTTGTATATTACCAGACATCCAAGAGCTGGAAGATTAGCTCCATTAGCAATGTTTGCTATTAAAGATCAGGGAGGGAATGTGTTGTACTATAGCATTTCAGACAATTTGTATAACAGAAAAAAAAATGTCTCTTAGCAAAATAACCATGCCATAAATCCCTGTGTATTAAAGATAGTATAAAAAGAGATGGGTGTTAAGGATGTTAGAGTGGTTGTTTGGCTAATTGTATAGTCAATACAATTTGTCTTAGCTACACAATTAATCGATAAGGGGAGCTGCTCTGCAGAGCTGCAGCGGGAGTAGCTCCTGGAGCTGGCACCAGCCAGGACTGAGTAGTCCTGCCTTGCACTGGCTCCAGACCGCTGTGGCTCAGCATTTTAAATTCAGTAAGAGCTGCCGGGCTCTTACTACATTTAAAATGCAGAGCTTCGCAGCGTGGGGAGCCGGCGCAGGCTGGGACTGCTCAGTCCTGGATAGCACTGGCTCCGCGGGCCAGCGTGTGCTGGGACTATTCGGTCCCAGCTCGTGCCGAGTCCAGCAGCCCCTGTTCACAGTGGCCCAGGCTGGCTAGAGGCAGGGACTGCTCCAGCAGCAGCCCTTCTCAATGGCCAGGCCCCCTGGTCGAGGCGGGAGAGGGAGGGTGTCACAGGTGGTACTGCGGAAGCGGTGCTGGGGGGGACTGGCTTTTAAACCGGCTGCCCCCAGCACCAGCTTCTTCTCCCCTCCTCCCTTGCTGCCTCTCATACAGAGGCAGTGGGGGGCAGGGGAAAATGAGTAGTTGAGTACTCCACTCAACTACCCGATAGCCTAGCCTTATCAGGTAGTCAAGTACTCGACTGCTCACTTACATCCCTAATGGGGGTTTCTGTATAGTTAATTGTTTTCAGTCTACAGTATTAATGTTAAATATGCATAAACCTACGGAAACCAAATAAGGCATAAATTACGAGTATGTAGCCTTTTTAGGGTAAGGACATAGCTTAGTAAATCATCCCTTGCACTGTTAGATAAAATGTAAAACTAAATGTTTAGAAATCCTTTAACATGATAAACCATATAAGGTCAGGGCACTTGGCTCATGCAATGGACAGTGAGAGAACACTTTTGATCTCATAGGTATAATTTTTGGTGTAACCCATGTTGAAGTGACCAGAGTTAACATCTGATAGCTGTGTTGTGGTTTAAATGAGCAAAGTTGATAATTTGACTCCAAGTCCTGCTGAACAGCTGACTATGTTGCAAAAGCTGTTGCTACAGTTGGCACTTAGTGGCTGTGGTATCAGCAGACAGGGTAGGCATGGAACACCGTAGCATTCCTAGAAATGCCTCCACTGGGTTAGGCTTGAAGTGTGTTGGCTGAGCATTTTGAGCAAGCTTGTATTGTTAGTGCTGTGTCCTTTGTGTACAAAAGATAAGGACTCGCAGCAACTTAAAACTAACCGAACCAAAAAAACCACTCCATAGGCAGAGAATGCAAGGGAGTGCCCTACGCCAGTGCTGGAGGCCTCTGCAATGGCAGAGAGATGCATGAGATGTCTTGGATAATCCTGACAAATGACCCACACCCACATACTGCATAGTGAACTAAATTATAGCAAAATGCAGTTTATAGTGGAATAAGTCTTGAATTTTTCCAGTTAATCTCAATGGACTGAGTCTGTTTAGTGAAGCATCTCTTCACTTTCAGTAAAGTTTAATATCAGTCTAATGATGCTAATCCCCTTAGAATCAATCATTATCTGCTAGATGCATATTGAAGTATTTCCCCGTAGGGAGTTGAAGATGCACGCTTTTAGGAGTAGGAGGCTAACATGAGTGAACACTCACTTTTAATAGGCATCTACAGTCATAAACTCTGTGAGTTTATGCATCGCTTAGCTGAGGAGCTGAAATTTGAACATTGTTTTAGGCCTTCCTTTGAGGGATAATTGTAGAAAATACTTGCATCTCTTGTTTCCTTTAGCAAAATATCCAGATAACAGGATACATTTTTGGGCTTGCTATCTTTGATTATTCTTTTTGAAAATAAAACAGTAACGGGTACCAGTTTTTTTTTACTCTAAAGGTCACAAGTGAATGTAATTGCTGGTTTGAGTGTGTGTGTGTGTGATCTGCTGTTCTTAAATATGCAATCTGTAAGGCTATTTCAAAGTGAGCTGGAGTTTGGAAAACAGTCCATACTGCCTTTAGCATAGCTTTCTGATACCCTGCAGGCAGCGTAGATTAAGATAGGCAACCGTTTCCCCAAAATATAGTTTGCAGCAGCTTGACTTCAGGGACATTGTTCATTCTTATTCCTTACACATAATGACTTCCCTCCCAGAAGGAAGCCAAAGCAATTTAGAAACAACAGTAAACATAGAACACTATTGAAAAACAACATTATAGGTGCATAGCACGACACCACAGCGTTTGGAAAGTAGTCTTGTTATGGACATGTACCCCACTTTATTTTACAGAGGGGTTCAGTGGAGCTTAATATCAACACAGGATTTGGGTGTTTAAGGTCCCACTCTTAAGAATTTTTATTCAGTAAAGCCCATAGAATTCAATTGATTTAACTGTTGTTTTTCTGTAAATGTGCTCTGTTTTTAGCTTGCCATAGGGGTTAATTATTCACCTGTATACCTGGCTTTTAAAGAATGTCATTAAGTAGTGTTGTTCTTGGGAGTTTGCTTTTTGGTTCTTATGTCTGGTTTAAACAGGAGTAGAGCTGTCCTGGCATGAAGTGGGATAACGTCATACATACAGGTTCTTTGTACAAAACTCTTGTCCAGAAATTTTTCCAACAACTCTGTATTTGATGCAGGGGAGAGTTTAAGATTTTCTGATATATTTACAGCAGGAAATACTGAGGACTAAATCTAGGTTTGTATGATCTCAGCCCAATAGCAATTTTTAAATAGTACGGTTAAAAAAATATTTTAAATTTGAAAATGTATTACTGAAAGATGCAGGGTTTTTTCAGGTCTTGTTAATCTTGAAGAGTAACTGAGAAATGGATCTCTGTTTTGAAAATAGATCATTGGAGGTAATTTCCTAATGCTTTAAAAACAAAACCTTGCATCATAAAGGTCAGAGTATTTCTGATTTTTAACTTGTGAATAAATAGGTATTTTTAAACAAGTAGTTAAATGCCATAATAGTATGTAATAATACTGAAGGAACTATGGAGCTTTTACAATGTGTAAAATATTTAATAACATTGTGCCAGTAACAGCTAGATTTCAACCCTCCAGGTAAAAAACAAACAAACAAAAAAAACACAACCCAGGGAAAATTGGAACTAATAGGGACACTTAAGTTTCTTAAATTCTTAAGGAGAAGTGCAGATTAGGGATGTAATAGTATAGCCGATTACCCGATAAGCAAAAGATTATGGATTAATGCTATAGACTACACACGGATCTGGGACTTACCCTGGTGTGGCTCTGCATTTAAAGTGTATTAGGAGCCGAGCAGGCAGGCAGTCCAGCTCAGTCCTGGCTTACACTGGGTCCGGGACCTACCCCCGTTTCAGCTCTGCATTTCAACTGTATTAAGAGCCTGGAGGGCAGGCAGCCTGGCTCAGTTCTGGCTTGCGCCAGGTCCAGGAGCTCAGACTCTGACACCCCTTCCCCCCCTCCCCCCCGCGCGACAGGGACTGCTGTCATCCCGTGTTGCTGCCTCTTTCTCAGAAGCAGCAGCACAAGGTGACAGGCAGCCGGTCCGTGAGGGGAGCTGGTTTTTAAATTGGCTTCCCTCGCGGACTAGCTCCCTCCTGGCGCCCCGCGCTGATGCCTCTGATACAGTGGTTGCTGGTCCTGCCCCCAGGTACTTATAGAAGAGTCGACTAACTGATAAAATTTCATGAGGTTACTTGACATTCAATTAACCAATATTTAACATCCCTAATGCAGGTACTGAGAAAAATAACAACTATGTCAGTTAGCAGCATTGAAATACTGATTTCTCAGATTAAAGACTGGAAAGTGTCCCTCAAAAACCTATAACCTTTTCTCCATTTCTCTGCACAACACTGACTTCTGCTCATTTTTGCAAGAAACTACAGTAGCTGCATCTGCAAGCAATTTTGCAGGGCTAAATCTGCATTCTCAAGTCTTCGTGCTGTGAAGTTTTAAAATGCATGCATGTTTTGAGAATATACTCGGTAATATATTAAAATGATATACATAAAATCATAATTCATTTACATGTATAGTTAAATTAAAGTGGTAAGATTATGGTCCTTCATCAGGTTTGCTTGATTGCAAGTTACATTGCTCTGTTAACCTCTTCCATCATATGACTGTTTCTTAATTGCCCATTCCACGTGTCTGTGTGTGAACAATTAACTACATGCTACTATAACAGTAAACTGCATTGTTTTCTGTAAAAATACAGCTCTTCAGGGTAATGGTGACAAATTTCAGTTTCTATAAATCTTTAGCAATTGAGGTAAATCCTAGGTCATGTAGATTAAACTTTCAAATGCTGAGATTTTGGAACAGAGGAAAGTGTGTGCTATTAAATCTAGAAATTTGTAAGTGTCCAGACTTTTTAATGACTAAGAAGAGTTAATCATGTCAAAGAGAGGTCTTAGAAACCAAATCCATTATTCTCTAGGGGTATGTCTACACAGTGGTGTTTTTTGAGAATAACTGACATTATTCCGAAATAACATAGTCCGCATCTATGCTACAAGCAGTTATTTCAACACAATGTCAAGCTGGAGGACTTATTGCTCTGATTCCTGTAACCCTCATTTCATGAGTAGTAAGGAAAGTTGGAGGAAGAGTGCTCTACCTCAAACTTCCTGCTGTGTAGACAACGCCAAAAACCAAAATAAGCTATTTCAACTTAGGCGATGCAATTGATGCAGCTGAAGTTGCGTCGCTTATTTCAGATTTAGCCCTGCTTTAGCACTGCATGGTTTTAGACATGCCCTAAATCTGTGTTAAAAGATGTCTCAAGCAGAGCTGAAAAAAGGACATGCTTGAAATTCAAAGGCATATTTTGCTAGCTAGACACAACAGGTAACTTGTGCTATGTTGTTTTCCCCGTTTCTTGGGAGAAGGTGGAGATCAATGGCAAGGATTTTTGTAGCCTGTGAGGGGCTGTGATAGATGATTGGCATCAGAATATTTTAATTGTAAGATGTGTCTTCGAGAATGCAAATGTGATTAGGAGAATGTGCAGGCTTAGTTGTAACAAACCAGTAGAACTGTTCTTTGGTAGAGCTTCAACTAATGTTTTACATTGTAGGATGATATAGCTTTAATGAGGAATAGAATACAACTGATAACAAAAGTAGATTTAATTTTAAGCAAAATTGTTGTTGTGTTGCCCTTAAGTTTTGCAGTTTTCATCCAATCCTGTCTTCCCATTCCATCTGAAAATGTTGGCGTACCAAAGCTAACAGCTATAGCCAGTGCAGATCTATTGGTGCTTCAGCTTGTCTGGAGTGGAGGTCTGCTGCAGTTCTGACTTGCATTCCATACATTCCTGATAGCTTTAAGTAAAAAATATTGATCTAACAGTTATTCCTCATCTTGGTGAGTTGCAAAGAACCTCAGAGGAACACCTAATCCTGACCTAGCAAAGTTCAGAGATTATCTCACTAGTAACCTCTAAAAGGGGCTGAATTTGACAGCAAGGCAGATTTTGAAATGTACTGCCTTAAGAGGCTCCGTGTGCCCATAGAACTTACCTCTTTTAGACTGCACTTCTAATGAGTAGAGTGTTTTTACGTTACTCGGACTTTCCCAATGAGGCAGGAGGGAAACTACATTCTGACTATTGAAATTAGTAAAATGTCTTTCCCTTGTGTTAAGGTAGGTTTATAATTCCTTGTATCTAATCACTGGCCAGCTCTCATTCAGTACTAGCTGGTGTCTCCTGTTCATCTCAGAGGTAACACTGCTTCATAGTTTCTTGATTCTGAGTTTGAGACTGCCCTCTGCTGCTGGATTTATAGAGCAGAAAAGAAAGTAAGCAGTGCTCTGAAGTTGTTCCAGCGGTGAGCTCACTCATCTGAGAACCTAAATGATCTTGAAATACTTCACATTTTCTATTCTAAAACAAGTAATTTCAGATTTCATTCATGTCACAACAAATAGAAAATAAGACCTTGCGTTTTATGGGGCAAATGATTTAATCACTTGTCACTGAAACAGAACTGAGGAGCAATTCAGCAACGTATTCACACACTACTACTGCACAGGCTTTTTAGTACGTGATGCCATACAGTTAAGATCCCCTAGCAGCTGCTTTTGTCAAAATGTATAAACGTAGGTGATCTATTTTAAGAGGCTGGTATCTGGGAGCTCTGGATGAAAGGCCGATCCTGCCACTGATTTAGTGTGACCTTGAAGTCATTTAACTTGGTTCCTGTTTACATGTCACAGACTGGGGAAAATATGAACCAGCTTCACAGGAGTATTGAGGCCTATTTAATGAATGTTTGTAAAAGATTTTTAAGAATTTCAGATGAAATTGGTGCACAATGGAGTTGATGGTGTTTGGTGTGTGTTAGAGGCAAGGTATTTGAAAGTTAATATCAAATATTTGCTAGTTAAGTGGAAATGAGTTTCAAATGTATTAACTGCAGTAGTTCATTACTGTTTATGAAAAATAGGCAATACTTCCATTTATGGACTTGTAGAGTTATTTTGTTTCTACTTGGCTTCCAGCTTCATTCGTCCTCCTGAGAGTGTTGACACTTGTAACATGGCTTTGGTTTTATTCTGAAACATAGCCTTCAAAAGAGATTGTAAAATAAGCACATCATAAAGAGTAGAATTCAAAGTACAGCTAGTCCCCCTTGCCAAATTACAGGGCTGCACGTAGGAATTTTCCTGGAATTCCTTCTTATCTTGAACCTTCCTCCTTATCTTGCTTTATGCCCCCACCACCCATGAAATGGTAGCCATTCAGGTGATGGCTGTTAGTAGAGATGGGTATTTTATGCTATTAATAGATATAGATTTTGATTTATTTCAGTAGAGTCCTACAATAAAAAAGCTTTTACATTTTTATGAGATGTTTTCCTAGTTGTATTAGCAGATTCTTTCATTTTTTTTCTGTAGAATGTAAAATGTATGGTGAGCAATTCAGAAGCAGTTCGGTTGTTCTCCATCTGCGTGTGTGGTTGCGTGGCAGTTTGGAAGTTCAGTGTTGTTTGGCAAGAACTTTGTGTAACTGCAAAGAAAAACAAAACAAACTTTCCTTCGTGAACTTTCACTGTTTACAGAATCCACTTGGTTCAAATGTTAAGGGTCTTCTACCAGGCTGATGTCAGTTCTTCATTAACTGAGGATACAAAGAGTCCCCTATTCTGGATGCCTGAAGCTAAAGGCATGTCTGCAAACTTTTGCCAATGCAGATGACATCGGTGTAAAAGCTGCTGCAGTTAGTGTGTCGCTCGAGTGCGTGCATTCTTGTCTCCTTGGGTGGGTGCTGCGAGCACTCTCCAGGAGCGTGGCACACCATGAGTAGGAATCCAGTTACACAACTCTCCACCATTACACGCACTGTCTTTTGGGAAGCTTTGGGAATGCATGGCGAGGAAGAAACAATTCATGCAGGAGTGACTGGGACCATGGGCTCAAGTTTCCATCACGACACTGTTTTCCACAGGTGATGATTTCAGTTGACATCTCCCTCCTGAGGATAACTAGGGATGTTTAAAATAGTGCAATAGGGTAACTGTATAACTGCTAACAATCTTACCCGCCCTGTGGGCTCTGCAGTGTAAAGCTCAGCTAAACGTTACACTGCAAAGCCCGCAGCAAAGCCTGCTGGGGAGCGGGGCCGCCAGGCGCTGCCAGCAGCAAAGCCTCCTCCCCGGGATCAGAGTAGGCAGCTCTTGCCCACCCAGTTCCCAGGGAGGCAGCTTTGCTGAGGGTAACAGACACTGTTAACTGATGAGCATCTTATCAGTTAAACAGGTAGTCACGCACACTCACACATCCCAAGGGTGGCACAGCCTAAAGAGAATACATGCTACCGGAGTCCCAAACACACCCAGGCTTGGATGCTGCTGTGCCTGCTGACATTATTGCTCCCTGGCGTAAGAGGGTATTCTGCTGCAGAGGAAGAAATAAGGCTGCCAACTCTACCAAACTTCATAGAAGATTCAAGCATCCTCCTGTGTACATAAACTGCTCCACATGCCCCCCCATACCGAAAACTACAGGGTAGTGAACACCAGATAGCAACTCCTGTCCTCAAGGGACTTCCTTAAATTACCTTGTAAAACTCACCTAGAGAGCCATTAAGTCTTGGATTTTTACCCCCTTTTCATACTTGGTGTTGCCTCTAAGGGTATGTCTACGCTATACAACTTTTATCGACAAGGTTGTGTCGAGACAGCCCTGTCGCTAAGTCATGTGTGAATGCTGTACTTTGTTCTGACCCTGATATTTGCTGCCCAGCTCTTACCCCCAAACCCTATCCTCCCCTGAACTTTTGGACTGCTTCTCTTTGCAATGCAAGGGAGGTGCATTTTCTGCCAGTGGAACCTCAATTTTGCCCTTAAGGAGAGATTACCATCTAATGATGTGCACTACATTAGGAAGGTCCCTCCTCAGGCCCCTCTGTGGGACCCCATCCATTATTTTCTATTTTTAATATACAGAACACTGCTACAATAAAGATGCCCACCCCCAGGCTACCTTCTGGTTAATCACATTCATTTTTCATCTTTTCTTATCCTATGCCTTTTTTCAGCAATTTATTATAGCTTTAGTTTCTAATCTGGGGTGTCTGAGATTTGGATTTCTATACCAAATGATCTATAGGTAGTCTCTACAGCTAATTTCTGAATTATTTGTAATATGGCTTTCTTGACTAAGGTAAAGAATATTTATGTAACACGTGAGCAGTCTGAACAGAAAAGTTCACAAGCTTCGCTATGTCAGTGAGAAGAATGCCCTTCTTCAAATGTACTGTACCAGGAAAGCTTGCGAAGTGTGCTCCAGACTGCTGTCTCCCTCAAATGCTGTTGCAGTGCTATGTATCGGGGTTGCTCTTTGAGCGGAATATCTTGCCAATGAACCTCCTTCCTTAGAGCCCTGAGAGAGAGAGGTTTAAAAGCAAACAGCCTGATGTATTTTATTGTTTTCCCTTTGTACGGTATTATCCAATTATGGCTTCTAAATAATCTCATTTGTTTGCAGGTTGAAGAAAGGCCAGAAAAAGACTTTGAGAAGGTAAGAAAGTTTATATGAATGATATTAATCATAACACGTTACCACTTTTCAACATGTTAAACATGCATTGAATTGACACAAATTGTAAATAAAATTCAAGACTGGGCAGGGGTCAGAGACTTATTGGGAGCACAATTTTTTAGCCAGAAAGTATAAACCATCAGTATAAACTACCAATGGAAGCGATGAATTCCACATCTCTTGATGTCTTCAAATCACAACTGAGCGCCTTGGAAAAAA
Organism: Apalone spinifera; assembly: GCA_030068395.1. Lineage (NCBI taxonomy): Eukaryota > Metazoa > Chordata > Testudines > Trionychidae > Apalone > Apalone spinifera. The sequence goes on from JANRFK010006693.1 coordinate 3,896,240, forward strand.
TGAATATTACAGAATAAAGTCAGTGAGCTTCCTACCTAGCCTCGCTGTAATGAAATAAAAATCTTCTCTGAGGAGCATATCTCAGGATTGAAGGGGATAGACTCCATAGTCAAACACGCATACTAGGATTGCCATCTGAGCGCCTATTATGTCATTTTGGACACCTATCTACTGTGAATAGGACTGAATTAAGAGCACAGACTTGCTTCTCATAGCTCACCAAGTAGCTATGTGATGGTAATGTCTGTAAGATCATTTCTATCCTGTCCCAAATATGAACTGATGACCCAAAAGTGCAGGCTTCTCTCTCTACCAATAGCCATGCTTTTAAAAATGTCAGGACATAAAATTTGTTCAACAGCAGGTGTGGTGTGTTTTTTTTTTTTTTGTGCCCCACTAATGCACACTGTGTCTACAGATGATCCATTTGTTACACATTAAAACAACTTTCTTTGTTCCAAAGAGATCCTTGTGGTCATTCTGATTGGTATGCACATACAGACTCATTTTGCATTCTTAAAACATTAACATGCATTCATTAGTGTGTTTTATAAAAGATCATTTCATAACCCATCTTATTTTAACTGTGTGGGGTTCTAGGGAGCTCGTACCGTGTCAAGCTTATCAGCAGCTACGCTAGCCTCTCTAGGTGGAACTTCTTCCCGGAGAGGCAGTGGGGATACTTCCATCTCCTTTGATACTGAGGCATCCATTAGAGAAATTAAGGTAAGAAATCTTTATTAGGAACATGTATGAGTAGAAACTGTCTCTTGCTAGAGGCTTGTTGCAATGAGAAAGTATTTCCATTAAGTTTGACATAGTAAGCGGTGGAATTATTTGAAAGCATAGCTTTAATTTCTCCATCAGTAAACCTGGGGAATTACACATGCAAATCCATATTGTCAGGAGCTACCAAAACCACCCTTTTCATTTAAAGACTTACCCCTCTTGAAGCCTAAATATGGGTGGTAGCTGTGGTCTGTTTTATGCGCAGTTGTGTAGTTGTTTTGGTCCCAGGATATTAGAGACACAAGGTGGGTGAGAGAATATTTATTGGACCAACTTCAGTTGGTGGGACAGACAGGCTTTCCTGCTTACACAGAGCACCCACCATCTCATCCACCTCGTGGCCTGCTTGGTCTGCTCATTTTATTGGTGTGGAAAAATGGTGCATTGCTGTTCTAAAGAGAGATGCTGGAGCACAGCTGGAAGTTATGGGCTTGGTGCAGGAATTGTTGAGTGAAACACTGTGGCCTGTGTTATGCATAAGATCTGACTAGATGATTGCAAGAGTTCACATGGTATTAAAACCTATGGAAGTGGTAAACAAACCCAGCTTTTGCAAGTCATCAAGAAGTGACCTAGAGCAAGAAATTGTGTATAGCTTTAACAGAGCTTATACATAAAATACATTTCTTTATTCCATTTCCTGGTGATATTTCTCAGACTTCCTAGGGTGTCCTATAAGTGCTTTCTTTTCTCAGACTCGTAGAGTGATGTAGCTATGAGCCCCTCACATTAACAAATGTATCTTCACAACACCACTGTTGTGTGCTAGTAGAGAAACATGATTCCCATTTTATGGCTGGGGAATGGAGGCAAAACGAGAGAGAGAGAGAAAGCGACTTGCCCGATATCATACAGCATGTGGCAGAGCTGAAAACAGAACTCAGATCTCTCGAGTCACAACCTAGCTCCTTAACCACAAGACCATCCTTATTGTTCTAAAGCAGGAGTGGGCAAACTGTTTGGCCTGAGGGCCATATCTCTGGATGGAAATTGTATGGCAAGCCATGCATGCTCACAAAATAAGGGTTGGGATGTGGGAGGGAGGACGGACGGGCTCCAGTTGGGGATGTGTGGGGACCAAGGATGAGTGGTTTTGGATGCAGGAGGGTACTCTGGGCTGGGGCCGAGATCAGTGGAGCTTGGGGCGCAGGCTCCAGGCGGCACTTACCTTACGCGGCTCACAGAAGCAGTGGTATGACTCCCACATCGCCTTCCTAAGTGAAGGCGCAGCCAGGCGGCTCCACATAATGCCCCATCTTCAGGCACTGCCCCACAGATGATACCACTGGTCAAGTTTCCCAGTCAATGGGAGCTGCAGCGCTGGTGCTTGGGGCAGGAATGGTATCTGGAGCTACTGGCTGCCTCTGTTTCCAGGAGCTCTGTGGAGCCCTGGTACATATGAAGTGGGACAAGCCCCTGATCTTGCTTCCTGGAATGTGCTTGATGGCCATAGTAAAAGATCTGACAGGCTGGACACAAGCCATAATTTGCCCACCCCTATTCCAGGAATATCCCAGATGTCCCATTTTCCCAATCAGAATTATTAGGATAGGAATATATATCCAGTCAAGAAAGTTGATTGGCTGAAAAACCAGTAAATCATTTTATAGTGAAGTTCAGAAAACTCAAGCTAGAGTAGAATCATGGGAATTTTGAAATTGGCTTCTCACTATTGCTCATTAGTTTTTGTGACATCATTCACCTTTCTTGCCATTTCCCTCAGGATATCAATGAGTTAAAGGACCAGATTCAGGATGTAGAAGGCAAATACATGCAGGGATTGAAAGAAATGAAGGTACCCATTTATTGCAGAGCAAACATGTGATATTAACATGGGCTAAACTTTTAGAGAAGTACAGTGAGAGAGAAAACTAGAATTTAATCTGCATGCTTTTATGCTGAAGGGGTGAATTAACTAAAAGCATTTCATCAGTGAGGAAATGATAGTTCCCATTCTGATGACCAGTAATCATTTATTTGGATAGTTCTTGGTAATTGGCACATGTAAATATTGTATTAACCTTTATAGGAAAGGTCATTAATAAGAAGTCTTAATACTGCATGTCTTATATTTTGGTTTAAAAGCTTCAGAGGGGTAGCTTAGTTAGTCTGTAACTGGAAAAACTTAAAAAGCCATGAATAGTCTGGCAGCACCTTAAAGACTAACAAAAACATGTAGCTGGCATCATGAGCTTTCGTGGGTACAACCCATCTGAAGAAGTGGATTGTACCCACGAAAGCTCATGATGCCATCTACATGTTTTGTTAGCCTTTAAGGCGCTACCAGACTATTCATTGTTTATATTACGGTGTTTTGAGTGTGTATTTGGTTCTCTATCAAAAATTGGATTATAAAGATTAGGGATGTTAGCTAACCATTTAACCGATAAGCTGGTTCTTATTGGTATTGATTAAACTCAAACTCAGCTGGCTCCCAGGGAGGTAGCTACACTGCAGCAGGGCAGCAAAGCCATCTCTCCGGGCAGGCAAGAACTGCCAGCTCCACTCCCAGCGAGGTGGCTTCACTGCCCAGTAAAACGATTGGGAAGTTATGCATGCCTGAAGGAGAGGCACTCCTATCTCATGCTATAGTAACAACCTGGATAAAACCCCCATACAGTGTGGATAAAATGTCACAGCAGCTGCGGGAAGGGATGTCTAAAAAGTCCATTAATTCACAAAAGGATGTTGGTGGAGCAGCTAAATAAATGTATCTGTTTGACACTTTATACTAGGTATTCAGCTGCACTGGCTCACATCTTGAAAACAGAAGGCATGTAAAGATGAGGAGTACTGAGGAGTTGGCATACTAGATGTTGTAATTACAGTGCATATTAGCATAATTGTTCATTAAAAATTTAAAACTTTCTCACATATTTCTTCCTCATCTGTTCAGTAGTACAAGATGTTCAGTAACTGGAATCTTGGCTGACCTGCACATGGAAAAAGCTGTTGGTACTTTTTTGCATTTTTTTTAGACATATGAAGCCTAAAGTTTTTTCTCTTCTAGATCACAAAATATATTATAATTGTGCAAAAAAGTCTACCTTACTCTTTGGATTTGTAGCATTTTTATCCCTAATCATATTTCAGGTCTGCTTGTGTCTTCAAAGACCCAACAACTTCAGTTTTGCTTAGTCAACTCTGACCTTGCTTTGGGTGAGGAATGTATTCTTAATTAAAATTAATTTCCAGCTATAGCAGCTTTTTTCAGAATTTGCCAAGAGACTGGAACATTTTAAGCAAATTCTTCCCTTTACAGAATAAAAGTATTAAATAGTGAATAGATTGAACATTTCCTCTGATTTAGTCTAGCTCTTTAGTGGTTTTATTCTTCGTATTCAGACTTGGAATTATGAAATAACAAGTAGATAGTCCAGGGTTGGGATAGAATTTTATACTAATAAAATGTGACCTGTTCAGCTGTAAGTCTGCATTTACCCTTAACAGTGTGTGCTTTCGTGCCAACTAATTGGAAGGGTTTAATTAATCATATAGCTGGTTTGATTTGTCATTACTCTTTCAGCACTTGTCTTTTACAGCACACCTGCAGCGTACCAGTATTTAATGGGAGACAAGTTTTTGTACCTTTAAAATGTCAGATTACCTTATTCTTTAGTAGTATTCCAAAATTTGAACCCTAATTTGAAACCTGTGTATTGTCCTATTTTCATATTTCCCCATAATGTTTATGCATCTACTAGAAATGGATATTATAAATATCCAAAATTTTATTGTGAACATTTACTTAATGCTAGCAATTGGCGAATTGTTGTTCCTTGCTTTAAATTAAGACCGCTAAGTAGGCACCTCTTTTGTTTCTTGCCTAGCTACTTACAGTGCTTTGCTTTGAAAGTTGCTGTTAAGTTGATCTTAATTCAGATTGTATACTTGGACAGGTTTTAGTCTTGCCACATTTCACCTATTGTTATGAGTATCTGAACTGTCCTCATGCTCAGCTTGAGTTAATAAATCTTAACTGTACAGGCAGTAGGAACTTGATCTTGCTAAAGCAAGTCAAGAACGGGCTGTAATAAAATAAGGGGTAAGCATGGAAAACATTATACTTGTTTCACTCATCATCTGAAGCAAAATTCTAGCCAAAAATGGTCTCCCCGAAAGCTGACATTGTATAGCTCTCTTATGAGTGTGAAAAATCCTCCCTCCCCTCGAGCAGCATAGCTATGCTGATTTAACCCCCAAAGCAGACAGTGCGAGGTGAATAGAAGACTATTTCTGTTGACCTAGCTACTGCCTCTTGGAGAGGATGACTAACTGAAATGATGGGAGAACCCTTGCTGTTTCTGTAGTGAGCATCTAAGCTGAAGAGCTGCAGCTGTACCTCTGTAGCATTTACATGTGCACATAGCCAAAATGTAGTTTGTAGTAACTGCAAGATTTGATTAAACGTACTATAGCATCCTAATTTAAAAAAGCAAAAAGCACAGCTATTGCCCTTTCTTCTCCCAGGTTTGAGGTGCAGGCCAGCAATATTACTTACACCACATGTTTAACAATTGATTCAGTGAGACTGCTTGCCTGTCAGCAATTAAGCACATACTTAGGTACTTTGCAAAATGTGGAAAAGCTTTTTGAAGTAGCCTCTCACTGCAGTTCCATATTTCTTGTCTTCAGGATTCCCTAGCAGAAGTTGAAGAGAAATATAAAAAGGCTATGGTGTCTAATGCTCAACTGGACAATGAGAAAACAAACTTCATGTACCAAGTAGATACCTTGAAGGATGTGTTGTTAGAGTTAGAAGAACAGCTGGCAGAATCCAGGAGGCAATATGAAGAGAAAAGCAAAGTAAGTGTGAACTCTTGTTGAGAAGCTGAGAGTGGTTTGAAAAAATATCTTCAGAGAAGAGGCAGTCTGATGGCTACTGTGGTACTTTAAAAAATGGGGAAAATCAAGTATATAGAAGTCTGTCCTTTGAACAGTACTCATTAGCAACTTGGCTGCTTTTCTGCCTTCATTTGTAGGTATATGAATGTGAGATTTACATTTTATAAGTATTAAGAACATGGAGGGTTTTTTCATATGCAAGCTCATTGGTATGCCTTTATGTAATTCATCTGCATTTTGATTAAAGGAAATCTAAATAGCATTCCTGACTCTAGGAAATTTTAATCATAGCGACTTCGGAAGGCTTTCTGTTTTCTCTGGGACACTTATTTTCAAAGCCTAATTCAAAAGGCTGTAGGAGAGCTGAATGAAAAGTACCACTTAAACAAATTAAGGCACCTTTGGAGTTAAATATTGAAAATTTGATACTGTTGACTTGAATTATTGTCACCTCATTGTGGTAATGGAATGAGCCACATTGAATTACTGTGCTAGTTTGCAGGAAAGTTATTTCCTTATGGTTTATGTGCTAATGTCTCAGGAGCTAAATCTTTCACTCATGATGTATTGGTTAATGTGTCCTCCAATATGCATAGCTCTTGGAAAACGGTTTGCTTTTAAAATTTCACAATAAGGGCTGACCAAGTAAGAGTATACTTTACCTTTTGGAAAAGGTGGCTTCCGTTCCTAGTCATTTATCTCTGAGGTGCTGTAAATGATGTGCACTCTTCCTGCCCCAAAACCCACACCACCCAATTTATTATGGATGAGTGTCTAAGTGAGCGTTTTGTTTGAAATAGCTTGATCCCATTCTCAGATTTCTTTTGTAAGAGACAAACAAGCTTTGAGATCTGTGTATGAAAAGCTGTATGTATTATTATTATTATGCATGACAAATCTTTCTTTCTCTCTTCAGGAATTTGAGCGGGAAAAGCATGCTCACAGCATATTGCAGTTTCAGTTCACAGAAATCAAGGAGACCCTGAAACAGAGAGAAGAAATGCTCATAGTAAGTAATTTCTTCATTGTGTTTAATGTGGTTGGTTGAGCCAGATGTTCCAAACTAACAGAATATAGAAGACTCAGATAGGAGTGGGGAATCTTACTCCCTGCCTCAGATCTCTCACCCAGTTTGTTAGTCACCCCCAAAATTGTTAGGGCTGATAAAAACAAAAGTATCTCAAGTGCTGTTTGTAGTTGGTTTTGTATGTTATGCTCTGGGTTCCTCCTTGCAGAGAGGCTGGAAGGAAGGGAACACTGGTGTGAAACTCAAGTAAGGACTCAGAGCAAGATAATTTTAGTAGACAGATGTTTGTCAGGTGTGCGTTTGTCATACTAAAGGTGAGAGAGGGTGGTTGTCCCTAGCAGGGCAGATCTCAGGAATTGAATTAATCTCTTTGAAGGAAAACAGTTGGGTATGGGAGTGATGCAGATAGGTAGATTGCTGTACTTTTGTAACACCTGATTTCATTGTTCTTTGTATCTCTACAATCTAGAGTTTTTCTTCCGATTAACTCCTTACTGCTTTCTGTCTCCTTGTGTGCTCCTGCTCCTCAGGAAATCCGGCAGCTGCAACAGAAACAGGAGAGCTATATCAGGGAAATTTCTGATCTTCAGGAGACGATAGAATGGAAAGACAAAAAAATAGGGGTAGGATTCGCCCACAGCTTCTGAAATTTGCTCAGTTTCAAACTGTGCTGCTTTAGCAGATTCTGTACCTGCAGAACCTTATGAATCAAGTATTATCTTCTACAGTGTGACCCACAATCTGTCAAACTCTTTAAATTGATTTGTGGTTTTAACTTAAAAAATAAGGTTCAAGAAAATTCTCCTCCTCTGTCCAGGTTTGAAAATTCACTGGAAGTTACATACTATGGTGAAGTGCATGCGTATCCAGCACAGATATATATTATATATAAAAAAACTAGGAGAGGAGTGACTTTTAGTAAAATACTGGCTATTTGTGATATGGTGTCAATGCTGAACAGGAATTGGTTTTCTGATTTATTGCCTTTACCCTTTTAAACCATATGGGAAAGGAGAAAGTAGGCCTGTTTTTATAGCTCACTGAATTCTTGGGATGAAAATCTTATTCTTGCCCACCACTACCAATGCAAAAGAAATGTTAGCTCAGTGGCACTTCTAAAGAGAAATGTGGTATAGTCAGTGGTGGATGAGATGTGAGAGACCCTTTTCTTGGGTGGACAAAAGAAACCTGGCAAGTCATTTGTCCATGTTGTCCAATGACATGACAATTTGAAACCCACAATTTAAAATAGTTTTGCTACAGCTAAGAGTTTTATACAAGTTTGTATTGTGTGCTGCATACATGCGATATACATTTATATATGAGAGATCCAAAACTTGTTGGAAGAAGCTCTGTTGAGTAATGTCTTCAAAATTATTGAAACACACTATTTCCATGAGAGACTGTAACAGTTCCATGGACATCACTGAGATCCATCACACTAGATTTCACACACACGCCGACCGAAAAATGTATTCCTAACACAGTGAAGGATATTGAGGATTGTGTATTATGAACTCCCCAAACTGAGTGCTTGCATTAATTAAGCCTTATATTGACTGGATTTAATTTTTTTCTGAATTCATAAATTTAGCCTTTACTATCACTTTTCTTCTTTTCATGCATGTCAGTTCCATTAATTTCTGAATATCTGAAACCTGCTTATTTTTATTTCTAACTTGCCTTATATAGTCTCTTCTCCTTTCTTCTTGTCTCCCTGCCCTCTGTCTGTTTACTCTGTGAAAACACTCAGGCGTTAGAGAGGCAGAAAGAGTTCTTTGATTCCATAAGGAGTGAGCGGGATGACCTCAGAGATGAGGTGGTTGTGCTGAAGGAACAACTGAAGGTATGCAGTAAGAACAGAAGGACGACTTGTTGCTAAAGCAATTCAGTAATCAGTTTGTTTCTCTTCTGGTGCACTGGACAGTCAAGTTGTTGCCAGATAACCAGCACTGATAAGCCAGATGCACCTGTTGCTCTCATTCACTTCAAGAATTTGCTTTTCAGCAACCTCTTCTGGGATAATTGGCACACCTCTATAGTGAATAGAGATGAGGAATTGTCCAAGGAACATTTTAAATATTGGGCAACAGAACTACTTTAAAAAGGTGATCAGATCTGTTTTGTTAGAACTTTGAACAAGGCGCATTCTTCTTGCTTTGGTTATGAAGCCAGCATTGCTCAAAATATAAAGGGCCACGAACATTCAACCAATCATATTGTTTGTGTGAACATCAAACTTTAAAATATTCCTAACTTATCCACAGAAACACGGAATAATCCCAAACTTGGAGGTAGCCACCAATGGAGAGACTGTAGATGGTCTCGAGAATGAAGGCCATTTGGATTCTACCAAGATTACTCAAGGGGCGACTCAGCTCCTAAAGTCCACTGGGGATGGGACACTAGGTAAGTGCTCACATTCCACTAGAGCAGTGATCCTCAGACTGCAGCTTGAGCCACAAGTGGCTCTCTGTGTCTCCTGCGACTCTGTGCAGCATGCGATATTAAAACACTGCATGCTTTGACTGTGGTGTTCACCCATTCGGTTCTCAGCTTGCACTAAGTTAATACCTTATTTGCTATGAAAATGTTCAGATGTTTCCCTGTCATATTGTTTAAATATGAAAAGTAGTATAATAAATGAAACAATACACATTTATGGTGGTTCTTTGGGTAGTGTTCATGGGTAATTTGTCTCCTGAACCACTTAGGTCTGAGTATCGCTGCACTAGACTTTTCCATCTCTCTAATCAATCATTCATTCATTCACTTTTTTTTTTGGCTTGGAGATTGAGCATTCATTATTTGGACAATTAACAAATCACACAGCTTGTTGAATCACCTCCTGTGCATTTTCTGCCTGCTGATTATGGTCGCTTCACTTCAAGCATATCATGACATTTTTCTGTGCCTGCAAAAAGAGATGTTATTGAATATTCCCTTTATTCTGCACCCTGAGAAAATAAATGGTCATGTCACAAATATAAATACAAGATGAGTAGCAGCTTATTTCACTTATTAAAACCTGAATTTAGGAATGTCCTCAACAGTCATACAGTTGCTTTGATTAATTCTGTGTTAGAAAAATAATCTGTGAGGCAACCAGAATAATAGCACTTGAGTTCATATATGTATATTTAATATACAAATTCTGTAATTAATACATTTGAGAACTTGGATTCCTGCTGAACAGTAGTTCAGTGTGCTGATGCAAGCCATTTTAACATAGTTCTAAATTCTTAACATCTAGTACTAAGTATTTATATTGCTAGAAATTGTATAACAATTATATGCTCAGCAGTCAGTCTAGGAAGTATATATTACATATGTGTCCTTAGAGGAGGAGGAATCTGGTTGGTTGGCAAAGATTCTGACTAGTGCAATTATGCAGAATCTGAAGTAATTGAAGCTTTGCACTCTCATTATGCTCATGGAAGAGGAGGAAATACTGGATTTTTACTTCTAAATTGAAATACTAGCAAATTTCAATAGGCAGCCAGTGATGTAACTAAAAGCGAGAAGCTTCTTCAGTTTTAGCTGTTGGCAGCTTTTCCTCATTCCATGGGTGAAAACAATTGGAAACAACAAAAACAGGGTATGAAAACATTGAGTTATAGCTAAAACTCTGGTTTGCTTTAAGCTATTCTGATTCTATGGAAAAAGGTATGTTGTAGGAACAAAAGCTAATACCTGACTTTGAGTTCTGATTAGAAGTAAAAAAGCAGATGCTAAAGTGCTGCAAATTAGAAGAAAAGTTGAATTGCTAAACAATACATGAGAAGAAATATTGTCTCTTTTGGATGGATGTAGTGGTTGGAAGAAGCTGAGCTTGAATCTTTTGGGTTGTGTGATATCCATGCATTCAAGCCATTTGCCCACCAATCAGATCCCGTCTTCCATAACACTAATTATACATGCCAATTTTATAAAATAGTACCTGTTTTTTTAAGTCAATAGCTATAAAATACTGCTGAGTATTAGGTAAGTTACTTGGTTGTAATGCCATCAAACACAACTTTGCAGTAATAATCCTGTGTAGAGCAGTGCGAGGGTTAAAAATATGGTGAATATTAGTGCAGTTGTAAGCATCAAAATCTGAAATCTGAGTTTTTGTTTCATCACTATTAATAAACTGCACTGCTTGAAAAACATGTATCTCATTTATGGAAGTTGTACATCACACTGCTTATAAAGACTTGATAGCAGAATCAAATACAATTCTTGCTTTTGGGAAAGCGGGGGTCACTGATCAGAGTATTTACTAATTCAATTGCTGCTTTGCCTCACTTAATTGGCAAAAGCTGATCTTTTATTAACCGATTCTTCAATTCATTTTCTCTTTTGGGTTAAGTGGGGAGGTAAGTGTTACATGTTTAACAAAATTAAGTAGTCACCCCATGGTGTAGTCCCTTCAACTTTCTCAATGGTCTTTTAGGCAGAGCCAATGAAGTGGAGATGAAAGATGAGATTTTGGAGGATGTGGGGAACAGACAAATCTTGCAGAATACTGAGGAACACAAAGAGGAGTCTGAGGAGCGGGAAATTGTAAAGGAGTGTGCGGAGATAAAGACATTGCATGCTGATGAAAATACAGAGGCAGAGAAAACCATTGAAGACAATGATGTTACATCAACAGGGATGTTAAGTTGTGGATGTGAGGAACAAATGCAAAGCCATGCAGAACATGTTTCAGGAAATGTTTCTTCCACTGACAATAGTGATGTGATTCAGTTGAGAGAGGAAACAGACTTGGGAGGTGATAGCATAGAACCCCAACAGTCTGGTAGTAAGGAAGCTGAACGTAGTAGTGATTTAAATCATTTGAATAATGAGGCTTCGGAAACAGGTACACTGCCAAGTCAGGGTATTGAGACTTCTCAGGGGAGGCCAATGGACTTAGACCTAGAGCATGAATCTGAAAGAGTTGCACAAGAGCAGGAAGTAAAACGGGAGTATTTTACAGTTTGCCAAAGAGAAGGCAGGAGTGAAATATTTCAGGAAGCTCTTGATCTTGTGGGTAGCAGCCATGCGTCCGCCTCTGATCAGTCAGGATCACTAGGAGGTGCAAGAGCAGGGGCTGGTGCTGAAGAGTCGCATGTGGTGGCTCACCCTGAAAGTTTCCGTCAAGCAGAAGAAAGCATTGGAAACGAGGTTCGGAGTAGCTTGCAGAAACAGCTTGCTGGAGATGAAGGGTGCATAGACACAGCAATTGGTAAAGTAGGGCATGGTAAAGATGAGGGTGAGGCAGCTGAAAAAGAAAAGACGGGAAATACAGTTGAGAGTCTGGGAAGGAAAGAAGTGGATTCTTTGGGAGAGGAGGGAGAAGCAGCATGTGAAAGTGAGGTCACACCAGAAACAATTGTAAAAGAACAAAAACCAGATGAATTCCAAACCCTCTCCACTTTTTCAATAGCAGCAGCAGAAGAAAACATGCAAGATGAGGCAGAGAATGAAAAGGATATTGCTGCGAGGGGACAAACAAAAGACATAGGAAAGGTGGAAGAATTGCCAGGCACATTGGATATACAGTCAGATTCTGAAACCAAAAGGGCAGAAGAAGAGGAACGTGTAGTATCCCTAGATGAATTTGCAGAGATAAAAGAGGGTGCACCACATCAGACAGAGCAGGACCAAGATGTCATGAAAGAAATTCAGTCCCAAAAAAATATTTTAGTTTCCAGTCCCAGTGACCATGAAATTGAGGAGTCAAACACAAAAACGTATGACGGAAAGGAAAGGGAAAATGACTCTATGGAAGATGAGAGAACACAGGTAGAAATACAAATGATTAAATGCAGTGAAGAAATAAAGAATAATGCAATACAAGAAAAAGGTAAAACTGTAGAAAATGAAATGCAGACAGAAGTTAAACAAGAGGAAGATGAATCTAAACAGGAATTGACACAGGATGCCAGAGTAATCATTGAAGAAGAAGTTGTTGATAAAGAGGTATCGGTGGAAAATAGCGAGAAGCTGGGTCTTCTAGACCAGCAAGATGATGCATGTGTTTCTGATGAGAGTTCACTGCAGAAAATCACAGAACTATCACAGCAACTTAGTGAATCCTTTGAAGGCAACATAAAAGCAATGGAAGTTCAAAATACTGGGTTAAATTATACATGTCAATTTAGTAGAGAACAGATGGGAAACGAGAATGAGGAAGATGAAAATAAAAAAATAGAAGAGCAGAATGAACTTCAAGAAGATAAGACACAGGAAGTTGTCCCAGACATTGAGAGCGAAGCTGATTGCCTCAAGATGCAGAAAGCCATGCTGGATGAGAAGCCTGATGAACAAGTGGAAGTGGAAGGTCCAGAGGAGGAAAGAGTAGAAGATAATGAAAAAATTAATGTTGATGATGAATTAGGGCAGATATTAGAAACTCATGGAAAACCTGATGCTGCGAGAGTTAATGCACAAACATTGGAGGAAGTTTGGGAAAAGAAAATGGTCACAGAAGAAGGTGAAAAGGAGGAAACTTGCCAAAACAGCACACACAAAGTAGAGAATGAGAGCATGGTTACTGGAGGCAACCCTTGTACCCAGCAGGAAAAAGAAAAGGAAGCTGAAGAAACTGGCCCTTTGCAAACTGATACATCTCAGTCTGCAGCTACAGAAAAAGCATGTGATCTGGTGGAGGATGAAATTGAAAAAGTGTTAGACAGTAATATGGAAAATTCAGCTGATGAATATTCATCAGAACAGGAGGTAGGAAACTTAGTCCACACTGGGGATGAAAACAAAGAGGATGATGTGCAAGGTAATAGAAGAGGCAAGGGTAAATCTAAAGAAGATTGTATAATATCATGAGTTCAAAATCTAGGACCCAAATAAATTACATGCACCATTATTCTATCAAGTTCCGTACAGTAATGCACTTTGCACGATAATCACACTTTAGAAATACTCTTTTTCTCTGTATGGAAGTCTCAGAATAGTGTCACTCTATATATGCGGTCATTCATTCAAGTTCTTTACTGCTGTACATGTCCACCAGAGAGAAAACAGGTAGATTTGTTTTTAATCTCTCAGGTTTCACATTTTATTACCCAAAGAACACCAGCACAAATGTATTGTTCAGGTTCACATTTAGTTACAATGCTTTTAAGGAAGGTATCTCCTATCGAGAAACCTTAAATATTGCTCTTATTTTCTAGACTTGTTTTAAGGAAATTAGATGTTTTGAATGTAATACTGACCTTACATCTATGTTAGGTAAATCACCATGTCATGGTAATTATCATAAAGCAACTTTCAAGTATTACAGCACTGTTATATCCAAACTTGTTTATGAATATCTAAAGTTCAGGAACCAAGTATTACTGCTAAAATAAAAAATGCAATCCCTCTTTGTGTATTATTTTCATAAGAACACATTCCAAGGCATAGTATATAAGAGACGCACACAAAATACCAAAATATTAGTTAGGTCACTGTGAATGTGCTTAGTCTGCACACTTTGAAAGGAAAGTATACGGTTTAAGAAAGTAAAACATAAATGTTTTGAGTTGTTAGTCTGCTGAAAGATATAAGGGTATACAAATTCACTTAATCTAGACACTTTGCACCGGAATAAGCCTTCTTCTACATCATGTCTCACGTGGGGTTTTTTATTTTTTTAGAAATGTTTTGGTACACACATTAATGTGTGTGCAGATTTTCTGTCAAGTACATTTTATTGCAAAGTTAATAGATAATAAAATATCTATTTTTCCTAGAGGAAAGTTTGTTAATATTGCATTTCCTTATTGTATTATCTTTTTTCACAAAATATGGTTCTGAAAGAATGTTTTCTTATCTCTTAATATATTTTTCCTTCCTCCCTGCCAGGATGAAGGCAATTTTGAATGTCTTAATCTCTTTGAATATCTTAATCAGATAATTGGTAATGCCCTTTGAGTCCTAGTGCCCATATAGCCAGCCATTCCTGCCTTGCTAAAGATACCTCTCAATAGCTTGTAATAGCCTGAATAAAAATAGTAGAGAGAGATGCCTTATTTGCAAGTTTTAAACCAGCCAGGAAGAAATGTGTTTTTGTAAAAGGAAACATTCTTTTAAAACTTGTTCTAAACAATGGAAATCGAAAGGGAATGCAAACTCAAGGTTTTGGGTGGACTATAGCAAGATATTGCTTGTATTGCTGTTACAAGATTAGTAGTGTGCAAATAGATTGCATCTTGACTCTTTTCATATCAAAATGTAATGAGCTGTATATAATTGAAATAAACTTATTTTATACATTAAAATACCTGTCCAGAGCACTACTTGCAAACCTTCATGAAATTCAAGCTAAACTGATAAGAGTCTATAAGCTTATTTTGTAAAAAGGCATTGCACACTGGCCTTTCAGCTGCTTTATGTATTATCATTCTTCCAAATGTCTAACTTCTTTCTTATTGACAATTTTTCCTCCATGCTCATTTTAGGTAGTAAAATTGTGATATCATTTTACTAAGAAACCTTGACCTCCACATCCAGGAACTTAAATGACATTGCATGAAACCGTAATTTTAAACTTACGCTGTCTTTTATATGTTTTCCTTTCTGACATTGATGGCAGCTTTGGTTCAATTTCTGTGAAAATGTGCAGTCCTTAAAGCGGAGGGCAATAAATGTTAATATTTGGAATATAATCTGAAGATCTGCTCCTTCAAAGCTCCTTTTACTATGTAGCACACTTAACTAGTATGAAGATTTTTCCATTGCTTAAATCTCAAATGGAATATAAATATATGTGCTCAATAGACTTTCTCAATTAGAAAGTCGTTTATAGTTGGATGTGTTAGAATGATGGCTAGCCCACAGAAACATAGGCCAACACTTGTTGTGTCTGGAGACACCTTGTTCATAAAGAGAAATGTCATTTAAATACTTCTGCTGTGATTGTGAGAAAATTAATACTTAGTTTTTTCATTAGTATTTCATTTACTCTGAAGCTTGTGCATATCTGTTAGAACTTTTTAGAACGTTAGTACAGCTCCAGGGAAACAGATACAATGACGACTCGTTTAGTAACTTGGTCATAGTGTTGTCTTCTGTTTTTCCAAACATGAGCGCTAGCTACGCTGGATATTTGCCATGATTTCAGAATCCAACAAACAGCCATCAACACAGCAAAGCTGCTACTGGTGAAGCTGCATCCGTGACTGGCCACCAATTGCTGAAATCAGGGCAAATACCAGTGCAGAGAAGGCCTTTGAGTTCTTGGTCATTTGTCAACCTGAATCTTCACACATTTTATTTGCACGTCTTGGGTTGTGTGCACTGCAAGAGTGTGGTTCCATGCAAGCAAATCTTCTTGAAAAGAACCACAGGTAATAGGGGAAAAATGGTTATTTGCCAGTCCTCCAGGATTACACAGATGGCACACAGTGAAATGTGTGCTGTTATCTAGGATATGTGACTTCCAGTCTGTGTTTATGTAATAATGCCAAAGGTCAGAAAGTATGCAATGGAAAATCAGGTTCTTTGGTATCCTACTTCCATAGCACAATAACAGCTCATGCTATAGTACAAGTGCTTTTAGCAGCAAAGGTTCCCAGGTCAGGCACTTATGATGGCAGCCGTGTAATCTGATGTCTTAATTCTAGTGGACTGAATCATCTTTCAGTGAACAAAAGCACAAGTTCTCTCTAATGACATGCAAACTCATTGTTTCTCTAATGACATGCATGTTATGGCTGCAGTTTCTTTTGCAGAAGAGGCTATTAAGTGATCAGAACTAATCTTTTGGCCCCTCCAAAGCCATGGCCAATGGCTCCAGTTTATTTGGGTGTCTAGTAATGGCAGGGCTATTCTCAGCTTTCCCTCCCTACTACATTCCTAATACTTTTCCTTCCAAAACTAGCCTTGAAAATCTCTCTGAAATTTGCCTAAAGATTCATGGTTTAATTGTAGTCCCTCTCTTCCCCTCCTCCCCCCGCCCTCCTTTTGAACTGCCACAGCTGGGTCTTTTGGGTCGCCATGACCCATGGTTTGGGGATGATCCCAAACAGGGTGATCATGTAGCAAGTTTCAAAGTCAAGACTGGAGTGGGGGATAACAGCCACCTATATAAAACAAAGCCCTGAATATGAGGACTGTCCCTATAAAATCTGGACATCTGGTCACTCTAGTCCCAAATCAGTGCCCAGGTCTGGGAGAGAGAACTACTTGTGCTGCTACCGGTGGCACCAGGTGCCTGCAAGTTTTCCCACTTGGCTTCTTGAAAATGACCAGCAACACTACTGGGGAATCAGAGAGATTTCTAGCTGCAGCTAAGGTAGTTGAATAGCATGAGATGCAATCTAGGTTAAATGTGAGATGGACAGCAAAAATCTCCTGTATCCATATCTCAGCTCTTGTGCTTCCTGCATAGCCTTAGTCAAGTCACAAGCTGTCTGTTTAGTTTTCCCCATCGGCAAAATGGGGACACCTACTTTATAGGGTGAAGTATTCTACATGTGCGTGTACACCATAGGAAGTATACTTACCACATGTAAAAGGAATGGAGTAACAATCCTAGTGCCCCTCAGACACTTAGCTTATGTGCTTGTTAGAAAACAGCAAAATAAAATACAGTGAGGTTTTCTGCACAGACTCCTTTTCTTTGGGGGTCAGGGAGAGTGGAGAGGAGAGACCCTAGAAAGTATACTCTCTCGCTTTGGCTGTACCTAAAAGAATATTTCATTTGCCCGCCTCACACCTGCATAATACTTGTGATGGGAATAGACAGGAGACCATGTTGTGGGGAGTGATGTGAGAACCTGCATTTTTGGGGGTGTTTGCAAAACAAAGGTCAGGTCTAAAAATGACTGACAAATAAATGCTTCCAGTTAGGACACTGCCGATATATTTCAAACACAAAACGCGTGTTACCATACTGGAAATACTGTGGTAGTTATGTAATAATTATGTGTATATGTGTGCCTGGTTAATTCAGCTTCCAGAATTAAATGGAATATTTGGCAAGTGGAGTTAACTTCAAAATGGGACATTCCGTCCTCTATTAAACTTCATTATTAAGCAGTTTACTTGCTGGGCTTTCTTCTGATGTTTGGCAGCCAATCTTGTCTGCAGCCGTGAAATACTTTGCCTTGCTCTTCTGTTCTTTGGCTTTGTTTCCATTTGTTTCCTTTAAGTAGGGTTTCTTGTTCTCCACCTCCCTGTGCTTTTCAGCTGCTCTACATGCACATGCTTTTCAAACAGTTATTTATTTTGCAGGATTTACCACGTCATGTGGTTTGTCATCCGTCCCTCCCTTCCTCTCCACTCCCACTTTTTCATATCAGGAAAGTTGTTTTCCCCAGGAAAGTACACAACATGGTTTCACCTCAGTACCTGGCTGCCACAATGCATGATGACTTTGAAATTCCCTGTGTCCTGTCCATTTCTTGGGCAATTGAGTGCTGAATACTTTCAGACAGTAGATGTGTAATGCTGCTGAACTGCCATGTTGTTTTACGATTTGTTGTCAGACAGCACAGAGAAAAAGATGCAGTTTTGTAATTTAGAATGCCCTCTTTGTGATTATATGCATACCACAGTGAAGAGTTACTACATTATTCTGTTACCATTGTTGCAGATTTGCCAGATTTACAGGCTCCCATTTTAATTCATTTTTTCCCATTTATCATACACTGATATCTGTGATGCCACTGTTATTTCCTGTGTGTGTCAACAAAGAAAAAGGATTATAATTTAATGGCCTATTGCATATAGAAGATCTAAAAAAAACCCTATTGCCTTCCTATTTAAAAAAATTCAAAACACTCGGTGTAGGTCTCTTACTGCAGATTATATCCTTAGAAATATATTCAGTGAAATCTACAGCTGATTTGTGACTTGTCAATTGCAAACTCAAAGAAATGCAAGAACTTTTTCTGAATGAACTTCACATGTTGGCAGTTTACTCAGTAGCCAGCTCCTGATGTGCTGAACTCAGGTGGAATTTGAGTGGTCAGCACCTATAGATTTGGCCTTGTGTAGATGATTGCCTAGCTGTAAAGAGTGCTGTGGTGTTGTAGCTGCATCAGTGCCAGGATACTAGAGATGCAAGTTGGGAGAGGGAATATATTTTATTGGACCAACTTCTGTCCACGCTGTGTGTCTACCTCTAGGAAGGACCAACTAATAATATAAAAGAAAACTCTAGGAAATCTAGTGAACAAAGTCAGCTGCTCAAAAGGAAAAAAAATTGTCAATATATTTTGTTCAGTATAAAGGTAAAATACACAGGATGGGGCTGTAACTCCATAATTCATAAAATCACTTATTGCATAAAATATATGACATCTCTTGAAATGTTTTCCTTGGCCTCAAAGGGAAGAGATTTGTTTTTGTTTACTCTCTTCAATTTTCTTTTCTCAAAATTACCTTTTCAATTCTGGCAAACCGGGTACTCTCTTGTATTTGTATACTGATCCCTGTTCCTTCAAAATTCAGATCTAACGCAACAAGTTGTCTAAGCCAACACACTCCTATTTATATTCGACCTGAAGGACTGAAATAGAGACTCCCTCCACTTTACCAGACTCTCTTTTTTTTAACAAAAAATCCAACATGCAAATGTTTTACTAAGGACAATGACAGAAAATGTTGTAGCCATGCTCCTTTGTTACCAAGTTTTTATTAAGGTTTTAAAATGTTACCATGTGATTAGCAATGATTGCAGGTGTACTTAATGTCTTCCTAACTATATTAAATTTTAAAGATTTGTGTTGCAGTTGTGTTTGACCCTAGAGTTCTTGCATGCTAACCTAAAATAGAAGATTAGCCTGTTTGCATGCAGTTGGGTGCTGCTACTGAAGTGACAAGCATGCTCAATGAGAATGACATAACTTCCCTTGGCTGAAACCCCTTCCCAGTCCTGTCTGTGACCTCATTTCCCGTGGTACGTGCATAACTACCTTCATCATTTGTTTCACTAACCCTTAATTCTGTCTTTGATTAAATACATGCCCTGAAAGATGCATCTTAACTAAATCAGCACTGAGTTCTCTGTTCTCTTTCAGACAGACTGAAAAGACTCATTGATGAACGAGAATCCTTGCTAGAACAGGTAATTAAAATATTTAATTGTTGCTGGATGCCTGTTAAATTAACATGGAGAGGAGATTTAAGAGAACAAAATACTCCTAGAGCATACACAGCACAGCAGCTGCTGCTGGAAATGCTGCTACTACTGCTTTCCTTCCTGTGGTCAGTGTTAAGATGTGATTGTATTCCATAGGAGCTGGGTTCAGCTTTGTACACTGGTCTGAAGATACATTTATGGGGAGGGGGATAAGGCAGATCTCTGCTAAAAATATTCACAGAAGGGGATGGAAACTTCATTAAAAACTTCATTGAGAGTTGAAAGGCAGAATACTCCCCCCCCCCCCCCCCCCCCCCAGGAGAGCTAGTTGCATGTGTTACGGGGTTAACTGCACCTTTAAACCCTCCTGGTCTCTTCAAGGATGTTCCATTCATGTCTCTGGCATCTTACTTGGGGTGGAATCATGTTTTTCTCCCTCGGACAAGGTCTTGCACTGCAGTCCCCAATGTTAACCATGATTATCTCAAGAGGAAGTTCTGTTCTCTTGGGAAGCAATGATGGTGATAAATAGTGACCAGACAACCTTCTTCAAGCAGAGTGTTTAGAACATAAGGCATTCTAGAGAAAACAGCCTTTGAAACAATAAACAGTCTGCATGCCAGCCTCTTTGCATAAAGCTTAATCTCTGAATGTGGGAGAACCCCTGCCTTAGATTTGCTGTCTCCTCAAACAGCTGCTGACAATCTTTTTGCTTCACAGTGGACAGTTTAGGAGGAGAAATGCAATAGGGATACTGTAGCTGAGTAAATGATGCTGATACTGTCCATAAAATTCCAAGATAGAGCATATGCACACACCTTTAAAAACTGATTTCTTTCCTTGCAGATGATAAATCCTTAGGAATCTTTATGCTTCCAATCAACTAGTCTCTTGAGACCTTTGGGGTTATTATGATTGTTCATATGCATTAACTCACATTGTTTAAAAAAAAAATCAGTCTTTAATTTACCTGTGGCGTAGAAACTGCATTACCAGTAACTGTCCCCCTGGATGTCACTTACTCTTTCTAAACTGGAATCTACACCAAATAACTTCGTGCAGCAAAGGAACAGCTTGGAGATTATTTTCTGACAACACATAATGTGGGACAGATTGAAGCATGGACATTCCTTCTGGCTAACTGAACTTTTGTGTGGGGGCTGTCTGTGTAAAGATACTGAAATTAATTATCTTGGGACTTTCAGATTAAAACTCTAAAAGGACAACTGGAAGAGAAGCCGAAGAATGACAAGATGGAGAACATGCGGTCTGAAGATGAAGTTCTTGAGAATGGGACAGATATGCACATGATTGATCTCCAAAGTAAACTTAATTTCCATTTTCAGACTAAGGATGTTAAGTATCGACTAATTGACTAATCGAATAGTCGATACATTTTTGCATTGATTATTTGATTAGTCGATGGGGCGCCTTGGCCTTTGAAGTGTAGCAACAGCCCTAGGACTGTTGCTACACTTCAAAGGCGAAAGCGCCATGTGGAGCCTGGGATCAGTCCCCAGCTAACCCCAGGCTGCGTGTGGTGGTGCTGCTTTGAAATGCCACGAGGAGCCCGGCAGTGGGCTCCCGGCAGTGGGCTCCCCGCAGCGCTTCAAAGTGGCAGCGCCACACAGAGTCTTGGGTGAGCTGGGGACTGATCCCAGGCTCCACATGGCGCTTTCACCTTTGGGTCAGCTGGGGAGTCTGCTCAGCTGGCCCCGGGCTGCACACATATTTCAAAGCGGCAGCACCACAGGGAGCCCGGGGTCTGGCTCCAGGCTTCAAGCAGCGCTGCTGTTTTGAAATACTCCCTCTTCTCCCCCTTCCCTTGCTGCCTCTATCTGGTAGAGGCAGCGGTGGTGGTGGTGGTGGGGCAACTAGTTGACTATCCTGCCATCTCTCCAATAAGCATTTGATTATTGGATAGTCAACTAGTCCTTCACATCCCTATTTCAGAGTAAACTGCTGTGTGCTGTATACGGCTAAAAACAGTGCAAATATTGGTTCTTTGAGAGACATCCCTGGGGTGCGTCACAGTAGGTGTAGGTGTGTCCCACTTTGCGGTGCTGGGATGCACCTATACCTACTGTGGTGCACCCCCAGGGACATTCATCTCAAAGAATGTCAGTTACAGCCAGGTGAGTAACCTCCTCTTTAAGACTCTTGAATTATGAGAGCCTGCAAGTGGGCTTTATGTATTGTTTCAATGTTCTCTTATTGTTACATTGATAGAATTTTCAGTGCAACCGGCAGGAAGATAAGATTGTACAGTAGTGCAGGATGAGGCTGTTCGTTTCCACTTTCAAGACTCTGCTGCACAGAAACTTCCCTTGTGTTATCAAGTAGGGCTGGGCACAGGCTTCCTCCATACTATTAATTCTATTGTCAAATGATGTGAATCACTCCCTGCTCACAGGCACTGGAATCTGTGTACATATCAGCTGGGACATATAAGGGAACTTTACACAGTAATTCATGCCAAATACTTTGCATGAAACACCAGCCAGCCTCCTCTAATAACAATGCAATGTTGTAAAGTTCCAGCATTTTAGGTACTGGAGCCATGCCCCAGTTGTGCCTGTGTTTCTGATAAGATTTTTACCTTTTTTTTTTTTTTAAGGAGATGCCAACAGGCAGATCAGCGACCTCAAATTTAAACTTGCAAAGTCTGAACAAGAGATAACTGCTTTGGAGCAGAATGTAAGTTTGCACATGGAGAGACAGTGATCAGTTAAGAACGAAAACGTTCAAGTTGCATTGAAGTATACTCCTGGGGCAGTTCTGCACCCCCAAAAAAATTTCTACATACAGTATTTTAAAATTCTACATGTCTGTGAAAAACAACACAATAGAGTCAGGCCAGTTTCAGGCATTTTGAAATATATTACCAAAATACAATCTGTCAGCAAATATGTCTGTAATACAGGCAACAACAAAAGATTTCCCCCGGGATTGGAGAGGTAAAGAAATCCCTACAGCAACCCAGTTCCCGGTTTTCTGTTATGCTTTTTATGGTGCCTCAGTCTGAGAGGGTCACACATCTTGAGAGAAGACCCCGGCCCTTTGGTTTTAGTTTGTCATTTTTTCACCCTGCTCCAGTATGATTACATATAAAGGTTCCCGAGTAGAAGATTCCACTGAGGAGAGTGGGAGGTAGAACTGGAGAGGGAGATGCTAGAAGTGTCTGTACTGGGATAGAGCATTTGAAGAGTGCTGGAGGGGCTGCGCAGGGCCTCCCAGCACAGATATCCCCACCCGCTCCCCACAAAACCCAGCCACAAGGGCCAGATATGCCCGCACCCCAGAGCCCAGGGATCCAGAAGAGGAAAACAGCATAATAGTGAGTCATAGGCTTATATATAATGTCCAGCACACCCCTCCTTCCTTCAGGGCATGCTGGGAACTGCAGCTACTGGGGACTCTCCAGCTCTCCTTTCCCTCCAGCTCTGTTTGCAAGCTGGGGAGCCAGGCTCTGAGGGATCCAGCAGCTTTGTGTAGTACAAACTCTGTGAGGAAAAAAATTAAGTTCTGCAGAAATTCTGTTTTGCACAGTGGTGCACAATTCCTCCCAGAAGTAAAGGCAGTAAGCCTGCATAAAAGTTGGCTTTCCATGCATATCCACTCTCATCTGCCTCCCCGCTGTATCAGAGACAGCAGCCTGGGGTAGCAGATAGCACTCAGGGAGCCAGTTTGTGGTGAGCCATCCTTTAAACCAGCTCCCCATGCATAACCGCGCCCACCTGCTGTCCTGCTCCTGGTGAGTTGGCTGCTGCCTGGCCCTGCTGCCTCTGATACAGAATTAGCAGTGCAGGGTGGCAGCCAGCTCCCCAGGATTGGTGCAGGAACTGAGCAGGAGCCTGCATATAACCATGAATGTTAATTGATAAGTCTGGGCTTATCAGTTAACTGTTTACACAGTTAAATATTCACATCCCTAGTGGAAATACTTTTGTTTACATATAAAAAAATTTAAAGAATTATATGTAGCGTTCAAAACAACAATCAACTTCAAGGATCTGTATTAACACCATTTAAAAATACAACAGTGGTTCCCAACCGGTGGTCTGCGGACGGTACTGTAGGGGGTCTGCAGAAAGTTTAAAATAGAAATTAAAATAAATGTATGGAGCCTCTCGCAGCCAGCACGTCTCTCAGTCCATGCTGCTTCCCGAGTGGGCTGAGAGAGACAGCTCGGGAATCAGCGCGGGCTGAGGGACATGCAGGTTATATTGTTTGTGGCGGGGGTCAGTAAAATGTTAATAGATTGAAAAGGGGTCTGTATGCTTAAAAAGGTTGGGAGCCACTGAGAATGCACTTGAGACTGTGGTTATATCAAGATGCCTGTAGTTCTTTACAGGCTGGAAGCAAATTGTGGGGTGTATGAGTCATGGATAATAGAGTTGGGTGTCACTGCTCATTATACCTTTTGTCCTGCATAAGTCAGCAATACAGTTGTTCTTCAGAGAGAAAAGACTGGTGCTATTTAGTCATCAAATCATAGAAATTTAGGGTTGGAGAAGACCTCAGGAGGTCATCTAGTCCAACCCTCTGCTCAAAGCAGGACCAACCCCAACTAAGTCGTACCAGCCACTAGTTGTAGAAAAGTTTGTCCTGTTTAACTTTCAGTGTAGGTAAGTTACATTTTTTTAATACATTGAAACATTTCATAAACAACGTGGACAAGCAACCCAGTGTAGTTTCTAGTAACTGACATTTCAGTGATATAGTTTTCTCAGAACATCCCCTTCATTCTAATAAGAACATAGTGTAGACTCCCAACTTCAGTGTGTCACCTAAAGAAAAACAGGATTAGAAGTTATTTTACCTGTACACAGTTCTTAATGGTATACTTGCTTTTTAACCTTAGGTAATACGGTTGGAGGGTCAGGTAGCTCGATATAAATGTGCTGCTGAAAATGCTGAAAAAATAGAAGATGAACTGAAAGCTGAGAAACGCAAACTCCAAAGAGAGGTAATGCATATGTCAGATTTACAACGTTATAGACAAGCAATTCAGATTCCATAGAGAAGAAGCAGGCATATTGCTGAAAGCTTTTATTACAATATTTGCCATTGTTCTTGGGTTACTGACATGTAAATGGCTACTTTTGTATTGTTCCTGTTAGTCATGCTGACAGATTTGGCTAGAACCTTAGCCCTCTTAGATCTGGTTAATGCCAACGCACCTATGACCATGAACAATAGCACACTTCCCCCTGAACTGATTATTGTAACTGACTCTCAGGAAACATCATCCTTAATGCAACATATCTCTCTCTGACTTATGTCAGCCTTGGGACTATTGACCACAAACTGTAGCTCCCATGTCCCAGGGTCATTCCTTCGGTACAATTCTACTTCAGTGACAGTGTCATTTAGTCATTTATGAGTGTCAAATCTGTATGCTCATTTGAGTCAGCAATCCTAAAACTTTAATCATTTGTGTTTGTTCTGTAAAAACAGTTACAAGTGTTGCCATTTGTGTCTTTTATCTAAATTCATTATGAATCAGTTCTCAATTATAACTTCTGTTTTTGTACTTACAAATTTTTTACTCTATTGGGATGTATAAATGAGAACTCAGTAGGACGTTTCCTTTTTTAACCACCATACACATAATCAACAGTAAAGGACACAGAAGATAGGCCACGTAGGCAACTTTGGCATGTCTTGATTGGTAAAACACCAAAGCAACATTCTTTGGGGAAAGAAAACCATTTCAAAAGTTAATGATGGTTTTTCCTTTGCTTCTTCATTTCAGCTTCGCTCAGCATTGGATAAAACTGAAGAGCTTGAAGTGAGCAATGGCCATCTAGTGAAACGGCTGGAGAAGATGAAGGCCAATCGAAGTGCTTTACTGTCTCAGCAATAATCGCCAGCTTTCACTGAAAACTAGAGCTTGATGGAATGAGAACAACATTGGAGATGCTTGTCTTTTTGCTGTTTGGGATGCTTTCTCATCATGCCTTCTGAGAACAAAAAAAAAAACCCCAAACACATGAACTCATTTGCTATATGCCACCAAGTTGTGGTTTTCTCTACGCAGATTCAATCCTGCTGCACTATCTGTATAGGAGTAGCTGACCCAAATGGCTGTGCCTGTAGATGCCCTTCCACACTGTACTTTTGGTACATTTGCAATACCTGTATACTGTTTAACAAGCACATTGGGCATCGTGTGTGTTCTTCATCCTGAAAGGCACAGCAGCCGTTTTTGCCATTTAAAATGGTGTTAAAGGTGAAACTAGGACTTGAATTTTGTCTTGCTTGAATTTAGGGGTAAAAAAGCTGTAATTTTTGGACTTCACATGGCAGTATTTGCAATTTAGTGACTACAGTAGTATATTCATAGGCTGTTCATTAACAAAACACTGTGGAACCACAAGCCATTACAAAGCAAAACGCCTTGAGTGGAAACCATGGAAGATGATGGTCTTGGAAGCAAAAGTGACCTTAAATGACTTTGCCAATAAAATGAAGGTGTTTGGAAGGTTTTTTGCACCAGTTCAATCATAAGACTATTTGATTTCAGGGTGAATAGGCAATAGCTTCACTGAATTACAGCTTTTCATGTGTATTATTTAATCCCTATATTTGGAGTTGAAGTAAACTACTTCTTTTAAAGTATGTAAAGTTGCATAAATAAACCAGAGTAAGGCCATGTTTTAAAAGGGGTGGATTGCACTTATGTCATTTCATTTAAGTTGTCAAAGCAAATGTCATTGGTTTCAACAAATGTGTCAAGGATTCTTCTGTATCAGAAATCGCCTATCAGTACTTGAACGGTCAGGAATCTACATTTCTACAGAAGATCTACCAGTCTAATCATTAAGCAGCTGAGAAGTAAAGGAGCACTTTACTTTACTTTAGAGTACATTACTACATATACTTTTTTTCTACAAGCTCAGCAATTACAAAACTGTTCCTTGGGTCTTTTAAAAAACAATTTTCCACTTTCTCTTCAAAAAAGAATACATAACCAATTGAAATATCTTAGGTAGGTTACAGTCTAGTCACTCTCAACTAGCATTACAGCTCTCCTTCATTGGAAAGGATTTAGAGTGTTGAATTTAAAGCAGACCAGCAGTTATCTTAGAAATAAAGCCCAGCAATTTGTTCTCCACCCAGACAAAGATGTTTAATAAATAAGGAACTATTATTATCTTAATTCCCCATACACTTTGTTCCAGATATAAGATTAGGTATCTTTACAACAACTAATTTCCATTAATGTGACCATTCTGGACTCCCTTCACTTCTGTTGCCTGCCCAGCCCCTGAGCCAAATTCAGGGTCAAAAGGCCAAATTTCTCCTAAACCTCAGCTTTGGGTTTTTGGTCCACACACTATTGTTGCTTTTCTGGTCCACTGCAGAACTATTGTGATCTCTACAGCTCATTACCTTAATAAAAGAGAAATGTTAATTGAGTGTTCCTTCTCTAGCCAGGGAAACACACTTTTCATTCCATCGGAATGAATATATGCGTCCATTGAGGAATGAGTAGATCAGTGTTTTTGAAGTGGGAATTAGGATGAGGTTTCTGTGTGTCTAGAGAAATCATAGAAATAAATGTAGGGCTGCAATGGCTCATGAGGTCATCTGAGGTAGGGAATTAAAATCCTGGTTAATCAGTTAACTGGTTAAACTTTAGGTTAATCTAACGTTTAATCAGTTAACCGACTAAGCAGGATCCCAGCAGTGGGGCTGGGAGCTTGCCAGCTGAAGCAGCCCCCCAGCTTGTGGGGCACCCCCACAAGCCACGGGCTACTCATGGGCACTGATTAACTAGTACCGGTTACCTGTTCACATCCCTAATCTGAGGCAGGGTTATGTATAGACCATAATTTTTTGCCCTTGTCAATCAGATATAGAGCTTTAAATGGAATCTCCATTTCCAACTGCACTTTTATGACCAGAATTTTCAGATGAGGAGCCAGATTTCTTGCTGAATAACATAATCTAGATGTAGAAGCCAGACTTGAAACTTTGTGACTTCTTTATAATTTCTGGTGCACAGAACCTCTAGTAACTACAAAATACATTGAAGCTTTTATAAAACATACCATAGTATTTTATTAACGGCTTAAGTTGTGTGATTGTCGTTTAGCATTTCTTCTTGTGGTCATGGTAAAATACTGTCTTGTCTCAACTATCAGGAGAAAAGTTGGTAACAAATGTTGGGACAAATTAAAACTAATACTTGCATTGATCAGGAACTGCTGTGTTGTGGCTTTTATTACACTTAAAAGCAGAGGTGCAGTGTCTGAGACTGTGTGAGAACTGGGACAGCTGATTCCTGGCTCACACCTGGTCCCCCACTGCATATCTGCCTCCTCCGCCACCCTCCACACACTCCGTTCCCCCCTGCGGAGATGGTGCTGGAGAAGAACTGGCTCCCCTAGCACCAGCTTCTGCTCCCTGCCTCTAGGAAAGCAACTAGTCAAGTAGTCACTCCACTACCTGATAAGCATATGGGATAGTTGACTATTTGGCTGGTCACATACCTAGTTGTAGCACATTAATGGGTTTTTTTTTCCTATGCACACTGCACACTAACAGAGCTTTAAATGATGGTAACAATATTGGTTTCAGTTGCAGAGAAGCCAATGCATCTGCTTGGAAGTTTAAGGGAATGTCTACACAGCAGCTGGAAGTAAACCTCCTAACCCAGATAGACACACCTACTGGAATTAGCGGCCTAAAAATAGCAGTATGAATATGTGGCTTTGGCAGTAGCCCAGACTCTTACACCCACCTGAATTTCTCTGTCTGAGTTTGGGTATCAGGCCTGAGACTTCATCAGAAGAGCAACATCCACACTTAGTTTTAGCATGCTAGCTCCAACTGAGCTAGTGTGAGTGAGTCTGCCTGCCTGTATTGGCAGACGTATTCCCACCTGCAGTGTAGATACAGCCCAGCTGACTTCTTTGGGATGGTATGTGGCAGCTCATTACAGAATCGCAATTATTGGAACATTGATTGTATTTAAATTTGCTGTCCTTTGATTTGTTTTGAAATGTTTAATTTGATGGTATTAAAAAAGCCATGGCAGTATTAACCTAATTGGTTTTTTAAATCAGTTGTTCTGTTAAAAATATAAAATGTAAATATAAAAACATCTCACTTTCCTACAAACCTCTGAGGCTTGAATTTTGAACAGAGTTCAAACTTGCTATAAATTGGTTTGCTGCAAAGGTCCAGTCCTTTATAAGAGGCTTGCTCATTGCCGTACAATGAGGGACAGTTACAAGCTTGAGCTTAGGAAATACCCAGACCTACAAGAGCATCAGTTCTGTGGGCTGAATCCCATTGGTCATTGGCTGTAGTATCTCCAGTAGATTCACTTTCTCCATGCCCAATAGAAGCCACCACTAACTTCTCATCCAAGAGGGTCTTACGGAGGTAACTTATTTACCAAAATCTGGTCAGCTTGGTATTGTATCCTGAGTGGCCATACGAGTATCTGCCTTTTCCTATGCACAGGGTCTTTTAAAACTCTCCGGCTGTGTCTACATTGGTGCGATGGCAAAAACGTGCTGCCTGTCTACACTGGCCGTGTGTTCTTGCACAAGTAAACTGACGTTCTACTGTATGAAATCAGGGCTTCTTGCGCAAGAACGCTGATGCTCCTGCTCAGGAATAAGCCCTATTGCACAACTGCTCTTGCACAAGAGGCCAGTGTAGATGGGCACCGTGAATTACTTGCGCAAGAAAGCCCTATGGTTAAAATGGCCATCGGAGCTTGCTTGCGCAAGGGAGCGTCCACGCTGGCACGGCAAAGGGACATGCCCGTGGAGATGCTCTGCTGGAAGCGTTCTTCTGCAAGATCGTGCCCCCGGGGATCCTTCCCTCCCTCTCAGCCAGCTACTGGGCCCGCCCCACTGCCACCCTGCTGCCCCAGGGCTCCACTGCTATGGGAGACGCACGTGCCCGGGCCCAGTGGAATGGCAAGAGCAGGGCCGCGTGGGGCATCATTTGCACTG
>JANRFK010006693.1:3934255-3982960 GCA_030068395.1 Apalone spinifera
TTTTTTAGTACATTGAAGAAAGGAAAAAAATTAGTAGTTTAGAGATTAAACAAACTTATTTCCACTTTGAAAATTACACTGGA
The DNA here is from genome assembly GCA_030068395.1 of Apalone spinifera. NCBI lineage: Eukaryota > Metazoa > Chordata > Testudines > Trionychidae > Apalone > Apalone spinifera. The sequence continues at coordinate 3,934,339 of JANRFK010006693.1, forward strand.
TAACAGGAAACTGTGTTAGAATTTATTAGAATTTTCAACATAATGTTGCATCTTATTTTCTAGTTCTGTTTCTGAGGCAGAAAAGTCAGGATTAGAAAAGTCCCAACAAGAAAGTGAAATTTCTTCCAGCCTGAAAAGAACACCACTTCCAGTGAGTGACCTGAACACTTATTTTGGAACCTGCTTATAAGCTGCTAATAAGTAAAATGTAGATATATTTTAAAGTAGTATATACAAATATAATTTTGATCTATACACCCATCCAAGAACTGATGATACTTAGTATATATCTCAGTGCTAGTAAAAGAGTGCAGTGCAACTGGTATTACTAAGGGATCATAACACTTTTGAAATGCAAAACATTATTGAGATCTTGAGCAAAGATTAGTGAGCAAAATTTTTTCCATAGCTGATTAATACATCTGTAGTGTTAGACTTAGAAAAATATATTATACATTTTAAACAAAAAAAAAAAGTATTGTTACTCAACAAATAACTGATGGGAGCCTGTTTATAGGTTACTCCTGAAATGATGTGTTTAACTGGCAAAAGGCAAAGTAAACATGATCCTTCCAACAAGAACCTTGAAATAAAACATGAAGATCCAGATATAGAAAGTGGTAAGTTAGATAAATCTAATTCAAGATTTGACAGTAAAGTTCAGTAAGAGCAGTATAATGTATTTGTTACTTGTGTTGTGGATTTGCTAAAACCCAAACATCTGATTAAAATATCCACGCTGATACTCTACAGCTCTTTTCTTAAGGGGTCATTTAATGTTAAATCAGCTACACGCTGCAGTTTGTCATACAGTCTTTGGGTAATGTAACTAAGAAATAGAAACATGCACAAGCATTATTTTCTATGTAATTGCAAACCATAGTAGCTTGAATACTGTTAAATACAGGCCATAGAAGAATGATTCCCTTTAAGGATACTATGAATCAATGGGAACAGGGAAAGCTGTGTATTTTACCTACATTCTTCTCAGTACATTACTACAATTAAATTATTTTGTGTAGGTACTTGAGCATGATTGTAATATATTTCTCATATTCACAACTGCAGTTTTACAGCTCGTGGGTTTTTAAACAATCATTACATGGTATAAAAATTAGCCCTTTTATAAAAGAGTCCTTTTGATGACTAACTTTGACTCAGTATTCAACATTTTTATGTTGGATCTGATCCCAAAGCATTGTTGTCAATAGGCATTTTTCTATTTTTTTTCAGTGCACTTTGAACTGGGTTCACTAAAAGGAAAAGATCATTCTACTTAAGTTTGTTTTAAGATTTTTGTAGTTTACAAACCCTGCCTGGTACTGTGCAGTCAAGAGTAATTAAAGTGGTTAAGCTCAAACATAGTTTCCTACTGGTTCATCTGATATAGAATGATCCTAAGAGTACTGACAAACCTAGTAGTATAACTACTTTATACTCTGTTTTACAGAAGTCTGAAGTCTGTTTTGTGTACTGATACAAAATCTAACAAATAATATTTTAATACCTTTCTATTTTGAAAAAGGAACTAACATGACGTGCGTGTTATGCAAAAGTTATTCCTATCTTACCGATGAAACTGAGACAGAATGGTAAAATCACTTGCCTGAGGACATGAGAGTCACTGGCATTGTCAGGATTAGTGCTCAAGGCATCCTAATTCCAGCTTTGTGCTCATTTCTGCAGGAAGCTCTGCCTTATAATTGTTGATGTATATATCCTTCCAAAATTTTTGGAATTTTTAGTACATGAAACTGTTTGCTTTAACTGTCTTGCAGACTGCAGTAAAAATCAAGAAATAAATGAAGACTGGTTTGAAGACTGGTTTGATGCTAAAGAAAACTTTACTGAAAAATCAGCCATTGTAACACTCCAGGGGAGTGAAAAGGAACAAGAAAATCTAGAGAAAGTCATTAGTACAACAGGTGAGTTGAGTACTCAGGTTTAGGTAAGAATGGCATTGATGCTGCTTTATTGACCATTGCTTCTCCTCTGAATGATTCGCTGGGTTTTCAAGTGCTACTTTTTCATATTTTTTTGGTACTCGTCGCTTTCCTTTCTTGCAGTGAGTTTTCTATACAGAATGTAAACATTTTCCTTCTAGCTATTGTGTAAAATTTACCACTTTGGGCAACGCTTTCAAAACAATATTTATTTATGTCATCTAACACAGAGCTGGAAATGTTCCTCTCTAATTTTTTTCTAATATTGACACCTCCAGAGATATTTAGAACAGAATCACACATTTGAGATTGTGCCTTTACATGAGGGCATGTTTGAAACTACTCTTAAGTGTAGTAAAAAGATAAACCTTTAGGGTTCCATAAGAGGAGAGAAGGCATGTTACACTCATAGGCACTGACTTCCTATCTACCTGCAGCATGCATGACTCCCCCTGCCCTACGCTGTGCCCCCACCCTACTACTTCACCCTTTGCCATGGGCCCTGCCTCCTCCACCCCGTCCTTCAAGCCTTCATCCAGCATCTTCTTGCACTGTGAGGAACAGGGGGGGAGAGAGGTTGGTTCTCAGTGGCTGTTAACTTTTTTTTTCCATGGGTGCTCCAGTTCTGGAGCACCCATGGAGTCAGCAACTATGGTTATACCCTTCATATAATGGAATTTTGATACTTCTTAGTGTTCCAACTAGTACGTTGTTGATTGCAGTCAGTGAAGAGCTCCCCTGAGTCACTGCAACCAACTATCTTGTTCCATAGCTGCATAGCATTGCCTTTTCCATGACTTTATTCTTACAGGAAATATTGTTTAATAGCATTTCAAGCCTATTTGATTTTTAGTATGTTTCACAGCTCAGCTTGATGTCTCTGCATCACTACCACATACATCAGTAGATTTTCTGCTCCTGAGTCATTTCACTCTGTGTGCCAGAAGTGGTTTGCAGAGGATAATCTAGTGGACTGTACCCTGTTAGGTGAAATCAACAATAATCTTCCTGAAACTCTAGTAGCTATAGGAGGAAAGCATCAACTTGCTCCTATTCCTTGTAGCTGCTGCCACCTTTCCCTTTCTTGCCCTTCACCCTCATACCTACCTACATGGGTCTTTGCTCCAGGGTGGAGCAGTCAGTACTTCAAGAGGTTTTGAGGCTGACCTCACAGTCCCTTGATGTGGCACTGACCAGAATCTGAGTGTTGTGCAGGTGAATGCCGGGAACATGGAAGGAATGTCCTTCCCCATTCTACCATAGAGCACCAGTCTCTCTCACCATTCAGCAGCAACAGCTACCCGACATCCCCAAAACTCCCATCAGCAGCATAAGCATCTCACCCCATTAATGACAGCAGCTCCAGGTACCCATTTTTTAAATCCCTAATTCTCAAAAAAACTCCAAACCCTAAAAGTGTTCTGTGGTCCAGTCTTATGGAGGTTCAGTGGACTGCAGAATATTGTGACTCGCAGAATGATTTTTGGCCACTTTGTATTTTGCAGTCCAAAAAAGATTGAGACACTCTGATTTAACGGAAAAGGACTTAAAGCCACATTTTTACACCATTGAAATATCTAACTATGCTTTATGTACAGTAGCTGAAGCACATCAATACTTTGAAGCCCTTATTTGCATTCTTGGGCAGTGTTTGTCACAAGTACCTCCTTTAGAAAGATGTCAGAGTGCTAAGATTTTCTTGAGGGGTTAGGTGATGACCAATTTGTGATTAGGTGTGACTAGTTTTGAGTCCTGGAATAGAACTTATTGGTTAGAATTAAGGAAATTGCTTAGACATATACAATTTTAAATTAAAACCTGTGCACTGTCTTTAGAATCTATTTGCCAGATTTTGTAGAAGCACATGAAAGAATGCTTTTGGTCTTTTTGTTTCCCCTTACAAAATGTCAAATATATAGTTTTCAATGTAGTATTTTAAGGCAACACTATATGAAAACAAATGTAGTTTCAGCCTTTTCCTATTGTATCATAAATAGGCCCTACCAAATTCAAAACCATGAAAAACATGGCAAGGACTATGAAATCTGATCTCTTGCTGTGAAATCTGGGCTTTTGTATGCTTTTATGCTATACTATATAGATTTCACTGGGGAGGCAATACCATCCATGCCATCCTTACTTATGCACTGCAACTGGCTGCCACTCTGCCTTCAGAGCTGAGCTTCTGGCTAGCCGCCATTACACTCCAGTTGCCCAGCTACTCACAATTAGCACCATGAAATTTCATATTTAAATAGCTGAAATCATCAAATGTACTTTTAAAAAAAAATCCTATTATCTTGAACTTGACCAAAATGGACCAAGAATTTGGTAGGAGTCTAATCATGAAATGCATTTTTTCCATTCAATCCTTTGATATTGTTAGAGATACTGTTTACGCTTCATATATTTTTGCTTTTTTTACCGTTAATTTATTGTAAATCGAATAAGGACTAGCGCATTGATATTTTTTATATTTCTATACTACCAGAAATAAAGATGAAGAGTTCAAAAAGTGAGCCAAACAAGCATTATTTTATTCATGTTGGTAGCTTAAGTCCTGCAGTATCAGAGGTAAAATATCCTTTCTTTAAATAATAATACCTTGTTTATCTAGTAAATTACTTTCATGTTGTATTTTACATCCTAACTATGCTGTCTGTTGTAGGCTGATTTAAGGTCTCATTTCCAGAAGTATCAAGTTTCGGAGGTTTCGATATGTGAGTTTTCTAGTAACTACAGGTACAGTCATATTAATGTACATTTTATTTTTATTACAGTTGTTACTGACAAAGTAAGTGGCACTTGGGAAAGTATTTTTTCTTTGTAAATTTAATGTCAGAGGAATTTTAATTAAATCAATACATATTATACAAGTTACGTCTTAGATGTAGACTGGCAGTGTCTGAGTTCCAAAAACAGTTGACATGTTGGTGGAAATTACCAATTATAAAATGTTGTCCTTGCTGGATTAAAATACCGTAGTTTAGTTAAAAGCTGTACCTAATATGTTGTTGCACCATAATCAAAAGCATTTGTAATTAATGGATCAGGTATTGTCCACATATGGAAGCTGGTACATTGTATAATAAAGGTTTTTTCTTAGTTCTTGCACATGTTTTTAAATTTTAGATATGCATCTCTGAGTTTAAAGAATGCTAGCAAAGCAAAATTGGCTGTGGAAGAAATGAATGGAAAAGAAATAAAAGGAAAAGCAATAAATGTTCATCTTGTAAAAACTTCAGGAGTAAATATAGTTCCAGCTTCTCAAAAGATTTCCAGACCACTTCAGTGTGAAAATCAAGCCACTGATAATTTTGAAAAAAATATTCAAGCCAGAACTACCTGTTCTGCCTCCGACTCTTTGAAAGTGCCTTCTACCACCTCAGCCTCTTTGGAAGCACTTGCCCCTCCCTCAGCTTCTTCAACAGTGTTTGCCCCTACTCTGGCATCTTCAAAAAGGCTCAGCTCTGATTTAAAGCCACCTAGACATCAATTAGAGCACTTCTTATTTTCAGTAGATCATCAGGTAAATTATTATTCCTGGGACAGATTATGATGAATTTTAAAAATTTAAGTTAATTCTTTCTTTGTACTTAGTATATTTTGCAGCAGTGTTGCCTTGTGAAAAGTGCTCAAAAATTAATATTTGTGGTATATTGTGAAAGGGGCATAGCTCTCCATCTTCTCCTGCCTAATGTTGCTATCACCACCTTTATTTCTTTATTGACATTAATTAATCAAATAACAATATCTTTACATTTCATCTCTGGAATGACTGATTTTATTTTGGTTTTTCTTTTAGATTTAAAAGTTTTCACTTTTAATAAGTTTGTATAAATGTAATGAATTATGATTTATTAAAACACAAGAAACATTTGTGTTTGGCAGAAGACCACGTGGAAAAAGTTGTGTTTAAATTGTATCCTAAATTATATGATTAATTCATTTTCAGATTTTCTTTGTCCACTGACTTTATTCAGCCTCAACATTGTGATTATTTAAACAAACCCTCTGAAAACTCATTCTATTTTGATTTTAATATAAAAATGACAGTTCCTAGAGCAATCTAGATTTTGGTTAATTTAACATGGTTACACATGAAAAAACACAAAAATGGTAATAAAAAAAGAATATTTTAAAGATATGGTGTAAACAATTTTTTGTGTCATGCCTACTCTTTCTATAAATATTTCTGATATACATTAGTTAGTTGCATTGTAACATGATCAGTTTTGATCCTGGTATATTACTATTAAACTAAATCTGTAATTGCTTCAATAGTTTGAAAAATGGTACATAACAGAAGCAATATTTTTTTGCCAATTAGGATAAGCAATCCATACAGTACTTAACACAATCCATGTTCACTTGTTTTAATATGCATCTAGAGTATCAGAGAGAATCCTCTGCACATAAAACCTGTTCAGTTCTCTCCTAATCCATCTGCTACCTTTATACCGCCTAACACTTTGAACTTGAGCAGCTTTACCAAATTGATGAAGAAACTAAAAGAACTGCATCCCAAGGCTAGTAGGTAAGAACATCTGTTTTTTCTCCTCTGATTTAAGAATCCAATATTCAGAATAGTCAAATGAAATGATAAATGTGGAATCTGTGAAAACCAGAGTTGTTGACTCGAGTCAACCTTAAGTTGCCTAGGTGACTTGACTTGAGACTTGACTCGGGTTCATTGTTTGACTTGAGACTTGACTCGAGACTTGACTCGGGTTCATTGTTTGTGACTTGAGACTTGCTAATTTTGTTAAATCGACTTGGTGAAAAAATTGTCAGAAAAAGCCAATATTGATGGCTTGTACAAAAGTGACTTGACATATTTTAATTTAAGACTTGAGACTCGACTTGGGACTTGAACTGTAGTGACTTGAGACTCGACTTGGACTTGACAATGACGACTTGAAGACAACACTGGTGAAAATACATGTATATACCTTCACTTGGTTAAAGACTTATTTCTATCTTATATGTTTAGCGACAACATTGTGGATGCTTTAGTGGAAGTCAGAACAAATAATAAAGGATTCCTAAGTGGCTTGTCTATTAAGACTATTGTGGAAAAGGCTTCCTTTGTTTTGGAGAAATCTGCATCCAAATGTGAGAAAAAGTAGCATAAATAGGTAAGTATTCAAGTGCAGAAAGTAAAACACTTTGAACTAGAAAATAAATTGTGTGGCTGTATAACTTAGCTATATGTATAGCATAGTAAATAACTCTGTTCTTAATATACGACACGTGAACTTCATTGCCAGTGGATACTGCACTGAAAAAATTGATGCTGACAAGTTTTAACTTCATTTGAATCATTGTGTGATGATCACTTATATTTTTTATGTCTACCAAGTTATACTGCTAGCTCTATCACGTTGTTTCTGAATTTCTGCTGATTTCACAACAGAAAAGTTAACTCTCCATTAACACTACTATGTATGGATGGTGCTGCATTTATGAAATTTTCCAGACAAAAGTGACATCTAATGGCTTATTGTTGTAATAAAAATCCATAGGAACAAGGAACTGAAGTTAAAAACTCCTCCTTAGTAAGTAGGCACTTCAGTCTCCAGAGCCTTTCACTTCAAATGGGCGGTAGAATCATTAAAAAACAAAAACAAGATTCCTCCTGTAGAAGTTTGTAAAAACAAGCTTTGTGTGATTGGCCATCTACAGGGGTTTTCCCAGCGTAGCCACATCTGTTTGATAGGATTTTTGGAGAGGAGTAATGGAATGATTCTTTTTACAGTAAAGGACTGGAAGAACTCATTAGATGTTTGGCTGGTTGAATTGCTTTTGAAATGGTTACTTTAAAGCTCCTAGGATTGTATTTACTGTGTAGTTAAGGTGCCTAGAACCTTGGACAGGTGTCTTCATTACTTTAAAACTAAATACAATTAAATATTATAAATGTGCTAATGGTTCTACAGAATTTCTAATACCTAACAGTAATTTTTTTCACAGCATTGCAGCCACGGACACAGAAAAGACAAAGAGAACCAGTATGGGAAAGTGCTTGATTTTTAAATAATTTTTAGTTTTGTTTAAAACATTTGTAATATTTGCAAATCCTGAATTGTGTTTGTGCTCACATGGATAAACATTCTCAAAATAATATTTTATGAATTTTCAGTTGTGGGATGATTTTTTTTTTTTGTTCCGCTTGTGGAAAAAGTAGTCTCAGTAATCTGTGGCAAGTTTTTGACTTTCGTTGCCAGGGAGCTGGATAAAATGAAAACAGCATTTTGCCACTGAGGCTCTGGAGCAACCAGGTTATTAGGTTTTTCCCCACTGAGAACTAACACGTGTGTAAAAATTGTAATCTTATTAGAGCATGTTAATGAGAAAAAAGTTAAAATTAAGTTTAAGAAGAGTTTGCTCTTGTTATAGTTTGTTTATAGATATTCCAGTATATGCTTCTAAGCTTCCTGTGGATGAACATCCATTGAGAGAGTACCTTTTAAGTATCATAGTCAGTCCTGGAAGGTGATATAATATCTAACAGTATTTTTCAGAATATTATGTGTAACGCTATAGTGTGAAACAAATATTATGTTGTAGGTCTTCCATACAGCAAGTTATCTGTGTGTGTTTTGCAGAAGAGCATGATACAAACATCAGTTGTAGATCTTGATTTCACAAACTCATATTTAGACTTCTAAAAATAAATGTTTGTAAATGTTGCATATGGTCCTTATTTCTTATAACCTCAAAACTATTTTAAAATTTTCAAAGATGTCACTGGGGGTTTTGTATTCTGCCAACATGTAGCACAGTATAAATGTGCTAGGGTAATTCCTAGTTTTTGAAGTGTTTCATAAAGAATGGGAAAGTTAATTATAAAGCTGTTAAAACTCAGAATTTTCACTTCAAGGAAAATGTCAATATTTTAGAATTCTCCACAAAACAGACTTTCCAATTTCTGTTTCAGTATTGAGACATTTACTTCAAATTTTATTGTCTGTGTATTTTCTTTATATATCTTTATATTATTTCATAATACGTCAGAAATATCGTGGTATTTTTCCACAAAAAAGTATGACTAAAAGTTTCTCACCAGCTCTACTTTATTTAAATTGACAAGTGAGCATCTGTTTAAAAAAAAAATAGATAAACTTAGATCTTACTTCTACAACATACTTCAGCACATGCTGAACTTTAAGCATGTGAATAGTCCCAGAGTTAGGCACATGCTTAGCAATTTTTCTGCATTGGAAGCTGGGAGAAGAGGGGTTTGGCCAGGAGGTTGAACAGTTGAACTGTTTAGCTCCTGTTGAGGAGTAGTTAGGAGGCTGAGCACACAGGCTTTCTGCCTAACCATACCTGTAGGAGTATTGGGAGAAGGCTGAAGAATCAGGCCTGTCTGGCAGCAGGGCTGGAAGTGAAACTGACAAGGTCATTTGACCAGTGGGAAAACTTAAAATGTCCAGTTTATTTCTACTGAAACTCTTTTTTTCTTGTAACCTTCAGAGGAAAAATTTTGCTTTTGACATTTTGAATTTTTTTTTTTTCAAAAACAATATTTTTTTCACAGGAAAGTATTTCCATTTTCTGCCCAGCTTCGTATGAAGTGCTATGGAGAGTCACAAAAGATGCTTTAGCAGAGGACAAAAATGAATTTGGTGAAGAAGCTTTAGAGATGTTTAAATGAACTGAAAGTTTGTCAGAATGCTTGCAGTTCCCAAGAAAAATTAAATTATAAAATAACCAAAGACAAATGAATATTCAAATCATGTTAGGTTTACATTTATTTTTTACAACTTATTTGTTTACACATAACAAATCTTGTTTTTTTGTTTTGTCCAAAAGTGGACAGAATGGTTTCAATAGAACTGAGGTAATGTGTTCTTAATGTCTGTGAACTGAACTATATGTGTACAAAGCCCAAATATGTAAATACAGGTTTCCAGAATCCAAGATTGTAAATGTTCTAATTCCTCTACCTTTGTGTGTTAGGGTCCCTCCCATATGAGTGTTTGCTTGTTTTTGTTTTGTTTTTGGTGTTTTAACTGATTAACAAAAACAAACAATTCTCACTCCTGGAGTGCTGCACTCCCATCAATTTACTTAAGGGTCTGAATAGCAGTAACAAAATCTCCCTCACATGGTCTAAAATTGTGTCTGTTAGGCACTTGACTGACTTAAACAGGTAAAAATATAAATACACCCCATTGGTAAGGGTGCCCAGGGTTCTGCTTACTCCATAGGGACAGAAGAAACATGGAATTCATGCTTGAAGGGTGCACTTCACAGCAAGCTTCCTTTCCAAGTTTTACTTTGGGGTTTAATATGTAAAAAATAAAATAAGTATTTTTCCTGTTAACCCTTGAATAATTCTTGCTGAATTTTCTCATCCTCAGTACTGAGTGCCTTTGTCACAATGGAATGGAACTCTATTTACACTCAACCACGGTCGGTAGTGAACAAAAGTTGTTACACTTTGGCCATGTGTAACAAGGCTATATTACTTCGTTTCCAAGGGTGTGTCTAGACTACACCTCTCTGTTGACAGAGAGATGTAGATTAGGCATATTGAAATTGCTGATAAAGTGGGGATTTAAATATCTCACACTTCATTAGCATAAACATGGCAACTGAGCTTTTTTTGAAAAAAAAAACGGCAGTCTAGATGTGGCTCTGTCGAAAAATAAAACCTTTTTCAAAAGATCCTGTAAACCACATTTTGAGGGATAAGGGATCTTTTGAAAAAGGCTTTATTTTTCGACAGATCCGCGTCTAGACTGCTGTTTTTTCCTAAAAAGCTCAGTTTTGAAAAAAGCGGCAGCCATGTTTATGCTAATGAAGTACGGGATATTTAAATCCCCGCTTCATTAGCAATTTTGACGTGCTTAATGTACATCTATTGACAGAGAGGTATAGTCTAGGCACACCCTAAGAGTCCACATCCATAAGCTGCTCTCCATGGCTCTCTATTATGGCTAATGATTACAAATGCTGGAACTAGAACTACAATATTTTCTTACCCATGGATATGGTCCCATCAGGTCTTGGATGAGGCACATTGCTTGTACAGTGTGGACAAGTTTGTTGAGTGTGATCTGTCTGACTTCTGTTACTGCTGAGTGTTGTCCATCTGATCTGGTACATTTTACCAACATTCTGTTCACACCAAATCTAGATACTGATGATTCATTGGCCTCTTTAAACTCAAGTGCAATTTTGAAAACCACTTCATAGGTGAATTTTGAAAAACTTTTCCTACAACCTTGTTTAATTCAAATTTTCAAAAATAGATTGATTTTATTCTTAAATTATGGTTATTACACAGTATTCTTCACAAATATAGCCATGTAAAGATACAAGTACCAATCCTTGTTTCCTTTCAATTTTTCAGTTACAAGGTGGTAATCACTTTATTTTGCATCTGATCATTACACTGTAGATTTGGGGGTCTCCCAGTATTTGGAAACTGTTGTTCCAGTGTGCTTCCTCTGAGGGATTTTTCTGATGCCCCTTTGTGTGAATCACCTAAGTGGCTCCAGTTCTTTCTATGTCATTTCCCTCCTGAGTACAGCATTCTGTTTGTCCCTGTAGTCTGTCTACTAGCAAGGGACCATCCTGCCAAACAGGTTCCTGGATTTCTTCCCCACAACCAATGAGCTGAGCCTATTTAGTGGTGGGTCTCCCTCCCAAGATCCACCGAGGACTCAGAATGTTTACTGAGGCTCCTGTGTCCACTAGCAGCTGGGCTAATGTCCCTGGGTTCCCCACTGTAGCCCTTACAGTTGGTCTCCCCCACCTGTCACAATGAAGTCTTGCGATCAGCTGGGGAGGCCCAGGGGGAACAGGGCACCCCTATTGATCAGCTGACTCCCTCGAGAGCCTGCACTCACAGGAGGAGGCAGGATTCTGGTTTTGACAGGGAGTGAGTGTTGGGGACTCACTCCTCACTGGAGCAGTGGGCCGAGGTAGGGCTCCCTCCATCAGCTCTGTTCTCCGTGTAACCTGAGACAAAGCATTAATTAGAATGCTGAGGGGTTGGCCATCATATTTCCTCATGTCTTCCCCTAACTTTACTAGCTCCATCCAGATCACATTCCTAAGGGTCTCCTTGGGTCGGCGCTGCCCAATACAGTGGGAAGTAGGGGGATTACCACTGGGAGGGCGATAGGCAGAATGAGCACCATTATTTGCAAAAGTAATAGCCTGTAGAGGCTCACAGTTAGTCTTTTTGCTGATCTGTTTTTTAAGACACCAGTCTCTCTCAACAAATCTACCTGTTGATTTTTGCTACTAGCTCATTCCATGTGAGGTGTTCCAAATCCACAACCCCTATAGTCATTTTTGTCTGGGAATTTAGCCCTGTATACTTGCTCTGTACCAATTCATGTCCCTGATACTGGTAAGTGATAATTCCATTCTCTTCTGTCTGGGGCAATGAATCGGAGAGAGCTGCCAGCATTGTTTTGCGAATTAGGTAAGCTTCAGGGGCCTCTCCAGGTTTCTGCTCTTCCAGAATATAGAGTTTTTTAAGGGAAGAAGCAGGCAGTAATATTTTGAGAGCACTTACCATCCATTCCTGGGGCCCAGGAGCAGTCCTCTCCCACGAACCTATGCCTTTGTCCAGAGCATCTGCATCACCACGAGAAGCACATAACTGAGCCAATTGGGTAAGGTCCATGCCATCAGCAGAGGGGTACATTTGCCAAATGCAAGCCAGCCATTCCACAGCTGTGTCACGGTTCAGTGGTCCCAGCCTCTCAGCAATAGCCTTGGCCTAGCTAGGAGACCATTGGTGACTAGCTCTGTTGTGGGAAGGTCAGCTCCTGCAACTATGTGTTTAACTTCCCTTGTGGAAACGGGCAACATTGTGCCTGTGAGACCACTGGGGGTTAAATGGGGCTTGGGATTCAGTATCAGGGAGTATTTCTATTTTTGTAGGGGGTTCCTAATCACAGTCCTCTCTTAACCTTACAGCTGCTACCACCACCTTATGGGCACTAAGTTGGGCATGTAGTTTACTGATCTCTGCCTCACACTTCTGATGGCTGGCTGCTGCCTCGTTTTCATCTCCTAGAAAGCGAGTTGCTGCTCGTGCTTCCTCTAACAACATTTTAGTGAGACAACAACTCTTTTCTGTAGTGTTCTGCAGCCATATTGGCCTTATCCCGTTCCTCTTGCATATTTCTAAGTAAAGTCACCATGTTAAGCTTTTCTGCTATAAATTCGTATCCATCAGTCTCATATTTGTCCAAACACTGTTGTAACTGCTTTTTCTTCAGCTCCAGTTCCTGCCTTCCCTTTACCATTTCGGCCATGTCCAGACATGCATAAAACAATGCCCATGCAGCAGCTGCATCTTTTGCACTACCTTGTGGTTTAATGGTTGTGCAGTATTGTTCAAAGCTCAAACTTGCTTCAAGCAGGGGATTCTCACCCTTAAAGCACCCTCTTTCCCAGGGACATTTCCCCTTCTTTATTACCCCATCTCTCTAACCTATTGGTTTTCTCCTGTCTCAAGCGAGCAGCCAAAGGGGGTTCTCTCAGACATCTCTACTTTCCTTATTTCACTAGTTATCTTTTCCTGAAGTCAATATAACTCTAAAACATTTACTTTCAAGCCCAATATTTAATTTTCAATTGCACAGTCTCACAATAATTCCAAGCACAATTCTGAACTTGACCACATGAATTCCTATTTGCACAGTTCTACAAAAATTCCAAGCACAATTCAGAACTTTTACCACATTAATTCCTAGTTCCAGTTCTACAATAATTCCAAGTACAATTTAGAACTTTTACCACATTAATTCCTAAATGCACAGTTCTACAATAATTCCAAGCATAGTTCAGCTACAATAATTCCAAGCACAATTCAGAACTTTTACCACATTAATTCCTAAATGCACAGCTCTACAGTAATTCGAAGCATAGTTCAGAACTTTATCAGGTATTCTATAGAAGGAGCTCACTAAAAGGCAAAAAAAAAAAAAAAAGGAAAGAGAGAAGAGGGGGGGGGGAACCCCTGGTGCAGGCTTGTGCCTCCGTTTCCCCACTCTGCAGCAACTACTCAACAAGTACCCTGTGATCAGGATCACGTGCTGCCCACTTTCCTCCACCAATTTGTTACCAGATTTGCCCAATACTCTGGGGTATGCTCATTTATCAGGGTTATTCTTATGGGACTGGGGGAAGGTTAACAATTCTATCAGTGTGCTGTTTGTTCTTACTTGTGCTCTCATATGGAGCGGAATTCTCCCTGCTGCCAATTCCCCCTCCCACTGGAGCTCTCCTGCAGGAGCTAGGTTCCTCAGGATGGGGTTACCACCTTAGCAACACACAGACACTCACACCCACTAACCGGGCACGTCTGAGAGGACTGGGTAATCAGCACTCACAAGCTGACCCCCTCATATGTCCCTGGACTCAGCTGGCTGGGTTTCACAGCAATGCCACACTGCACCCTCATGTGCCTTTGGACTCAGTGGGCTGGATTAAACAGCACTTTAAGGTGCCATCCTCATAAGCCCCCAGGTTCAGCACGCCCTATCCCCACTCTCACACCACACCACAATCATTCACTGGTAAACCACACAATGAGCAAACCCCACAGGATTTTGGGCACTACAGGGATCTTTAGCTTGGGTACAAGAAGCGTTGTTGCAGAGCAAATGGGGAAGCCAAAACAATACCCCTTAAGGAAGACTGAGCAAAAGAGAAAGAAAGAGAGAGAAGCAACTAGCTTAACAATGAAAGTTATTTCTGAGCAGTGAATAGATATCAAAAAGTTACAATAATAAATCTAACAGTTACAATATTAAATCTAAATTGAAACTGATTACAAATGTTAGGTAACCATATAACAGTTTACATAGGGCAGGGTCAGGAGGCTATGCTTAGAGAGGTAGTTGAAGGGAGGGAGGGAGAGAGACCTCACCACTCCATGGAGCTGGCACTGATCGGGGTTCCCAGATGATGATGGTAGCCGGAGGTCCAGAGGGCAGGAGACAAGCAGAGCAGAGCCCCCAGCACAATCAGACAGGAGATGAAGAAGTCTCAATGGAACTGATGCAGTTTAAATCCAGGTATCAGAACAGTTTTTCTTGGGGCAAGGATAGGCGTTTGTATAGGGATCGTTCAAAAAGAAAGAGGAGAGACAATAGAGACTGCTCACCCCTGGTTATGGGTGATGTTCACAATGCAACTAGGCAGTTTCAGTATTTTAGATGTCAATAGGATCATTACTAGAATTGGTCTGATAATGACTAATTTGGGTGCGAGCAGGCCTGGGTTCATTAGCATCTGGAACAGGGTTTTCCCATCAGGCAGTGCTTCTCTGCTTTCGGTGTCCCATAGTTCGCTGCAGTTCCTGCCTTGGAAGAGCTGCTCTCCATTCTAGCAGAGGCCTGAGGGAGGGGGATGGTTTTCCATGAATGTCACTCCCTGGTTCCCCAGGAGCACAAGGCTGACAGGTGACCATGTTCTGGTTCCCCAAGAATCACAGAGCTGGTGGGTAACAAAACTTTAATCTTTGCTTGTCATCAGGAGCTTGTGCCAGCTCCCACTGAAGTCAATGGCAAAATTTCCATTGGTTTCAGTGGCAAGAGGTGAACCTTTATTTTTTCTTACCAAAACTGCCTATTTTGGTTTTTTAAAATTATCCTTTTAATGATGAATTGCTGATTGATTTAGAAAACTCTTAAATGACATAGGCTTTGCTATAGCTCAAGGTAAAATTATTGTACTTGCACCTGTTGCAACTTCATGAATTTCTATGGGACTGTATATAGTTTTGGTGGATAATTTGATCCATAGAAAATATATGGACTTCAGTGAGATGCAAAATAATGTCAATATCATGTTTTTCATATCTCCCAAAGCAAACAATTCTAAACAAATAATAAAACAATTCTGTATTATTTGTGTAGGTGGTTTTTATACTCAAGTACTTACGTGGCCCTCAGAACATCTCACAGTTTCTAATATATTTATCATTGTCAGGGTCTCGAACCCAGACGGCGTCCGTTCGTTGTCTGACCGCGAAGAGACAGGCAACACTAGCAAGGTTCAATCACAAGCTCTTTATTGAAGAGTGCGCACAACAATAGAGAGCGGCCCGTCTCCAAAGAGAACCAGCCCCGATTTCATTAACAGGTAGGCTTATATAGACAGTTCCATCGCGTCATAGACTATTCAGTTAAGCAACCCACTCCCCTTTATTAGTTAGAAACTTCTAGTTTCCATGCACACCTGGCCAACTATACATCATGGCCTTAAGCAATTCATAATGCATCAGCAACTTTCTTATCAGCCCAAAAGACATGTACCAAACAACAAGGAGACAATTTGTTAAGATCAGTGGGAGAACAGAAACAGGGAGTTAGGAACAAACAGGGGGAGAGCAGAAACAGGGAGTTTCCTTATCAGTTTTCAAAACAAACTGTTCCTCATCACAGCAGATACAGGAATGCAGCTTTCCACTTATCTTACTTTTGCAACTTAAGCAAGCGTATAGGGTGTGCCCCTGCTTAAACTGTCTCCAGTTCTGCCCAGGGATTACCCAGAAACCTTTGTTACATCTTTTTTGGTTGTCTTAGCATAACTGCGCCAGGCCCAATTTCTCTAGGGCCTAACATCATCACTCACAAGGAGAGGAAATGCTATTTATCTATATTTTACAGATGGAGGAACTAAGGCAGAAAAAGACTAAGCAGTTTGACAAAGTCCATACAGAATATATGTGGCAGTGTAGAGTGCTGAACTCTGGTCTCCTTGGCTAATACTCTAATTTCTGTCTATGTACTATATATACATAGAGCTTAAATTATCCATTTATTACTTCACTGCAGTTTTGTTCTTCTCCAGCAGTTGGCTCAAGTGATCCATAATTGATATTTCTAACTAATACAAGTAAAACGATATTTCAGTGAAACAGGATTTTCTTAATATTGGAATTTTATTTCTGTTTGGGTATCACTAAAGTGCCTACTATTTGTGGCTCTTCAGTGCCCCTTAGATTTAGGCATGGAAATAGCTACTTAAGCACCTACCGCTTTAATATATTGGATGTTTAATAAGTTGCCAATGTTATGTTAAAAAAAAATCTACTCCAGGTTCTTTCCTGAAAATGAAAAGTCCATAGTGTGGCTCAAGTTTACATTCATATCTTAGTATGGAACATTCAGAAACCAGAGCAAATTACATTTTAATTAATAAAAGAAATCTGTTTATCAAAGCTGACAAATTCCCTGTAAATTAGCTCTGCAGGTTGTATTAAGTTCTCCTTGTTTTGCGAATGACATTAATAAAGTAATGATAGACCACTCTTGGGGTCTGAACTGTATAATAATTAGAATTCTGAGTTGCTGGTGTATAACTTAGATCACTGGATTCCACTTGACTGTTTTGTAAAAATGTTAGAACTGTACTCCATTTATGGTATAGTTCACACAAGAGGGATGCAGATTTGATAAAAGCTGTGCTTGTTACCTTTTTGCCCTAGAAAATAACAGTGGTGTTTTGCCATTCTGAATTCAGATAGACCACTCACTTCCTATTTAAATCCTATTTAACTTTTATGAGTTGAAAGTGTATCTCCAGTAGCTGGTATTGAGGTGTTTTATTTGTAACAGCTAGTATTTCAAATTCAAGCCTGAATCGGAAATTCATGTCTCAAAGCTATTGTTTTCTGTTCACACTATTGATGGATATTTTGCAGACAAATCCTGTCTTCTGTTATGTTACACCGTTGACTTCAAAGAAGAAGTGGGCTGTGCCCACGAAAGCATATACCACCATCACTATGTTTTGTTAGTCTTTAAAGTGCTACCGACTATTTGTTGTTTTTTAAGTTTATCCTGTACTGACTAACTTGGCTACCCTCTGAAGCTTCTTGTTCCAGTAAGGGCGAGATTTGATCCTGTAATTGGATTTTAATAGATAATTATGGGATATAATCCAACTTTATGTAGCTGGGTTGAATCTGCAATGCTAATAGAAGTAAAAATGCATGGTTAAAAACTAAAAACAGGTATAAATAAGGCATACAGGATATGTTGGATGTCTGCCATTTTAGCACTATCACTTCTCAGATTAGAGCTACACCTAAAGTCAATAGGATAGGATTAACTTGTGAGACATTTGAAGACATACTGAACTTAACTCCCGCACCAATGAGATTTTTGCATACCTTTAAATATGCCTTTTAATTACTAGTGAGCCATCTGTGGTTTGAGCCTTGTTAGCTCACTAGGACTATGTCTACACTGCACTCTAAACTCGAAATAAGATACACAATTTGCACTACACAAATTGCGTATTTATTTTGAGTTTATTTCAAAATAGACTACAGGCAGTCCCCGACTTACGAAGGGGTTACGTTCTGAATACCTGGCCGTAACTCGATTTGGTTGTAAGTCAGAAATACCTTAAACACGCTGCCTGTGCTGTTTGAAAAACTTGACGTACATGGTTCTCAACTTGAAAATATTATAATGGAGTTAATGGGAGGTTGGTCGTAAGTACGGATGGTCATAAGTCGGTGTGTTCATAAGTCAGGGAGTGGCTGTATTTTGAAATTTTGGTGCTGTCTACATAGCATCAAATTTCAGAATAAAGTGTTATTTCGAGACATTCCTTAACCCTTGTGGAATGAGGATTATTGGGATGCCAAAATAGCATGCCTGTTATTTCGAAAAATACTTTGAAATAATGGGTGGCTTGTGAAGACGTGGGGTAGATATTTCGGGATACCTCTGGCATCCTGAAATAACTTTGATGTGTAGACATATCCTAGTAGTCCACCACTAAACACCTAATTCTTAAAAACTATTTCCAGATAAGGATGGGCTTCAATGTAATATGCAAATGAAGCCACTTAACTTTGAAGGAGGTAATAGATGAATAAATGTAACATCTTTTTTAGCCCTTTATCCTATAAGGGCACTAACTACAATAAGTTCAGATTTATGTATAATCAGATGTAATATTTTGGAAAGAGGTCTCCTTCTCACCCATTCAATATTTAGGACACATTTTAGTACTGAAGGAGTAATGTACCAGTCATATCTAAAGACTTATGGAAATGCAGGTGCCCTAATGAAAGGATAAAGGGTTATCAGCCTTTTTATCTTCATGAGTGAAGCTTGCCTGCCTTAGCATTTCCCCTGGCCAGCAATATTGTTTTTCTTATTTCCTCCATTCTTTTTTGGAAAGTCTATACTTAATGGCTGTCTTCCTTCAGCCTAAGGCAGGAAGGAGGTCCACATAAACGTAAACACAACTTGTGTGGGCCAAACAGATTCTACATATTGTAAAAAGATTTAAAGTTAGGTGTATTGATTTATGTTTAAATCCATGTTTTGGTGTGTATTTAGTTTATATTTATAATACTATTTACATATTTCTGTAAACTAAAATGATACTGACTTAGCCATTAGTATAGTGTGTTGGAGTACACTGCCTGCCTTTGAGATGCTTTGGTGGGCCATATAGGTTGGGCCTGTATCCTTTCCAGGTGTGTGTGTGAGCCAAAGCCTACTGCAGTCAATCTAAAGATTCTCTTGACTTCATTTGAATTATACTCTACCTCCCCCAAGTTCAATAAAAGAGTCCTAACAATTGGTGGTGGTATAAGGTGGAGCACTAACGAGACTCAAAAGTCTCAAAAATGAGACTGCTGTAAGATTGTGTTGTGTGATCTTATTTACTGGTGCAGAGCTAGTATGTCTCTTAATATGACAATAGATGGCAGCAGAGCAAAGGATTTTGCTGGCCAAATAAATTAGCGATCTTTCCAAGCATCTAGCTTTTTCATAATTGAGTGAAACTATGAATATGCTCATGTTGTGGGCATATTTTCAGTGTCACAAAAAGCTTCTGAAATAAAGTTAGCTGGGATAAGAGGGAAGGTCCTCTCATGACTTAGTAACTGGTTAAAAGATAAGGAAACAACGGCTAGGAATAAGTGGTCAGTTTTCAGCCTGGAGGTAGGTAAATGTTGGTGTACTCTGGCGGTCTGGACCAATGCTCTTCAATGATCTAGAAGAATGTATAAATGGGTGTCAAAACTTGCAGATGATACAAAATTACTCAAGACAGTTGAGTCCAAAACAAACTCTGAAGAGTTCCAAAGAGATCTCACAAAATGGCAGATGAAATTCCATGCTGAGAAGTGCAAAGAAAATGCACACTGGAAAACAATCTCAACTATACATATGAAATGATGGGATCTAAATTAGCGGTTACCATTCAAGAAAGATGTTGGAATCATTGTGGGTAGTTCTCTGCAAATATACACTCAATATACATCCACAGTCAAAGCAAAATGTTAGGAATTTTAAGAAAGATATAGGTAAGGCGGGAAATATGTTGCATCTATATAAATCCACGGTACACTCACATTTTGAATACTGCATACAGATCTGGTTGCCCTGTCTTAAAAAAGAGATATTGGAATTGGAAAAGGTTCAAAAAAAGCAACAAATGACATTAAGAGGGTTTAAAGCAAACAAAAGGAAGTATTCCTGTAATTCCCAGTCAACCTGTGAAATTCTTTGCTAGAGATGATATAAAAGTCAAGTCTGCAATAGAGGTTTTTTTTAAAGAGCTATATAAATCAGTAGAGAATAGGTTCATCATTGGCTGTTAGGATGGGCAGGAATGGTGTCCCTAATCTCTCTTGCTAGAAGCTGGGAATGGGTGACAGGAGATAGATCATTATCTGCTCTGTTCATTCCTTCTGGCCACTGAGAGAAGACAAGGATGTTAAGTTAGACAGACCTTTGGTCCTACCACAATGTTCTAATGCCACCTACCCTCAAGAGCAGCCCCAGTTTTCAGTTGATGCCAGAGTAGGCACTTTTCAGCTGAATCAAGGAGTGTATTGGATATTAAACCCACTATAATGTATGAATATAATTTAGTGGCACTGTTTTACCCATCCTTTTTGTTTAAAAGCAAGGTGGTCTTTGGTTTAAATATTTACCACAGAGGCTCTTTCTTAAGCAAATTAATGTTAAAAGTATAATTGTGAATGTTCTATTAGTGGAGGAAACCAATGCACTGATCAGCATTTAGCAGCTAGGGGAGCATTACATTTTTGTGATGTTTAAAATAGATTTTTCACAAAAAGGGAAAGGACAAAAGGGTAAATGACTTACAGCATGTACCTGTTCCTAAATGCCACATGCTTCGCAGGGTCTGGAAGAGAACTTGGCAGTCTTTCAACTCGAAGCTGCAGGACCACACCGTCCTATATTGATACCTCATGTTACGGCAACCTCTTTTAGGAAAATGCAAAGGGTATGTAATTCTTAATTTGTTTATGGGCATGATTTAGCTATCACGATGCATGCAGGATTCTGAGTCGGAGGGCTGGGTACCCCTTTGAAGCCTGATGGCACCCTCTGGCCTAATAATTTTAGGAATCAGAATTCAGTTGCAGTGGTCAAATCCTGATACACTAGTCACTTGCACGTGCCATAACTCTCATCCTGTCTTAAAATCATAGCGATGGTGTGGGGTGTATACTCAGGGCCGGCCCACAACATTTTGGCACCTGAGACAGGGAGCTCAAATGATGCCCCCCCACCCCCATCCCCTCCCTTAGGCTAAAACTTTGAAAGGTCTCAATTCTGTCTTCTTCTTGTTCTACTGTAGAGCAGAGAGAATCCATCTGCACCAGCAGCAGACACAATTTTCTACACTCTGGGTCCTAGTGGTGTGTGCTCCCCCCCACCCCAGCGTTGAGGTGGCTTCCTTAGTTTGCCTCCTGGTAAGTCCAGCTCTGAGTATACTAGATACAAAACCTGAAGGGACCTTTGGCTTTTGCCTTTAAAGCTAAGGTGCTGGAAACGATGACTCAAAGTCCTGGGCTTGGGGATGAGTGTCTGTCTAGAAACCCGGAAATGCCCCACGTGGAGAAGCTGTAAAGCTGCAGTTCCCCCCGCCTGTCCCCTAGGCGCAGTTGCACTATCCCGCTTCCCAAGAAGGGGGGCTACCTTGTAAATTGCATCACGCTGGGAGGTCTGTACGAGCAGGATCACATCCCCCGGTCTTACAAAGAGCCCGTGTCCTAAATACCCCTGGAGGGCAGCCAGCGCCCGGCGTGGCTAGGTTTCCTTCCCCATGGCGTTCCTGTGCCTCGCTCGCCCCATGCCGTCTCCTTTTCCCGGCCGAGCCCCCTGCTCTGCGCCTGCCCTCGGCGCGCCTGGGCCAAGGTTGAGGCTGCGGCTTTCACGCCTGGTTTGTGAATCGCTGGCGCAGTTGACAGAGTCTGTCAGGCTATTTATAAAACCTCAGGTTGTTCTAAACTTAGATCCGCCCCTTGGTACTCGCACAGAGCGAGCGCTCCCTGCCCGCCGCCGCTCTGCGGTGCGCCCTCGCCAAGGGCGGCCCCCCATCCCAAACCGGGGCTGGGCCACGTGTCTCCCCGCCGCTCCGGGCGCCGCAGCTTGTCCGTCGGCCGCGTGTTCCCGGGGGCCAAGCCACTTCCAGTCCCCCTGGGCTGCTGTGCCCTTCTGTTACTCTGCGGGGCAGGCTCGGCGCAGGCTGAGTGCACCCCGACCCGGCGCAGCCGCCCGTCCGATGGGGCGGTCACGGATTCCCTGGCTCGGGAGAAACTGATCCGAAGTGCGAGTCGAATCATGGCTCTGGGGAGGACTCTCATCCCGAGGCGTTTCCTCTGGTGTGTCCTAGGTAAGCGTGAGCCTGTGCGCGCGGCGTGTCTAAAGGAGCGGGCCGCTCTGTACCGCACCGAGAGCGAACCTCGGGAATCGGATCCGTTCAAGCAGGAACCGCGCGAACTCATTCGTGGGACGGGGAGATTTGCACTGCCTTTGCTTGGGCACGTCTGCTGCCGGCTCTCCGTTCCTGGGAACTTGGGGCGAGATTAATGAACCGCTTCGGTGCTCTGGCAGTCCCGTTCGCTGCAGGCTGCTGAAACCGGGTTGCTTGGCAGGGTTTTGATCCTCTGCTGACTTTCCTATGTTGCTGTTATCTCGCCAGACCTCTGTGTTGATCCGTTTAATCGCTGGACTGAGCAAGCAGTGAAACTAGTTAAACAGGCTCGCCCAAGGCTTAACTCTTTTGTGGTTCTCTCCTCGGTTTGGGTGATGAGGTTGTACGAGGTGTAGCAGTAATCAGTTACTCAGCATGTTATTGCTATTCCCAGTGGTACTCTGTCATAACTGCGAAGTAGCGCCTAATGGGAACATCAACTCGTGTTGTCCCGAAAGTATAACTATGTAGAATAGGTAATTGCAAATGTTATGCTTTAACTGCTGATGGGATAACATTCGGGGGGGGGACACAAAAGTAATCTGCTTCTCTGTTCACTAAATGAAGTCCTCTCTTTAGATTGTCCTATCATTTCTACCCTTAGGAAGGAATCATGGCATTGAAACCTCTGACCGCAGGACAATCCCTTTCTTCGCACATGCAATGTAAAAATACTGCAGAGAACCCACTGAAAGCTCTGCAGTTCAGACACACTTTGGGGATTTTTATGCAGGGGCTGAAAGAACTTTTCTTTTGTCCTAAACCTAAGCACTGACATTGGGTACCATTCTCCTTTTACATTCTTCATTGAAACATCACTAAGTAGCAGTCATCTACTTTTAACTGCAGTTTGACCTAAGTGCAAAAATAGGCTGTATTTTGAAAGAATATAAGGAATGAGGGTATCTATTTAAATAGAGAGAAAATTAGAAATCATTTTAAAATAACATGGAATTGAAATGAAATATTTACTTCGGTGGCTTCCAACAAATCAGCTGGTAATGCCACCCAGATCAGTCTGTTTTGGATGTAATTTTCTGCTTGAAGGAAGGTCTGTTTTCTAAAGCAGGCTATGCTTACAGTTCTTTCCATTGAAAACAATTTCTCAAATATTTATAAATGGATTTTTCAACAGTTGTCTCTATTTCTGATACACATGCAGTTAAAGGGCCCAACTGGAATGACCTATTTTGAGACTTGTTTATATCACTGAGACTGGGATTGTATAGTATATAGTCTATTTTCAGTCTGTCTCTTTAAAATTAGTTAGGCAATTTTTTCTGTTTCTTGCTTAATTGTTTTCATGTGGCATCATGTATTTCTCCAGGTGAAACCGATAGAAACTTGTCTGTTGTTTTGCCAGAAGTTCCTGAAAGTCTATTGCAAAAAGCTTTGAAAAGTAAACTGTCTTGGAATGCTTTATAATAATGATTATATTTATTTTAGATTAGTTACCTATTAAAAGGAGAGCCATATTAGAATATGTATGATATTGACTTGAAATACAAAACCTTAAGGATTATATGAGGAAATGGAAATGTTTTTCCTATCTTCAGTTCTTCCTTGTTGTTTTCCTACTCAGCACCCTAGTAAATAATGTATTGAGCTGTCTAATCTGTACAATGTAATTAACTATTTACCACTTTTTAGCTTGTGACTGTTCACGGAGAAATAGAAGACAGTACAAGTTAGTCAAAACTCATTCTCCATGTTTAATTTTAGAGATCCCTTCATTGTACATGACTAAATTGTTCTATTCAGCAACTATGGTATAAACAATACGCAGTGAACACTAAGGTTACTGCCCATACATAGGCATTCTCATTTATCCAGGACAGTTGTTCTGATGTTTTATTTTAAACTGGAAATTTGCATGCCAGTTCTTATCAAAGCTGATGTTAAGAAAATTGATGATAATTTTCAAAATTGTTAGCTGCAGCTTTGTGTTATGTTTTAGAAACTCTTAAATTGACTATTATGACAAGATGCTAAACCAATATGAATCAGCCAAATCAGTGACAATTCTACATGTATGTTGGGCTTAACCATCCAAAGTGCAGAGCCTCCAAAATGCTAATTAACTTCTCTTCATCTCAAAGACTTAGACCTATGCATGTCATTTATTTTTCTAGAATTAGCATTGCCCTTTGATAAAATCATCCTGGCCATGTAGTCACCAGCCTGGACAACCAATTGAAATAAACCTCAAGTCCACTATGTAAAATCTGCCTATTTTGAAGTTGCTGTTTATTGTACAGTAATAATTTAAGTTCCCAGATATTCTCTTTTTCTTATGCTAATGGAGCAAATATATTGAATTCCTTTTTTGCACATATTTATATGATATTAATCTCTGCTCTATGAGATGTAGAGTATGGTAGTGTACTGCAATTTAAGCATCACTTCTGAAATACCTAAACTATAATGTGACGCAGTTGGATGGATTGGTAGCTGTGGGGATTGAACCTGAGACCTTTGGATCCAAAACCATATGAGCTCCTACTGCTTGAACTGAAAGGATTAGTTCTGTTAGCTGAAAATCAGAGGCTGACTTGTAAAACCATGTGATCCAGACACTAAGGATGCGCCTAAACAGCAGTGTAAACTCAAAATAAGATATGCAATTTGGGCTATGCAAATTGCATATCTTATTTCAAAATAGCTTATTTTGAAATTTGGCACATCTACACAGTACCAAATTTTGAAATAAAGCACTATTTTGAGCTATCCCTTATTCCTCATTCAACAAGGTTTACTGGGATGATGAAATAACACACCCGTTATTTTGAAAAATATTTCCAAATAACGGGTGGCTTCTGTAGGCGTGGGATAGCTATTTCACCATACCTCTGGTATCCTGAAATAGCTTTTCAGTATAGACATATCCTAAAGGCCAGAGGGTGATACTGAATGTGGGTTGTACATTGCCCTGAGAAGGGAAGCTGTCCCAGCTGTGTAAAGTTAGGTTATGTACAGTACCACTGGTTCAAACCCTAGCGGGATCAACTCAGTCCTTCTTTGAGTGCAACACAGCTGATTGCTCTGGTGTTTTTCAGATGTGATGCCTTACAAAACAGTAGTGACAAGAACATGGACTCTCTAAAAATAATCACATTCTCACTCAACAGATCTGATACCTGTTTGTGCCCTGAGGCAATTGTTTATGGTAGCGATAAATATAGGCTTTTATTATTATTCCTGCAGAAATAGCTTAGCTAGGAGAAAGTGAACTGTATTCTCTCTGGACAGTGTACCATTATCAGTAATAAAAGTTATGTATGCCAATTCTTCCTACAGTTACACCGGCACAACTCCATGGAAGCATTTATGGGGCTGCACAAATGTAACCGGGGCTAAACTTTGACCTGGAGAATCTGTATTGCTGGTGATGATGGATGAGCCAGAAATAATTCAACTTGACTCAAATCCCATGTTGAGGTTGCAGGGCTGGCAGCAGGAAAAAATCTTTGTACTTGTAAAATGAGCAAATGTGCTTTGCGAATCATTGAGACACAGTACTATGACTCCCATCTGGTGCTATTTCTACAAAGACGCTTTTAAGTAGGAAACTGCACTTTAAAAAACAGGAACTGCCCTATTTTGCATTGATCCTAAAAAGGCAGGGTTTTAATTTTGTGTTTCACTAACAAACATTTTGTTTGTATTAATGGCCAAAATTTCTTCTCTCCCTCTCTATTGTACTCAGTACCAGCTGGCTGCTACATTCCAGTAGTCCTGCTTACCTGGGCTAGCCACTTGCTTCAGAGGTTTTAAAGTGAAGTGTTGTGTACACACATATTCCTTTCACATATTTATACTTGGTTGTATAAAGGTTTTATTGGCTCATGTTTTGGGTGGCTGTATTATTCACAAATAAGTTATGCAGAGCATGCCAAACAAATGCATGTTACCAAAGCATACCATCATTATTCTACAAAAACAGATTAGAAACCTTTTATACGTGACCTAAAATGGCTCATCTGAACACACAAATGTCATGCCTTTTGAAGTCCATTTATCTCTGGATCGTCTATGGGTAGAATCAAGTTCTATGTATACCACTAAGATTTAGGAACTGAACACATAAATGTCATGCCTTTTGAAGTCCATTTATCTCTGGATCGTCTATGGGTAGAATCAAGTTCTATGTATACCACTAAGAGTTAGGAATCTAGTCCTTCATACAACTTTCATTTCTAGAAATTCATGGTGTTGGAATATTTAAATTTAACTTTTTACTAAATATATAGTATTTAGTGTGGGGTATAATGTGGGGAGGAGAAGAAATGTTACATCTGAGGAAAACATTTGTGTGGCAGGTTGACTTAAAAAAATATAGGACAGTTACTTAACGCTGCTCAATTATGTGGAATTTTAGACAGGCCTGATAGAGAAAGATTAGTGAACAGAGCACAGTTGAAATGGTTCAAGGTATGTGCTAAATGCAGTTTGTTACATGGGTATCATATCTACAAAAGCACAGAGGGCAATGTGAAACAGGTACTTCTATTTTACACACACACACACACACACACACACACACACACACACACACACACACACACACACACACACACACACACGAGTATTCAGTTTGTTACATGGGTATCATATCTACAAAAGCACAGAGGGCAATGTGAAACAGGTACTTCTGTTTTACACACACACACACACACACACACGAGTGTATTCCCTGTGTTTCCTATAACTTTTTCCAATTGTCAATTAATAGAATCTAACGCCAGAAGGGATCATCATGATCATAGCCTGACCTCCTGCAAAACCCAGCCATAGAACCTCAACCAGTAATTTCTCCATGGAGATAACATCTGTTTTGAGCGGTAGCATATCTAGAGTCCAGTCTTGATTTAAAGGCTTAAAGTGATGGAGAATCCACCAAATCTTCCAGGAAGCTGACCCACTGGTTAATTACTTCCAGTTAACATTGTGTGGTCTTGTTTCTTACAGGCTTGCTACAGATGAAATGAAAAAACAAAAATCATGCATCTAATGAAGTGGGTTCCAGCCCATGAAGCTCATGCCCAAATAAATTGGTTTGTCTTTAAGGTGTCATAGTACTCCTTGTTGTTTTTGCTGAAACAGACTAATGCAGCTACCCCACAGAAAAATAAAATTGATTCAGTTCTTAAAAATAAAAACATCTCTAGAATGTTACTGTTCCAGTTTGCAATTATTAGCTACTGGTTCAGTATAGTTAAATGAAGTAGTGCTTGCATTTGATTGCAGCCTGATGGGTGGTAGCCTGCTTAACATCCACTAGCAGGAATATACTGGGCTTTGAGCAATTTAATGACATCAATTAACTCTGCAACGTTGTTGAACTAAATATCCATTAAATACTGAGCTGTTAATATCTTCTGTGTAAATCTCTCTCCTGAAGATTGCAGATGAGTAAAATATAAATACCATGACCCGGAATGAAATTAGAAGCCTTGCAAATGACCATTAAGAATGGAACTGATTCTTTTTAGACTTGGAGCTGGAATAAAATCAATTACAGTTTTTGTAATTGCAGATTTGAGAAGATTTTGAAATTTTGAAACTGCAGATTTTGATTTATTAAACTGCAACCACTTTTTTATCATAGCAACTCTGTGTAGATCTGAACTATGTCTTAGGATATTGTGTATTTAAATGGAAATGGTCTATAATCACTTGTAACAGATAAATAGTCTTAACAGAGCTGGCTAGGAAATGATTTTT
This sequence comes from Apalone spinifera, assembly GCA_030068395.1. Taxonomy (NCBI): domain Eukaryota; kingdom Metazoa; phylum Chordata; order Testudines; family Trionychidae; genus Apalone; species Apalone spinifera. The sequence continues at coordinate 3,962,754 of JANRFK010006693.1, forward strand.
TCCCTGCTAAAAATTTTGACAAAATTGAAAAAATATTTGGGGGGGTTCATTTAAAAAAAAAAAAAAGCTGAAAACTGAATCTTAATTTTTTTGCTTTGAAGTTTTTATGTTTGAAAATAAAAATCTGGTTTTTTTTATTAACATCGAATTTTTTGGCAAAAATGTGTTTTTGTTAAAAAGCCATTTTTCTGGGGTAGAGGGATGAAAGAATTTCTTAACAGCTCTAAAAGAGACACGGTATTCTGGTAGACTAATATCAATGACTATATTTCATGGATAGTCATCAAATTGTTTATTCCTCTAATGCTTTATGGGGTATTTGAGCAGCTTTAATCTGAATAGAATGCAGAAAGCTTATTACTCTCTGATTACCAGTGAAATTTTCTAGTGATGTTTGTGAAAATTAATTCTGATATTTGACCAGCCCTTGGTTCAGTGTAGTCTTTTTGTATGTTTGCTAATTTATCAGACCACTAAATGCATATTTTCACCCAAAGTTCTCTTCATATTAGGGAATATTACACATGTTTAAAACATTGTTTCCTAATGTCCTTATATAAAAACCACTATGTTGCCTATCTTTACACAGTTGTGCTTTCCATATTTTTATGTATCATAAAATTTGTTTGTGATACATTTTGTAAAACTAATCTATTTTTGAAAACTAAATTGACATCTGTCAGTTCTGCACTTCAATGACTAGCATTAGTCATTCTAGATTTTTGGCATCATGGTTTTTGTTTACATTTTAAAAACAACTCTAAAGAAAGAATTTAGCGCTGGCAAAAGATGCCAGAGTCAGTGCGACAGAAAGTCCTCCCTCTCTCTGTGAAACAGAAGTATCCTGTTCTGCACAGATTCCCTGTAGGTGTGAAATGACAATTGGATAAATTCAAGCCTTGGCTTTCTTCTGCCAACTGTGAGGATTGCTACCAAAATGTGGACATGAAGAAGCAGATTGAGATCATTTCATATAGAGCAACAAATCACAAATTGATGGTCGTGATGTCAGGCCTGATTTGTTCTAGGAGTTGATGAAGTAATAGAGTTAAACTTTTGCCAATCTCTCAAATTGCATAAAACCTAGTACAAATTTAAGAATCAATTTTTTTCCAGTAGTTTAATAAAAAATAAGTCAATAAAAACCCAAACAAACCTCTGCTATGTATTAAGGAGACCACAATCCTAATATTGATTTTTTTTATGCCAAACTTCCCCTCCTTCTCTGTTCCTTTCTGCAATCTATTTATATTTGTTTTTCACTCTGACTTGTTTCTGTTTAATTTTATACCCATTTTTGTCTACTCCATTTCTTCCCACAGTCTGGGAAGCTAGTAACAACCAAGTCAAACTTTCAAACCTCTAATGTTCAAGTGGGTTCAATACCAGTTTGCCCATCATTTGTTCTCTACCCTGTGTCATCAGTCCTTTGGGCCCTCAAGTTTTGTTGCTGTTGTATCAAATTCAGAGCAGGTATAATTTTTATTCTCTACCTAAGATACTTAGATGGCCCCATTACTTCAGTATCTGAGCATGTCACAATCTTTAATGTATTTATCCTCAGATAAATACATTACTCTAGTATAGTGGGGAAATAATGTTATCCCTGGTATACAAATGGGAAACTGAGGCACAGACTAAGATTTGTCCCTGGTCACACAAGAAGCGTGTGATGGAGCAGGGAATTGAACCCAGTTCGTCCACCCTTACAGTTGGACCATCCTTCCCCTTTTTGCAGCTTACAGTCTATCTACACAGCAGGGCTTAACTCAAAATAAGCCACACAATTTGAGTTACATCAATTGCGTAGCATATTTTGAAATAGGGAGTGTGTACACAGCACTTAGTTCGAAATAGAGCACTCTTCCTCCAACTTCCCTTACTCTTCTTACAATGAGGGTTACAGGAGTCGGAGTAAGAAGTTCTCTAGCTTGACAACATTTCGAAATAATGTTAGTTAAAACCATATGAAAAAGAACAACCACATAATGACCTGCCCTCTGAACAAAGATGAATCCTAATACTGCAATGTGCTGGGTGGCCTTACCTCTGTCCCCATCAACTTTTATATGCATTTTAATGAGGATTGAGAGCAATCGGTACCTAATAGGATCAGCTCCACCATTTGGAAGACTCAGGCAGGAACCCGTACAATTATAAATTGCTTTGGGATGTTGCTGGGATGAATTCATATAACAAAATGGTCTGGCTGAAAGCTTCAATCTCTTTGGTTGAAAATGGTTCTGTGAAACCAACCAGTTATCGCCCAAGAAAAACATAGTGAGACCTGAGAGTTGTGAAACTCAACAAAGATTCAGTTCTTGAAAAGGACAATTAATACTATTTTATCACTCCATTATTTGTCATTCACTGTATCTTTTTTACTAAAAGCAGTGATGCTGAAAACCACCACTGAAGCATTCATCCAATATGTTGGGGAAGTGGAGCTTGCTGCAGCTTTATTTGATATATTCTTCGATGCTATTTGTGAATCAGTTGCCATTATTTCTTATTTAAGTTTCAGTAGCTGTGGATTATCAACTATTACAACCTACTGTGTTGTCTTGAATTTTAGATCCTTCTGCTATTTATGAGTGTTTCAGATTACCTTATTTTTGATATGGAGACCTAAAGATGCCAAGGACCTGTGTTTTCCAGCCTGCTACTTTGAAGCTAATACATTTGAAAATCATATATCTGAATAAAGGGAATAGATCTGGCAAGAGGCCCTGTTAAGTGATGCTATTTTGCACAATCACATCTTTATTACATAGAGAAAACAATTAAATAGCTAAATCCATCCAGGAATAACTGGATTTTTTTCTAGCTTGGGGTATAACAACTACAACAATAATATTCAAATATCCATTTGGTTTCAATTTCAGAATACATTGGCTCCTGTAAAGGAACATACAAATTATATATCAAGCTAATGTAGACAGTCCTAAAGGAATTTATATCAATTTAGTTACAGCTAGAATTGCATTAATTCTCCTCTCCAGAGATTCTTGTATTTGAGTTAGCCCACAGCCAGAGGCAGATTAAAATGGGAAGGTTTTATTGGCTGTACAGATGGATGAATAGTCAAAAAAATTGTGTAAATTGACTCAAATTAGTAAGGAATTCGCTCATGCTCGTGTTCCGTATTTTTGTTCATTGTCAGCAAAATATTCAAATGTTTCAGTTTTGCTAGCAATCACATTCATGGAAAGCAAATTTCAAAGTTGGATGCATAAGTGCTTATGGTAAATAAAACAAATTATCACTAACTATTTATGTGGGAAAGGGCTTGTGTGCTTCTCTGAGGAACAGAAATAATGCTGGGTATTTATTTGGTTAGTCATAACTGAGCAATATAACTAAGGTTTTGAATGTGAATAATCAAAAGTAAAAAAAAAAATTGAAAACACTTGTCCAATGCACTAGAATAAAAAACATACAGATGCGAAAATTTTGATTGATCTTTTCTCCTGTAGGATAACTTAGCTGAAACATTTATTCTTGAGTTCTAATTGGCAATATAATCTGCTAGCCAGATCCAACACTGTAGTGTAGCTGGTTAAATTTTCCCCTTTAGCAAGAGACTCTCATAACTGGTTCAATACCAAACATATTTTATGTATAGCAGTAAAAAAATAGTCAAAGGAAGGGAAGAATAGCAATCTGTGCACTGCGAAAACTCACTGTATTATCACATACAAGAGAAATGACCTTTATCAGAACAAATCTTCCACAGTAAATTGACTTGATCTAGATTCATAAGTATCAGAGACCATGCCCCAGACATCTCAGGCCTGGTTTTTTAAGTAAACAGAAGTGAGAGCCGTGTCTTCCTTAGAATTAGCACAGTGACTCAAAGCTGAGATGGCCAAAGCACACACGTTTATTCAGGCCTCATCTTGAGGAGGAGTCTATCATAGAATCCTAGAACATTAGAACTGGAAGGGACCTTGAGAGGTCATCGAGTCCAGTCCCCTGCCCTCATGGCAGGACCCAGCACCATCTAGATCGTCCCTGACAGATGTCTGTCCAACCTGCTCTTAAATATCTCCAGTGATGGAGATTCCACAGCCTCCCTAGGCAATTCATTCCAGTGTTTAACCACCCTGACAGGTAGGAACTTTTTCCTAATGTCCAACCCAACCCTCCCTTGCTGCAGTTTAAGCCCATTAATGTGACACTCCCAAATTCTGAAGTCACTCTTTTCACCGACCGAGTCTCACCAATAACTAAATCACACTCTAACAGGTGATACATCTGATAGTCTGCCTGTGGGAAAGTCTTCCTCTTTCTCCCTTTTTTTCCATGTAGGTTAGGGGAGAATGAAATGCACAGGACCTGGCGTGGACTATGGCTGAGCAACTGTAGAGCTTATGGATTTATATTGTAAACCCTTTGCAACAGGAACTGTGGGTCTGTGCGGTGCCTATGCCTCATAGGCCCGATGGTAATACAAATAATAATTAATAACGGCAATGGGAGTGTTGGGCTGTCAGTATGTCTCAGGGTAAGACCCCTTTTCTCATACATCATCTGCATAGGAGAGACTGGTATTAAGAGTGGTAAGTTTTTTGGGGCAGAGACTGACTTCCTTAATATTTGTATAGCACCTACCCCTTGAGCTGAAAAGTATTTTTCTGTCAAAATGATTGTTCCAACAGAAAATGTAATTTTTGCAAAATCAACGTTTTCTGGAATTTTTTTGTTTCCAAACAGAAAATCAAAATGAAATAGTTTTTGGACTGTTGAACCGAGTGAGAGGTTTTGTTTTGAGTAAGCTTTATATTCATTTATTTTTACTAGGGGGAAGCCTCTTGGGGGTTGTACTTTAGGTGCTTTATACTCCCATTCTTAATTGTAGGGCAGGCGACTTGGAAGGACTGATGGGCTCTGGTGTTCCCACTGTATTCATTTTTAACCTGCTGAAGAGCAAGTTTAATCAATGGGATGGTACCAGCAGCTGCGAGAGAGTTCTGTGTATTAGGGCTTTCCCTGATGCTAGCAGGGGTGCAGCTAAACTGATGGGTATAGCGCCATGCAGAGACTGATTTGAAAATTCTCCTCTGGTAGGCAGGCAGAATTGCGTGTGAAACTTCTTATATTTTGAGGCTTTATTTGCAAACTGGAAACTCAGTCCATGTTTTCTGAAGAGTCACAAACCTTTCAAGGCTATTGGGGTTAGGGATGTAAACTGGTAACTGGTTAACTGGTAAGCATCACTCTTATTGGGTGATGAATACTGGTAACTAGTTAACTAGTGCCCGGCCAGAGCAGCCCCCCCCCCCGTCTATGCCTGGCACAGCAGGCTGGTTTACCCTGTTAAATATGTAGTTTAATCTGTTAACATTTTCAAACAGGATTTGACATCCCTAATTTGAGTATGGTTATGAGTTTGTATAGCTGGGTCTAGAAACCAAGCAGTGCTCACAGTGTGCATGTTTCTGAATTGAAACCAGCGCAAACTCATCAGTTTTAAAAGAATTTCCGTTGTGCTGTTAGTATCCTGGGTTTGTCTGAATCAATTCTGTTCTATATAGGTTCTTATATCACACTCCCCATTGTAGTATCAGTGTTGTCCAGTAGAGCATTAAGCAACACAGCTAACATGTTGCTTGTTTGGTCTCTCATCTTCTGCCCTGGGAGAGAAATGTGCAATGGAGTGTCTTGTTTTGGGAGTATTTTTATTATACTGTTGCTGTGTATTTGTGTTAGAGAAGGCTGGACCAAAGAACTGTGCATTGCACTTGGAGCAGAAGGAGGTGCTGAGGTTCATGGTGGTCCTTTAGTTCCTGAAACCTGCCCCTAAATTCTGTCTCCTGCACAGAGTGTTGCCCCTAATGCAGAGAGTTCCATTGTGAGAAAGGTGTGAAGTTGTAGACCTCAGTCTACATGGTTAAGGGTGTAAAGCCAGGTAATTTCCTGGGGAGGGAAAGATTTCCAGAAGCCAAAACCTGATGATGCAGAGTTCCATTATCTGGGAAGACAACTTGGCTTTAGATCAGCTGGCTGGCACCTCTGAGGCCACTAGCTGCAATTTCTTTTGTCCATGATGAATTTCCACGGGATCTTTCAGCAGTGCCAAAGGGGCAGCACTCCACTAAAGTTGAGTCCCTCTAGTATTGTCCTGTTGCACTGATTTTTTTCCCCTAGCAGGAGTGGCAATGCCAAAACCAGAAGACGCTTGGGGGAAGAGAAACCCAACCTTTCATTTATATCATTTTAGAAATGGCCTTTCTTCCTGGCCCATTCCACAAGATTTCAATTGTTGATGTTCTCAGTCTTGTTGTCTTCAGTGCTGTATTTAATGGTTGTTTCCCATCACACACTGCAAGTGAGAAATGTCCAGCCTCTCAGATGGCCACAAAATGAAGTGGCTGCTTCCATAGCTGAGAGAGAGGTCTGAGTTCATCCACGGGAAGGTCTCACGGGCATCTTGGATTTACAAGCTTCTCTTTCCAGTCGCAATTAGATGAGGGATCTAATTAATGGCTATCTTTATGGATGGAACAAGTGAGGAAGGTATGCACGACCTGCTTCTTTCTTGGGGCCAGAAAAATGTAAATCCTGTCTTTATAAATCAGAATTCTTTGGCAAGATGCAATGCTTTAAATTCACTCCGAGTTTAGCTCCATGCCATAAAAACATTGATGTGTTTATTAATAGCATCTGGTTGACTTTGTGGAGTTGATAAGGGTAAATATTGGAACAAGAACAATATTCCAGGAAATGTGTTCATTTTGTTCACTAATGAAATCATCACAATTAGCCACATGTATGAACAGCATCAGTGCCTCTTGTGCACACAATTCTAACAAGCCTTTGGAGCTGGATTTCTTGAACTCTGGATTTAGTAATGTGTTGCCAATATTTTACTGAGGGGCTCCCACTAAATTGTTTCTTCTTTCCCTGAGTTAGAAGCCCTGTCGCCAGTATGTTTTGTGAGCTGACACAAAAGAACAGGGCATCCGGGGGAATCTAGTTTAAACAAAAAACTGGAGGCAGCTCCAGCAGGCAAACAAATGTATCTTAAGTGCTCTTTGAGGGGAATGTTTATCCTTTGCTCCTGAAAAATAGATGGAGGCTATGAGAAGTGTAGCAGAGAATGCAACTTGTGGACTAGGGAAGGGGGCCAGGAAGGAGGGCTGCAGGTTTTGTAGGATGGTCTGGCCTTGTGAACATTTCCAGGCAGAGTTTGCTGTTTGGTGCAGTTGGAGCCATTCCAGAGGCAAAATATTTGCTCTTCAAAAGTATTTATATGAGCTGCAGGCTGAGGGATATTCTCCTGAGGTGGGTCGGAGGGGAGTTGATACCAATGTTTTTTCAGTGTGGTAGACACCTTTTAAGAAGGATCTCCAGTTAGACCCTTCCAGTTCATCACTGCTGTGTGTTTTCTGATTGCTTTTCCCTTAACATCACTGCTTCAGACTCCTTGGGACAGTTTTCTAAAGAACTCAGCTCCCCCTAAGGCACATTGGGTGCTGAATTCTTGTGAACCCCTGTGGGTGCAGAATGCTTGGCAGTCTAGCTCTGGTTTCCTTTTGGAAATCTCATCCTCTATCATTAATCTTATATCCTGAATTTCTGCTCAAATATGGTATCTTAGAAGATCATCTGGATCTGGATTTCCATGGCTTGGGTACATGCAGACGCACAGCATCTGCATGAAGAGAAACATTGTTTGTCTCTTCTTGGCACCAGCATTCTCTCTGATACAGCAGGCTGCAGCTTCCGTCTGATGGCGTGAATGAAAGTGTTCAGAGGCAACAGACATGAACGGACACTCTCTGCAATGAGAATAGCTGTGAGTTAAGACCAGATTGCCACCCCTACAAAAACCTGCTGGAGGCTGCTTTTGACCCCTGCAAAATGGGCAGGAGGTTCCTATCCCAGAATTTGCAGATCCTCGAAAGATCGAGATCACTGCCTGGTGGTGTTGCTCCTTTGTACTTCCTCCTTACCCCCTTCAGCATGGCTCTACCAGAACTGTGCTATGAGGGCTTCCCCGGGTTGCCTGTCTCCCTGGCACACCTCTTAAATGCATTTAGTTGTCGCTGGGTTTTCTGTGGGTTCCGGTGGGTATTGAGTCCGGCACAATGCATGTACCACAGTGGTTCCTGTTAAGAGAGTGTCCGCTGTTTGCTAATTGTTAAGGGGCCAGTAGCCGGTGCTCAGGAGAATGTAGCGGGCTTTGCACGGCCAATAAAAGTCGCTCTTCCCTGCGAATGGCTTTCATTGTTGGAGGCTGGAACTGTGTAGTGCAGAGGTTCTAGATTTTAGCAGCCCAAGGACTCCCATTTTGCTTTCAGCTTTTCCATTGACCCCCACCATGAGTCCATCACTTTCCGCCACCGCTCCACTACAGTCCTTCCTCTTCTCCACCTCTTCCTGCCCCTTCCTGAAGCACACCCTTCCCTGCACCTTCCCCTCCCTCCCAGCACCTCCTGCACACGCTGAGCAACTGTTTCCTGGTGTGCAGAAGGCCTTGAGAGGGAGGAGGACTTGATCAGCGAGGCCGGCGGACCCTCTAGAGCACCTCTGTGGGTCCCAGTTTGAGAAACACGGGTGTAGTGGACTGTATACCATCACAGCCTGCGGTTAGTGGAACTTGGAAACCTGTATGCGAAAGCCTTAACACAGTTATGTGAGATGGAGAGCAACTCTGGGAAAGCACAATGGGGACCAGGAAAGTTCCCTGCCGATTTCCCCAAGTGATGGCAGCCCAGGATTTGAGTTTGTGCCAGGCTGTGGTGGGTCCCGACCAGAATAGCACATCACACAAAGTGACACTTCAAGGGTAAGTGCCTGGCCTGTGGTGCCATATGCCAAATCCCACCCAGGAAAAGAAACAGACCTTCCACTGCCTCTGCGAGACTTCAGAAAACACCATTTTCTCAAACGGAACGACGAAGCCAGATCAAGCTAGCAGTGTCAGGCAAAAATAAGCAGGATGCTCTCACTTCAGAGCCCCTCTCTGGCTGGCTGCCTGCCCTCCAGCCCTGAACAAAGCAGTTGCTAAGGTTAAAGGCCAATATTTTCCAGCCTGCATTTGGGCGGCTAACGCGGAACATGGCCTGGTTTCCAACGTTGCTGAGCATCCTGAAGTGGGGCGTCGGTGGGGGTTGCTGGTGCCCAGCACCTTTGAAAATCAGGTTTCTAGGAAGGGGCTTTTGGGAGCTGAGTCAGGAGTACAATCCTGCTGACTTTCAGTGGGCCTTGGGTTCCTGAATCACCCTCCCCCATCCCGCTCAGTTGGCCCAAATGTAGATTTTGGTGACTAATTTTGAGAGACCCAGGTATGCCAAGTCTGGGCAAGGTACATGGAATCAGGGCCAGGCATAAGAAAATGCAGCACTGAGTGAATGTAGCTCCCAGGCTGATAGGTAGATGGCTCGGCATACATGTAAGTATGGAGGGCAGGGATAGGAGAAGGGCGGAAAAGGTGGCCAGTCTCCCACAAACAAGGAGCTAAAGGAAATTCCGTAGAACAGAAATCTAAAGGAGAAACAACTTTGCGCTGGACACTAGTGAGAGAGAATGATATTGGAAAGATGGCCATTGATTGCTTTTGTTCCTTAAAGAAACAAACCACTCCTGTTTCATGTGATTATCAGCACCCCTTGCACTTGTGTATGTGCACTTAGTCCCTTCATTCGTGGAATTGTTGCATAGCTTCGTGCCTTCTGCCTTTGGGGGAATCCTGCAAGCGAACCAAACAGACAAGCCAGGTGGAGCAGGTATTCTGAACGTTTCTACTCCGTTGAAAAACAAGCCGCATTTGGTAAGATGTTGGGATAGCACCGATGACATATTTCTGTCGCCTCTGCTCAGTGGTGACCGGAGGAAATAGGGCCTGCTGTGGTGAGGCCAGATATGCATCTTTTCAGTCGGCTGATCCGTGACTCCTCAAGGGAACAAAGTCTATTGAAATATGCCATTCTCTCTATTTTTAGTGCACACAAAGCCACTGAATATATGAAGCAGGAGAAATGTTTCTTAATTTGCATTATTAACTGATCTTTGTAGAAAAAAGGCTTTCTGGATATATTGGGATGCCGTCGTCATGTTACCAAATATTACTGCTTTAAGAACGGTGCCTTAATAATGAGCAGGAAATTGGATGACTTACAGCTCCCAATCTTTGAGTCCCAACATCTGGAAAAGGAATAGGCCGTTTACTATGGAAGTGTTTGCAAGGCTACGGAAGGTAGGAGGTAGGTTGGGGATAAGACAGTTGCAGAATTATTAACCTCGGCTACCTGGCATGTGGCATTCAGTTTTATCTTCCGTACTACTGGAGAAACCTCCTCCTGATGGCGGATAAGGTGACTGAGTGGATGTGTGCTGTTGGGGTTACCTTAATGCCAAACTGCGCAGAAGGAAAAAGGGGACGGATCTGGCAGGCCAGGAAGGGCTGATCCACAAGAAAGCAGGGTCTGGGGCCAAGTCCAGAGAAAAACAGCTTCTGAAGTTGAATGGTGGCACTTAAAAAAAAAAAACAAAAAAAACCAATGGAAACTTCAGGCAGCTGGGCCCAAATGCTGGGGCACGTGTCATGTGACTTTGTGGTACTTTTTCTTTGTCCTTTGGAATGTCCGTGTCTTGGTGTCTTTGGAAAGCCCCTCTCTAAGCTTTGGAGAAATCAAATGAAACATACGTGTGTTTCAGGAAGAGAGAGAGAAAAACACTCTGATTTTTGGCTTTATACAAGCCTGACCTCTAGTTGGGGCAGCCCTGGTACAATATGCTGCCAGATGGTGATGTAATCTGAATGTGGCAAGATAGAAATGGACAGATTCTGCTCTCAGAAGAACCAAAAGAAAGTGGAATCCACCCACACTGTGGCTGAATCAATTTCTTTCATTCTTAAACCCTAACCCTCCGCCCCTCTTTGCCAAAGACTGCTTCATTCACAAGGGTAGATTCCTCTCCAGGCCCCTGGGTGGCTCGTATAAAGTGCTCCCTCTTCCCTGCCTCTAAAACGGCATAAAAGCCAGATGCCATATGATAACGTTTGTCCCAGGCAAAGAGATTGAATTGCTTGTGTGTGTTTATGAAGCTTCAGTTATAATGGGAATATATTCTAACCATAACAGAGTGCATTAACCCCGATCTGAGGAGAGAAGGAAAAAGCCAAGGTAAAGACATTTGGGATCAGGTCTCTGAATTAGCCCAGATGGTACAAGTCTTCTCTGGACAAGGTCTGCTTCCCCAGCTCTGGCCAGGTTTGGCATTAGGTTCCTGTTGTGAAGCTCTCCATAACCTGGAAGTTCTGTGTTACTTCAGGCTCTGCTGATAGCAAGTTGCTCCGCTTGTGATTGTTAGCCACAGCTGGGCTAACCAGGTTCAATCAGCTAGCAGGACATACCCAACGGATCCATCACCTCTCTGGAGCGTGCTGTTGCACGGTCAGCGGGTACTTCACTTCAACTGCTGCAGTAAACTGCAGAATGAGCCTCTCAGCTAGAGGTAAAAATAGACCCTTCGTTATCTGGTTCTGGTTATGAAAAAATCCCCAAAGGAGCCAATCTGTAAAGGGAAACCTATTCCCGAAGTCCTAAGAGGAGAGGAGAAGATTGGGTTACCCCCTGGCTGGTATTGGACCGTCCTGGCCAGTTATTTTATGGATTTGCCAGTTGCCTGAAAAATAATTTAATCTACTGAGGTGATTTACATGATTCCCACAGTACACGGGGATATCTAATGCTAAAAGCTTCTATGTGTAGCTCAAGAGTCTGCTGCTTTCCCACTTCCACAGCTGACGCAGTAATTGGGCAAAACTGTTGACAACATAGCAGCTAGCTGCACCAACACAGGCACATATGTGGGTAAGAGAAGAGTTGAATCACGCAAGAGTGAGGAGGCAACTGATGATATCACACATTGAATATGTGTTATCTCTCTAGATGCTGGAGGTGGCTATTTATGGAGGAGAGCTGCCAAGCTGGCTTGTGGTTGGGGGTTGAGGTGGTGGGGGTTTGCCTGCGGGTGAGGTGGGATGGGTTTTTTCTTTGTATTCCAAAGGCATACCTTAGGGGCAGAGCAGAGATGCTACAAAGATATAAAAGGGGGTGTGGGGAAAACCCCTTCTTCAGCCCCTCCTGCAAATGTTTGTTTGCTCACACAAATCATCCCTCAGTGGTCTCGCGGGTGTTTGAATATCTGCCCCTTAGACTTCCCTCCCAATCTGCATGTCTGCTTATCATGTACTTACTGTGACTTGCATTCTACGCCTGATTTGGTTTGGGTTTTCATCCACTGGTTACCCATACACTGATCTTCACCCCCACTGTCTCAGCATACCAGTACTCCATCCCCGGTGGAATCTATGGCTTATGCCCAGATTTTTCCTTCTGATTGAAAAGAAAGCTCAAATCCTTGTTTTCCAAGTTGTCTGAGCTGCTCTTCCTTGTGTGTTGCGTGTTTCCTGCAGAGCAGTGGTGCTTGTAAGGAGTGTGACATTTATAATGTCAAGAAATTAACTACAGGTGGGCCTGAATGGTCAAGTTTAAATCCTGAACTGCACCACATATACCTTCCCCATAGTACCGGGGTGTCCAGCACACTAGCCACATGCAGCTATTCGGCTGGTTGAGTGTGGCTAGTTGGCTGGAACATTTTCAGAATAATGTGCCTAGTTTGCTATAGCTTCAGAACTGGTTGGACTATGTTCAGATGTGGTGGCCTCAATCAGCCTGCTGCAGAGATGGGATATGGACCAGTGCTCTAATGGGAGGCAGTGTGGCCTAGCAGCTAGGTCACAAGTCTGAGAGTCAGGAGACTTGGGTTCTGTGCTGGCCCCTGTGACTGATGTGTGTGTGCTGCTAGGTTAATCACCCTGCCTATCAGGGCCTCAGTTTCCCTATGTGTAAAAGAGAGAATTGCATGTGTCTGCCTCTGACGTGCCGTGGACTTGCAGATGAAAAGCACTATAGCGGTGCCTCTTATTAGTCTACATTGTATTAGTGGGGGCAAGGGGCAGGGAAGTGGTTCTGGTTTAAGCCCTCTCTAAAATAACTAAGTACTGGCCACGGTCAGCTCCGTGAAGCGTGATTTGCAGCTCTGACTCCCCTAGCCCGGTGCCCCCAATGGCAGCTCCCTAGTGGCTCCCCTCCAGCCTAAGGACTATGGGGAAGCACCGTGCAGATGCTGGTTTTGTCCAGCCCCAGGTGGTGGCTCCCCCAAGGGAATTAAACCTGCCCGGTTGTCTGACCAGCAGTGAGAAGACCCTGGGCCAAGCTTCCCCGGCACTGAACAATGTTGTCAACGCTACAACACGGTGGGGCGGGGCGATTTGGAGCTGAGGGCCCGCTCCCGCAGTTCTGGGCGTCTCAGTTTCTCTGCTCAATGCAATGAGGTGATCAGCCCTAGGGTTAGGCAGAAGCCCTAACCAAATGGGGGTGTTGCTCTAGGGGGCAGTTTGTAGGCACACCCACAGGCTTGCTGATGGAGTCGTGCCCAAATGCAACTGGAGCAGTCACCACCAGGCTTCCAGAGACTGGCGTGGTTTGTCCTTCCCACCCCTCCTGGCCTGTTTACTGCTTCTACGGCCTAGTGCTCTGCTGGGTGGAAAACCAAACTCGTCTCTTACAATGTGTATTAATTAGCCAGTGCTTTGAAATACTTTACTAGTGCTCAGCATTAGCACAATATATTATTTATTAGCTCCAGTAATATTTGATTGACCAGAGTGGTGGAATACACAGGGCAGCTCCGAGTGCTTAGCGGGCTGTGGGCGTGTTTATTCCTTCTCCCTTCATTAAATAATAATACGCCATAGCTCTGCTACTGGCGGAAAGCACGGTCTGTCTCAAAGCGCTTGACAACGGAGGGCAGTGTCCCTATCCTCATGGCACAGAGGAGGAAACTGAGGCACAAGGAGGTGAGGTGACTTGCCCACCTGTGACAGAGCCAGGAGCAAAACACACATAGTATAATAGAACAGGTCTACTGAAGCGAACGTTGTCCCAGGGTGACTGTCCTGCCTGCACCTTAATGGCTTAGCTGGGTAAAAGCCTTAGCTTTGCATTTAGCAGCAGCCGAGCCTTATCTGCAGGCACCACTCCCCCGCTGGGATGGGAAGGGCTGCAGGGCTGCGGTCTTATTTGTCATTATTGAATGTTCAAGTAGTTGCTGTCCACTAATAACACACGCAGGGTGATTTTTCAAGTGGTGTTTGTTTTGTGTGGCTACCATAATGCCAGGAGCTCTTTGTGATAGGCCCTGTGTGAACCCAGAATGAGAAACTGTCCCTGCCCCCAAAGAGCTTATAGGAGAAGAGACAAAGAAAGAGATGGGAGGAGGGTAGTATGAGGAAAAGACGAGACAGCGTCCAAATAGACAAGTCAGTCACAGGGTGGGGAGGAGCAGAACACACCACAGGAGTAACCAATGGGAAGGCAGCAAAAGGCACTTTCGGCCCTCAGTTTATTTTGGGTGAGTGGGACGTCCCTGCACAGTTCTGTGTCTTTAAGGGTAGAGGGATTCCCCCCTCCTCCAGTTGAGCCCCATTTTAGCCCCCTCCACACCAGTGAAGCAGTCCCTGTTGTGCTGCTCCTGGTCCTATCATCCAGAGTAACACCTCCACCGACTAAACCAGAACCCGATTAGAGGAACGTAAAACCCTGCTCTCTTCGCTTTGCTCACCTAGTACGGGGGCTCTCAGCCTTTCCCAACTGCTGTACCCCTTTGGGAAGTTTTATTTTGTCTCAGATACCCCCAGCTTTCCTCTAACTTAGAAAATGCTTGCTTACTAAATCAGACCGAAAAAGTATCACAGCATTACTGAAAAAATCGCTGACTTTCTCATTTTTACCATATCATTATAAATCAATTGGAATATACATATTAGATATACATTTCAGTGTAGTGCAGGGGTGCGCAGTAATTTTTGATGGGGCCACCCCAAGATTTTGGCAAGTGGTCAAGAGAGAGTGTGGGGTCTGAGATGGAGGTTGGGTGCAGAAGGGAGCTTGGGGTAGGGAACGGGGGTGCAGGAGAGGGTGTGGGGTCTGAGAGGGAGTTTGGGTGAAGGAGGGGGTCGTGACCTGGGGCAGAGGCAGGGCACACCTGTTTGGAATAGACACGAGCAACATATCTCAAAGAACAACCGTTATCAAGGTGAGTAACTGGTTTTTGTCAGAACATATGCTGCATATTTTTCATCACCATCTACTGGCACCTTTTTTGTTAACTAGCCATTATAAAAAATATCTCTTCTATAGTATCCCTGTAACACAGGGAACCACCCAAGCGAACCAAAAGTGAAGCCTTGGCTTCCTGTGCTTTTTAGTCTTCACAGGGCAAAGGAAGAAAGATACACGTTGATAGGAAAATGTCATTGCAAAGCCATAACGTTGGGTAGGTGAGCCAAGGGCAAGTAGAGTACCAGAACTGTCCTGATTTTGGAACTGATTGGATGCCTGATGGATCTAAAGATGATTGAAATAAATGGAAGCGCTCCCATTGACTTCAAAGAACCCTATATGAAGCCCCATAGACCTCTTCACTCCATGTGGAGAGCTCCTTTATCAAGTTCTCTCCTCCCACTAAATTTATTAATCACATGGGATGGATTCAAAACAATCCGTGTGTTCTACCGAGATCTAATATGAAACCTTTCCGAGCTGTGTCTAGGGTTTGGGGGGGAGGGGATGATGAAAGCAACTTAGAAGTCGTCTGTTATGAGTTGGACAATAGTGGGAATTGAAATGCTCTCTTTCTACGTAGTCTTCAAAAGATAAGCATAGAGAGAATTTAAATAATCTGTTTTGAAAATTTTTCTTTTAATGTTTCCTGGAGCCTCTTTTCTTCCTCTCTCTCTGCATTCCCTGTTTGTCCCCTCTGGCCAGGGCTGGTGAAATGTTTTTAAAATGAGATGCTAATACAACCTTTAAAAATGACCTCGGCAATTCTTCCCAGAGGATTTTTGCTGTTAGAGAAGCTATCAAGGCTGAACTATTCCCTTCTACTGTAATACCAGGATTCTCTTTGCTAACAGCATGTTCCAAATGTATCTGCCCTGAAATTCCCAGAATCCCAATTGGTAGAGCTTGTCTGGTGTTTTTTTGAGACAAAATCTTTTTTATTTTTTGGTTAGAAAATGCTGATTGGCTGAACCCAAGCACTTTAATGGAAAATGGCTTGGCTTGCCAGGGAAGTCGAGATCCAGGATGGAATTTCTGGTCAAAAGAAGAGCAAGCATGACACCCGAGAATAGCCAAAAGCCTGTTGGTTAGGGCATTTAGCTGGGATGTAGGAGACACGTTCAGGTCTCTCTGCCCTGAATCAGCTGTTCTTTGGGAACAAGATGCTTTGTCTCTCCATGAATGATTAGGGTTTCATTCCACTGCGCAACAAAAACAAATATTGAAACCTCAGTGGTTTGTCATGGAACATAATTCTTGTTTTCTGGCCAGTTGGTCCTATCCTGGAACTATGGATAAGGAAAAATTGGGGATGTGGAGATGCATGGAAAAGGTGGTACAGCAGCATTAATTATCCTTCTGTCCACGTATGTCAAAGCACATAAGGTAATTCTCCCACCACCCCTGAGATCTAGACCATTTTGCTCATACGTGGATGTGGACTTGTCAGGCAGCCAGTGATTGTTCATGTTCACATTGATTGCATCTGTTAACGTTACCTAATGAATGGAGTTGGTGCATTACACGGCTGTCTCAGGACCTTGGATCGGTGTCATCTAAAATATCCACCTGTGAGGAAGGATAGGATGGGGTGGGGAAGCATCTGTGCTCCCAGAGGCGATCTGTTCTCCACGGTGTCTGCCTCTCTTGACCCCCAGCCCCTTTTGTCTTGCCAAGGCCTGGGGCAGTTGCCCCTTTTGCCCCTCCCCCCATTGGCTAATGTTGAACTTCCATGGCTCGAAGCATTTAGCACAGAAAGGGCCCTACCCTTGAGCTATTGCTTCGATGGAAGGAAGAACGAGCAGTACAGACACGTAGTGCTGTCTTCCTCGTCTGAGGGTATGTCTGGACCACAAAGTTTGAGTGACAACATTCATGTTAATGCACACACAAAAAATCACCGGTGGGTGTTCCCACTCGCTCCCTCCGTCAGCAGGTCATGTCTACATGAAGAGCATCCTCGACAGCGTGAGCAATGTGGTATGTATCCCACGGTGCGGTGTTGTGGGAAGGTGGAGCTGATCGCATCTTGGGAGTCCAGTGAGTTCTCCCGGAGCGGCAGCATGGGTTACTCTGGGAACTCTCCATGCCGAGGAATGGCACAGCAGCACAGCAGCCTATTCCTGCAGCAGCAGTCTGCCTGCCCTGTGTTCCTAGAGCAGGCAGAGCAGGAGCGCTCCAATGATTTGTTCCCCAAAGGGAGCAGCTCGCTCCACTGTCAGATCCTTCCCGGAGCTTTGAAAGGGACGGAGCGCATGCCTGCAGGGCCGCAGTGATCAAAATATTGAGCAGCACAGCAGAGCAGGCATTGTGGGATACTGGCAGAGACCAGTGCTGCTGACAAAACAAGTCTACACTGGCTCTTTGTGGACAATGCAGGGAGGGCAAAAGACAAGAGTCTCTCCTGGGATGGAAGTTTTTTGGTGCCAACCTGGGAGTTTTTCCTTACAAAAGTTGCATTGCAGTGTGTACGCCAGCAATGGGTGACTAGGCTGGTGAGGGGGCCGCATGAGTGGCCGCCCTTCTCTGTGAGTCGCAAGATTGTTGTAATTAAGACGGTCTCCCAGGATAGGGGAGTGTTGCTAAGTGTGTCTCTAGAATTTGTGGAGTGTGTCCATTGAACCGTGGCAGCCCTGTGACTGGATGCAGAGGGAACACGTGGTTCTTACAGTCAATGTTGCTTGCCATCAGCATGTACCTCGCTGCACGTGCCCTGGCCTTTATGTCCGTGTCACTTCAGCAATACCAGTAGGAAAAAATGACAGATAGAAATCAGCAGAATCTGGCAATCCTGTGTGTGGGCAACGGTGAGCAAAGTGTCTCATGGGCCACTCACACAACCCAGATGGATCATGGGTGGCCCACCATTCTTGCTCTCGCTATTCTGTCACCAAGCAGCAGTTTTGGGCAACAAAACTTGGTTGTCTAAGCTAGACAAAGATGACTAAATTCACAAATGTTTAGACTGTGCTGGGTTTGTCTCTTGCCTCTCTCACAAGTGTCTGAACCCTGTAGCCAAACATAAGAGAGCCGGTTTTTGATAGGTGAGCTGGATTTGGTCCCTAACTCAAGTGAGTAATCTCATCAGCTTCTCCTGTGTCTCCTGCGGCGTTTGGTTAATTCAACATCAGTGCACTGTAAGAGCAGTTACCGTAGAATTGTGTTTTGCAACATGCTGTGATTTGGCTGTGTTATTTCATGAGCAGAGTGGCCTGCCTGGTGTCTATTTGTGTGGAGTTATTGTCTGCATGCACCATAGCGAAGCCCCTGGGTTTTCAGCAATAGCGACAGTTCGCATCTCCGAGAGGTTTTCACCGGAGGACCCAGGTGGGAGCAATGGTAAAACAGCAAAGCCCCCTCGGTCCATGATGAAAGCATGGCCATATGTGCCCAGTCTTGTTCACTATAAACTGTTTCATGTGCCACATGTCAGGCAGTAACATGAAAGGATTCTCTGTGGACCGCAGAGCGTTCTTTAAAAGAACAGTTTCCAGATGTTGCAATAGCAGCTGGCATTCCAGGCTGCAGCCACAGACTCCACAGGGCTGGTTGGGGGTCCCGGGCTCCTGGTCCCTATCGTGTAGCTGCCCCAGACCCTCAAGACTGGCTGGACTGAGCGACAGCCCCAGACACCAGATCTTGCAGGGCTGACACACAGGAATACTGGAGCCTTTTGCACACAGCTATGTTGCAGTGGCGTGCTAACTGGGCCACAGGCTGAAAGTCACCAGCCTAGTGGAAAGGGGAGGTATAGCTTATCCCAGCCCCTGTGATACGTCTAGTGCCAATGGTGGCACCAATACTACCCCCCTTCTTTACAGAGCGTAAGGACCAAGACTGCCCGCTGTGCTTGTAATGTAGGGCAGAGAGCTTTTGCCCCTCCTCTCCCAGCCTTGTACCGATCTGATTTAATGAACTGTTTCAACAGCCCATCTTCTGGGAACAGCAGTTAGCAGTATCGCTGCATGCTACAAGGCTGGGCAGTGAAAAGGAGCCAGATCTGGCCTTTCATGATTTGTTATCTGCTGATCAGTGGGAAGTTTGGGAATTATCTGCTTAATTTACAGCATGTGCCCTCTCTCAAGTCAGAGGGAGCGGTATCTCTCAGGAGACGGTCTGTGAAGGAGAAACCAGCTTTCGTCCTCCATGAGCTTCCTGTAATAATGACCTCTGTTCTCATGGTTGATCCCTGGAGCCCAGGTTTCTGACTGGAGGCCCTTCTGCTGGAAGAGATGACTTGCTCTCTGAGAGCAAAGGAATGCAATGTTACAGCTCTTTAGTGTGCATGCATAATTCTGTGTGTGTGTGTGTGTGTGTGTGTGTGTGTGTGTGTGTGTGTGTGTGTGTGTGTGTGTGTGTGTGTGTGTGTGTGTGTGTGTGTGTGTGTGTGTGTGTGTCTCTCTGCGCCGAGTGCATGTGGGACAGGTGCAGTATGGAACAAAAGACCCTGTTTCTGAAAGACATTTCAGGAGTGTCAAGTGAGCCCTTCCTGCAAAATGCTCTGCAGTGTATGAAACAACCAGCAACCCCTATGGCATGTGAAAGTTTAATTTAAACACCTTGACTTGGAAATGAAAATCACGCCCTCCTACCCTGCCCCAAAATGGAGGAGTTGGTTCAAGGTACCACTGTGACGGGCAGTCTAGAGAGAGATGTCCTTCATCTCCCTCGTGGGTCTTTGGGATCCTCCCCTCCTCCCATCACCAGCTTGTCTCCTAGATCGTCCATCCTTGAACTCCTTGGAGAGCCAGGACACATTGCTCTTAAACTGGAGGGTTCCCGCTGACTGATCTGCGGCATTTCTTATCTGCCCAGGACTTGAGCTGTCTGTGTGTGCAGCATTCACAGCCCCTGCACCTAGAGGACAAGACCCTGGGTTTGGTGATATTTAGACAGTGATAGCCAGCTATTTATCTCAGCCATGACTAGGCTGTGTGTGTGTGTGAATCTGTATGTTTAAAACAAGGGATCTAATCCACCAGGCTCCAGACTCTACATGATCTGGAGAGTAGACTCAAAGGCTACGTCTACATTGGCGCGCTTTTGCGCCAAAGCTATGCAAAT
>JANRFK010006693.1:3994115-4009464 GCA_030068395.1 Apalone spinifera
CTCCTGCGAAGGCAGGTCCGCTGCCAGGAGCACTGGGTGCAGGAAGACCTGCAGTTGCAGCGGGAGAGCTCACGGGAGCTGCTTGACCAAGGGCGTGCCATCCCCGACCACCTGCAGACCCTGGTGCAGAGATTGCTGCCTGCTGCCGCTCCAGCCCCTGTGGCCGCCCCAGCTATCGCTCCTCCTCCCACTCCTGCTCCCCCTCCGCTTCTTCCTCCCCCCCTTCCCACTTACCCCACCCTCCATACCTGCTCCCCCCGAGGACGCCGAGGCCTCTGCACCCACAGTTCTGGGAGACAGGTGGACCAGCAAGACCCCCCAATCCTGAGCTTATCCTCCCCTTGCCTCCCCCTTCCAGCTCCCTCCTCCCAGGTTTACCCCTCCCCTTTTCCACCCTCATTCCCCTCTTACCCCAGTTATGGTCAATAAAATGAGTTTGTTTTTGGCAACACACGTGTTTTTATTGTACATCAGGAAGGGGGTTTAGGGAGGGGAAAGTGGAAGGATGTGAAGGTGAAATGAGGCACAAGGCCCCAATGGGGCACACCAGGGAGACTTCACTCCTCCTCCGGGTGGAAGCTCTCCCGCAGGGCCTCCGAGATACGGACAGCCCCCCGATGGGCTTCCTGGCTGGCAGCCGTGCAGGGCTGCGTGTAGAAGCCAGCCAAGTGGTCAACCTCTGCCATCCAGGCTGGCAGGAAAGCCTCCCCCTTCTTCTTGCACAAATTATGCAGCACACAAGACGCTGCCACCACGTGTGGAATATTCCACTTGGAGAGATCCAGATGGGTGAGGAGGCATTTAAATCAGGCCTTCAACCAGCCGAACGCCCCCTCCACCATGATGCAGGCCCTTCCGAGCTTGGCATTAAAGACCTGTCGGGAGAGGTTGAGGTGTCCCGGGTAGGGCTTCATGAGCCAAGGTTGTAGTGGGTAGGCCGCATCCCCCACCAGGCACACAGGCACATCCACGTCCCCAACCCTGATGTGGCGGTCGGGGAAGAAGGTCCCAGTGTGCAGCCTCTGGCACACGGAGGAGTTG
This sequence comes from Apalone spinifera, assembly GCA_030068395.1. Lineage (NCBI taxonomy): Eukaryota > Metazoa > Chordata > Testudines > Trionychidae > Apalone > Apalone spinifera. The sequence continues at coordinate 3,995,157 of JANRFK010006693.1, forward strand.
CGGTACACTCGCGCATCATGTGCTTTCCCGGACCAGCCCACGTTAATGTCCACGAACTGGCCCCAGTGGTCAGACACAGCCTGCAGGATGACCGAGAAGTACCCCTTCCGGTTTATGTACAGAGCGGCCTAGTGTTCCAGGGCACGGATGGGGATGTGCGTCCCATCGATTGCCCCCCCGCAGTTGGGGAAGCCTAAGGTGCCAAACCCCTCGATCACCGTGTCCAAATCAGTGAGGTGGATGACTCTGCGGAGCAGCTCGCTATTGATGGCCTTGACCACCTGCAGAGGGACACACAAAACCACCGAGAGTCACTGGAGTGCCAGGGTGGCTGAGAGTGCTCCTTCCCCGCCACTGCCCCACACCCCCACTCCCAGGAGCAACCCCCCCTGCAATCCTGGCCACCGCGAGCAGTCCGTAGTGTGGCTGGGACAGACCAAACCCTCCCGGGGAGGAGACTTTCATCATCTCCCCCCCTTTTCCCTAGGGCAGCCCATCCCCTCCTCGCACCCCACCCCTCCTGGCACAGTGGCTGGAGACTCCCATACCTGCATGAGCACTGCTCCGACAGTGGATCTCCCCGCGCCAAACTGGTTTGCCATGGATCGGTAGCTATCCGGTGTGGAGAGCTTCCAGAGGGCGATGGCCACCCGCTTCTGGAGGGGAATGATGGGCCTCATGTGCGGGTCCCGTTGCTGCAGAGCAGGGGCGAGCCACTCACAGAGTTCGAGGAAGGTGTCCTTCTTCTTCCTGAAGTTCTGCATCCATTGTTGTTCTCCCCAGCACTCCAGGATGATGTGGTCCCAGCAGTCGCTGCTGGTGTTCAGACGCCAGATGTAGCGGGGCACGCTGGCATCCGGCGGTGCCGCTGCTCCTCCCTGGCCCCCAGGAGGGGTCGGGAAGAGGGCCTGGGGGTCGGGCTGCAGCAGATGCTGCCAGGCAGTCTCCAGCAATTGCAGCCAGGCTCGCAGCAACGTGTCCAAAATGAGCACTAGAGTGCCCAGGGGAGGCTCTGGCTCCATGCTGCCGAGTGCTGTGGTGTCCCAAGTCAGGAACACCAAAGCAGGCAGAGAGAAAAATGCTTTGCTGTCCCTCAGTGAGGTAGGCAAGCAGGCAGGGAAAGCTGAGAACCGGCTGTCTGGGGGGGTCCCTTTAAGCACAAGCCTCAGATAGCCTCAGGCAGCAGCCACACAAAGCAACTACTGACCTGATGCTCTGCTGGAACTGGTTTCAGCTGCCCTTAAATACGATTCAGCGTCCAATCGATGTGGACACGCTATTTCGAAATAGAAAAATGCTATTTCGAAATGCATTTTGTGTGTAGACGCATTATTTTGAAATAACTTATTTCAAATTAACTATTTTGAAATAAGATCTTTCGAAATAACGCTGTAGTGTAGACATACCCTAAGTTATAATTGCTATTGGTAGAAGAGTGAAAGGAGCTGGCAGGCAAACTGTGAGGAAGTGAGGATTCACCCAGACTTACTGCTACGCAGGCGGCGGTTTATACTCCAGAGAAGGGAGAAAAGCCCAGATCCTCAAAATAGGGATGTTAAATTTAGTTTAATCAACTAATTGATGGAATTTCCTTGTTTATGTTCTCTCTTCCAGCCCATCACTTTATCATGGTCACCGCGTGCCAAGAAGCAGACTATGGCCAGCTGATGGAGGATTACTGCCTAAGCCAGTTTAAATTTGAAATGGAGGTGATAGGGCAGAAGCTGTGGTGTGACTGGGACGAGACAGAAGAGTAAGTGCCTTGTTCCTCATCTTTCCCTCCCTGTCCAATTTCACAAAGCAGGGTGTCCTGGGCAGAGGCCTGTGGCCAGTGAAAGAAATGCCAGACTGCCTCAGTTACCCACAGGGTCTTGTTTTCAAGCTGTCTCTCTTAGGGTTTAGCACTCTCCTGCCTGAACACCACACACCCATGGGAAACGGTTCCCACCTTTACCCAGTCACCAGTGTAGTGTTTACCAGCTGCACTAAGGAAGATCACATGGTGATTACCATGTACCTTTGACCCAACTGATGTAGCATAATCGTACAACGCATTGTTGTTCAGAACGTTGCTTCTGAAGAAGAGACAGCAGTGTGCTGTGTTATACAACAAACTGTATTACACTGCTTTACAACTGCTGTCAGTTTCCAGAAACTCACTTCAATGCATTACACATTTTGTAGCTTATTTTCCCATCACTGCTGAAGAGAAATGTCTTGCATACTTTTCTGAGTCTATTTCTGTTCTTTCTCAGCTGCCTATCAGTTCCAGAAGTAAGTGTATCAACAATTCTGTCTGTCTCTCTCTTGCCTTTCTGCCAGTAGGAAATAGGCCTGAAGATGTTGATTTATTTTAAAATAGAATGAAATGGATTGTGTCTGGAGTGTGTTTGAACTATTGCTAGCAAGCATGTCTAAAGCGGGGGAATGGAAGTTACACGTAGTTTGGAATGGGGTTAGGTTAATGGTATTCTTATTTCATGCAGTGGTGAGTTTGTTTTATCAGGAAATGGGAACATAAAAACAACCATGCTGAGTCAATCCAATGGTCCATCTGCCCAGTATTCTGTCATCTGACCATTGCCAATGTCATGTGCTTCAGAGGGAATGAACAAAACAGGCAATTACCGATACATCCCCTGTCATCCACTCCAAACTTCTGGCAGTCAGAGGCTAGGACACCCAGAACATGGAGTTGCATCCCTGGCTATCTTGGCTAGTAGCCATTGATGGACCTAACCGCCATGAACTTATCTAGTTTTTCTTGAACCCTGATATAGTCTTGGCCTTTACAGCATCTCCTGCCAGCAAGTTCCAGATGGGACTATGTGTTGTGTGAAGAAGCACTTACTTTTGTTCGTTTTAAACCTGCTGCGTGACAACTTAATTTGGTGACCTCTGGTCTTGTGTTATGAGAAATAAGTAACACTTGCTTATTTACTTTCTCCACACAGTCATGATTTGATAGACCTCTGTTATATACCCCACTAGTTTTGTCTCTTTCCCAAGCTGAAAAGTCCCAGTCTTTTTAATCTCTCCTCAGACGGAAGCTGTTCCATACACGTAATCATTTTCTTGCCTTTCTCTGTACCTTTTCCAACTCCAGTATATCTTTTTTGAGACGGGGGGACCACAATTATATATAATATTCAAGATGCGGGCACACCATGGATTTATATAGTGCCATTATGGCATTTTCTGCCTTATTATATATCCTTTTCCTAGTGGTTCTTTGGATTGTGTTAGCTTTATCAACTGCTGCTGCACACAGAGTGAATGTTTTCAGAGAACTATTCATAATAACTCCAAGATCTGTCTCTTGAGTGGTAACAGCTACTTTAGATTCTATCATTTTGGGACTGGAATTATGGGATAGTTTTCTAACATGCATTGCTTTGCATTTATCAACATTGAATTCCATCTGCCATTGTGTTGCCCTGTCACCCAGTGTTTCTGAGAATTGTTTGTAACTCTTTGCAGTTTGCTTAGGACTTCTCTGCCTTGAGAAATTTTGTTTTGTCTGGGAATTTTGCCACGGGAGATGTTACCTTGTGTATCAAAGATGGACATACTTGCATTGACCTTGAGATGGAAAAAGGAGACACATTTGTTGGAAGCCTTTGGGTAAAGATAAAAGGGTTAAAAACCCAAGGGTGATGTCACAGTAAGGGCTATTTCCTTGCTGTGCAGGTAGGAGCTATTACAGCTCCCATTGACTGTGGGCGTCTCCCACTGAGTCACTGGCAGTTGGAGACGGCCCATGACATCTGTTCACACCAGCAGAGTACTTTACTATCTTGTACAGCAGAGTACAGTTGCATCTGACGAAGTGGGTCTTTGCCCACGAAAGCTTATGCTCCAACACTTCGGTTAGTCTATAAGGTGCCACAGGACTCCTCGCCGCTTTTGCAGATTCAGACTAACACGGCTACCCCTCTGATACTTGCTATCTTGGGGAATACAAACTCTTTTTTTTCCTTTTGAGGTATTAATGTCAAGGAACAAGTCTGGCTTTTTTATGCCTAACTGGATGGCGTAGGATAGGTTTTTCTTTTCTTTCACTTGGAAATGTTTAAGACTCTGCATTGGAGGAAAAGCATTATGTTCTCCCAAGCAGGCTTATCTGGTTAGACGAAGTACCATGTGACCTTCCGAATTTCAGAGTTATGGACATTCTGGCTTCTCAGGCATTTTTGATAGGGAGTTTACATATTTATGAAGAAACATGGCATCTTATCGTTGCCTAGGACTTCAGGCACACTATCATTATAGGACCACTTGGAAGGTAACTGAAACACTGTCTTCTTCCTGCATCTTAACTATCACAATTGCTTGTTTAAAGGAGATCTGCACTCACTGACATGCCAGCAGAAATATTTTCTGAAGAAGAAGAAGGGTGAAAGCCTGGCCCCACTGAACTCAGCAGGAAAAACTCTTCAGTTGGTGCCAGCATCTTGCCAATTAAAGATAAAATTTCAAAAAGGTTATTAGGAATACCTGTTTCTGCTCCAGTACTCTGATTGGTGCAGCTGTCTTTCAATGAGGGCTGCCATTTTACTGATGGACCTAGGCATGAAGTCTAGTAGTTTCAGGCTGAGAATTTAACACCACCACAATTCTTGACAACAACTTGTGCCATTCATGTTCCATGTCTGATGATGCTAAGCTCTTTCAAACCGGATCAGTAGAACTGGTGCTTTTTACTATTTGTTTTTCAAATGATGCATTTTTTTCTACTGATTCATGTTTGTTGATCATTAGAAGGAACAATTAAAGTATCTCGTATATTACATTGCAGTTTTCTGCCAAGCCCTCTGTTTGTAATCAAAGTCAGTAATTCAAATCCAATTTATAAAATATTAGAAACAGAGATGCAGTCTGTTTCTCTCCTGGAACATCCTGACATGTTGTTTGGATAATAATAAAATAAGTATCTTTAGTTTTGGTTGAAATAAATCAACGAGAAGAGGAAGAACATTGAATCTGTAGAACACACTGTCCTGACTTCACTGTAAATCACTGGAGATGTTCTTTCCCTTTGTGATCAGTGAAATTCCAAAGTGCCTCAGTGTTGCAAACAAGGTGATTTTGGTAAAATATCCAAACACTAGCAAGTAGCGGCAGGGAACCTCGTTCCTAATACTTACTTACACCCACGTTAAATCTCTAGTGGACACATCTTCCACCTTTCTCCCCAGCACCTTTGCATGTAACTATATGGTGCTCCCATAGTACCACTTAAAATTTATGATTATTTATTATTGGTATTGCTGTGGTCCTTGACACCTTGTTTCATTAGGCATTTTGCAAACGACAGTCCCTGCCTTGAAGCTCTTGCTGTTTAAATAGGCAAGACAGACAAAGACTCTGATGTCTCAGAGGGGCAGCATGTTAGTCTGCAACTTTAAAAACAATGAGGCACCTTAGAGACTCAAAAATATATTCATCAGATGAATTGTGGGTTTTACCCATGAAAGTTCATGGTACTGTATGCATTGTTCTGAATCTCTAAGGTGCCACAGGACCCCTCATTGTTTTTAAAGACTTGGAAGGGAAACCAATGCCCAGAGAGATGAAGTAACTTGCCCAAGGTCACCTGGCAGGCCTGTGGCAGAGCCAGGAACATAATCCTGGGTTTCTGAGTCCTTTGCTCAGTACCTCGCAACTTCTTGCTCCACTACTGGAGCACTAACAAGCACTGAGGGAACTGATCCACTAATTACCCACTAATTCATAGGATACCTCTGACATCTGGGAAGGTCCAGAGGCAGGAATAGCAACTGACTTGTGCTCCTCACACAAGGCTGAGGATTTTATGCCCCACAGATGTGAGTAGAGGCAGAACCACCCACCTCTGACATATTTGGTGGACAAAGCTGACCCAGAAAGGAAAATGGATTTTTCCCCTTATAACCTGTTATGTCAGGATGTACCATTTCCAGGGCAGGGGTGTTCAGGATTGTCCTCCAAAGCCCATTGACTTTGGTAGTTGCAGCCTTGCTGGAGAAGATCTGCCTTATAAGCCCCCGGACGTACTGCGTTAAATACTCTGGTTCTAGTACCGCGAGCTTGGCATCTAGGTATTTCTTTTTCAATGCACTTTCCACAGCTATTGCTTCCAGTCCTATGCCCATGCTAGCATGGCTTTTATTGATCTGTATTGACGCAGAGGGAGGGGAAAGAACATTTATAACCAATGACTGTTCTGGAGGAAAAGAAATTTGTCCTCAGTAAAGTTAATATAGGAAATCAGCAAGGAAAAATACAACCCACCTTTAGATCTTATTTCCTACATTCATTTCCCCCTATTACAAGCATCTAACATTGTATTAATGTAGAGACTCTGGAGTTGTTTTTTTTTTAAATAAAGCGAAGTGTAAAAATAAGATCTTACTTTCCTCAATACATGTTGAAATACGTGTCAATACTATTTAAAAAAAGTATATTGTAAAAAACTTATTTAAAAAAAATAATACTGTTCCTCCCACCCTCAATATTGTAAACATTTTTACTTTCAAAAACAGCTTCCATTCTCCTCCCCTTTTTTACTCTCACTCTCCTTTTTTCATGACAAAATGGAAAAAGGGGTCATAAAAGCAGAGGGAATTAAAACAGTTTGGTTAAAAAATTCAAATCAGAAAATTTGAAAAAGAGAAATTGTTTTGCAAAAACTATTATTGTATAAAAAGCTATTTTTCTTTTTTAATTTATGTAAGAAGTTTTAACAAGTTTACAAGTTTTTTCCATGTAAATATCAGAATTAAAACAATTTTATAACAGATAGCTTTTGTTTAAAGAGACATTACACAGATATATATTTATTGATTCTTTCTGTTTCACAGTGTTGTTACCATGTTTCAGTGTGAACATCATTATAATACCCATGTCAGTTGTAGTGATTTTAATAAATTGAGTGAAATCGCTCTATACACATATATAACTGACTAGGCATGTCTAGCAAATGTTAATATTAAAAAAATAGATAGGTGTGCTTGTTTTGTTTTTTGCAGGTGAATGTACTTTGAATACTGGAAAAAAGGTAACCAAATATCAAAATATTTCTCAGTCCTCTGGCCACTTTGCTAGATGTGTAATTAGCATGTTAATTTTTCCAAAACCTCTCTTATTTTTGAACCATTCTTCTGTGATAGGGCAATTTTTTTTTCGTTCCAATAAGAGGCTACCAATAGCTAAGCGGCTACTAGAACAAGAAAAATTAATTCTTCATTCCCTTTTGTGTGACTGTTCCCCCACTAGAAAGCCCCTGGAGGATTAATCAAAAAATCATTTGGCAATGAAAATCCTATAGTTTATTATATATAGTTATGGATTGAACAAAGAACACTCTCTAATGACTGGACATGTTTATCAAATATACTTCAAAATTTCTTCTTTCACCAAAATTTCTCCCACATTTTTTCCCATTCTTTCTGTCTATTTTTATATTTAACCTGAGTGGCCTGGGTACCCTTGAAACAGTATCTTAAAGATATTTCTTTTATTATGCTCTGTGCTGAGATTGCTGGTTCTCTTTTTCAGGATCAAACAAATTCCTCTGGGGTAATTTGTCTTTCTAGATAATTTCCCCAGTGTTGCATACATGAACACTTTCTTTGTCTAGAAAGCTGTCTGCAAAGATTGATTAGAAATTAGTTATTTTCGTGTTTCCTAACTGACCAGATGCCATTGCGTCTATTAGAATTGGCTTGAGAAACACAGCGCCTGACCTGAAAACAGAAATAGTTGGGGAGAATGGACCAGTTAAAGTTAGCTTTGATCTTTAAATTAGTTAGAAAAATGTCTTTATTGATAGCTGGCATGCTGTGTGGGAGAGCCATGGGATTCAATCTTTGAAGCACTGGTTTGCTGTTTGGGTTAGGGGCTGGATTATTTGCAGTGAGTGTCAGTGGCAAGGGAAAAGACCTTATTTAATGTCTAGTTCTATCTTAAACCCAGCCAGTAGCTTTTGATAAAGTACGTATGTAACTTTCCGGAGGGTGGGAGTTTTTATTAATCTACGGTAGCTTAACGATGTTCAGATTTTCACAGTTTTCTTCTTCACTAACTGCCCAATGTTTGGCTGGCTCAGCACACTGCCAGTCCACTGCTGCTAATGAGGTGGCTGGCTTTACGGCACCATAGAGTTTTTTAAGCAGCTAGTTTAAACTTGCTCAGTGGCCTGTACAGCTAATCTGCTCTCATTCTTGGTATTTATAAAAGGCCATTTTTCATTTTTTAAAAGAGATTTAGAATAAATTTTTCAAGCAGCTCTAACAACTGGATCACTTTTCTCTGACATTGCAGCAATGGTCTTTGCCCCATAGCTACGTCATGGCGTGTATTCTGGGATTGCTCTCTTCACTTTTATCTTCCAGGTGGTTTCTACTAAGCATGTTATCTCTGAGTCATTGGCAAATGTTGGGAACTTTCAGCATTTAATTTGATTGCATGAGCCCCTTTGTTCAGTATGAACCCAGAAGTACCTGATCGGTTGGCAGTGATCTTTAATTCCTAAGTAGAGAATCCGTGCCTCCTTAGATGTACTTGGGAACATTGAGGGAAAAGCTTAGCTATTGATCTGTACAAATTCCTGTGCAAGAAACTGATGCTGCCCATTGGCACACTGATTTTGAATGCTTGCCTTACTCAGTGTTTCTCAGGGTATGTGTATATAGTGCATGGCAGTTAAGGTAGACTTCTTTTTTGCCACAGCCTGATTTAGGCCAGGTCAACACTAGAACCAGAAGGTTGGCTTACGTTATGCAACTCCAGGTACATAAATAAGGTAGCTAGAGGAGACATGCTTTAAGCTGAGCTTGGCGCTGTCTTCACAGTGAGAGGCTGATGGGAACAAATGCTCCCGTCGACTTCTCTTACTCCTCATGACTGCTAGGAGTACCAGCACCAACTGGGGGCACCCTCAGCATTCAATTTAGTGGGTCTTAACTAGACCCGATAAATCGAACACCAGAAGATTGCTGTCCCGTGCATAAGTATTGACTTGGCCTTCTCCATTTGCCTTGATGTTTGTTAAGGTGAGCATTAGGGAGGGAGCAGCAGAGAGAAGAGAGAGTTAATGTGCATTGTGAGATGAGGGTAAGGGGTGCTGGAATCCAGGGGATCAGTGGAGAAGAAAGGGAAGCAAAGAGTGAGTGGAGGGGAAGCCACACGGGAGGAGCACTGTCCAGGCCAAGGAAAAGAGGGAAGGTTCCTGAAGAACAGTGAGGTAGCTGAGAGTCCCAGAGAAGGAATGGGGGCTGCTAGTACAGGCTAGAGGTGATTAAGACAGCGAGGGAAGCTGCCCAGATAGCGTGGAGCTGGCTTGGAAAATGTCCACACAAACCAGCCCGAGTCCATAGGACACCTGTCAGGTTGGTTTATAGACTCAGGCATCTGTCCGAGTGGATTTATTGAGGGAATGTGTCTGCTTTATCCTGGAGGCATTTATTCAGAGTGCACTTTGGTCAGCATGCGGTATATTTATTTAAATTTATTTTAAAATATGCACAGAGAATGTTTCAGCCTAGAAATAAATAAATAGAGCAGTCCTGGCATTTGCAAATCTATAGTTGATGGAGGCTTGCAATAGCAGCCAGAGGGTACCACTGAGTGTGTCAAATCCGGCTGAGCTCAAAAGAGATTGAATGTAAGTTTCTCTTCAATCTGTCAATTATATCTTCATTACTGGCTGCAGGAGCACCAAGAGGGGAGATTTGGCTGGTAACAGCCGCCTTCTGTTTCTCGCATGCCTCCCACTGGGCACGATCCCTGTTTATTTTGCAAACACAGGAGTGGATTCTGCACAGGGAGAGAAAAGCTGTAGGGGAGGGGGGCCTATCTCCATCTTTGGGAACCCTCATGGGAGGCAGCGAGGATCCTGGTGGGCTAGAATGGCAGGGCCACGAGTGAGTGTAGACACTGAAAAGGGGACAGAGAAGAACCATTGCCCCATCCAGATGGTGGGCCAGGGCTGTCTCTGCCCCAGGGTCATGCCAGAAGAGTGTCCACATCTCGGTGTGGGGACACACTTCCTACCATGATGTCCTCTGCAGACAGGAGGCCTCCAGCACTGCCAGTGGGGCGGTGCACCCTGCTCCCGCTGGTCAGGAAAGCCAGCCCCTTCAGCTGAGATACAAGCACTGCACAGGCTTGCCGAAATGCAGCCACATCTAAGGTAAGCCATGGCTGCAGCCTCACGGGGCCCAGCAACCCGGCCCAGCAGTGGGAGTCAGGCAAACAGGTGCGGTTGAAGCAGGTGTGCGTTCCTAGACGTCAGGGCTGAATCCCCAGGAATGCAAGTGACGGGGGGAAGCGTGCCTGCCAAGGCTGCGGGGGCTCAGAGGGAATTGCTCCTAGATGGCTTGCCATTAGCTGTAGGTCTCTCTTATCTCCTGGTGAAGCTAGATATTCTGCAAGGAGTGCTCAGATCTAAACGCGCTGCCTCTGTGCCCTTTATTGATAAGGCCTGTGATCAATAAGCAGCCAAAGGCACTGATGTGGCAGCGTAAGGCAAAGTGCCTGTAGACTGCAAATGGACCATTCCCTTGGCAGGTGGCTGTGCTCCCCACAGCTCCCATTTGCACGAAGGGAGAGACCCAGACAAGCGCACAGATCTCAGCATGTCAGCCTGGAGCACAGCTCCTCAGCCACGCCACATAGATGAAAGAAACCACAGGCTTGGTCGTGGTGACACTCAAACGCGCCTCATCTCATGGCCGGGTCTGGCTTCTGGCTTTGCCATTTAGGTCAAGAGTTGCAAAGCTCCCTCCTCCCCCCACGCAGGTTTATTGTTCCCCTTCAACATTGTGCTCCAGCCCGTTTGACATCAGTGGGGGAGATCCGCAGCTGGCATCAGTCCGCGCAGGTCCACTGACATCAGTGCAGCACCACCAATTCTCTCAACCCTGGCTGAGGCTAGGACAGCGGGGCTAGTCATCTCTGTAAGTGCTTGCAGGATCTGTCTGTACTATCTTAGTGGTACTAAGGCTGGCATTGCATCCCATGTTTTCACTGGGAGATCTTTGCATTAAGTAGGACTGACATCTGGGGTCCCATGTATAGTCTAGCATTTGGAGAGAGGCATTTAAATTCATTCCCAGCTAGGCTGAGATCAGCTACACGGAGAGAAATGTCTGTCCAGAGCTTTGAGTTGCAGAATTTCCTGTTTAAAATGCAAATTAAAATAGGAACATTTTGCCATTATTTCTGGAGCTGTCGCTGTTTCTTGTGCTTTTGCATTCAGGTCTGTGACTTCTTGTGTAGAGCGTTCAAGTGTGAAATACCAGTTGGTTCAATTATTTGTCACCTGACTGAAAATAGCTTGCATGACATGATGGATAAATTGATTCAGCCTTTTCCATCAGAGGCTTTCGTTTTAGGTGGCAAGGCTTTGCATCTTCGTTGGACCCCCAGATCTGCCCTGATATTTGGATCCTAGCATTGCATTGTACAGCTCTGTGCACCATTCATTGTTCTCTGGGCCCCTTTTCTGTAGAGATACAGGAAGCTTTAGGGACGCCATTAGTGAACTGCAGGCTGTTCTATCGATAATTATGTGTGTTGTGCAGTAGCGTCTACCAGCCCCGTCTTGGACCAGGGCTGTACAAACACAGAACAATAAGGCAGTCCCTGATCCAAACCGCTTATAATCCATGCGTAAGATGGTGTTTTAAAATGGGGAAGTTAAATGAAGTCTTTTTTGGCAGAGAATACAGAGAGAACCTTTGGGCTAATGGGGCTCCGATATTGCAGGCACTTGATGCAGTTTGCAGGAATGACACTGTCCCCATCTGTGGAAGCTCCCTCCTCCCTTTTTTAAATGCATCAATTCCATAGGCTCTTGGGGTATTTATGTCTGGCACCTTTCCAGGTGTCAGCAGCAGGGGGGAAGGGAGGGTCTCATGAGAAGCCAGTCTCTACTAAGCAAAAGTCATGTGCATTCAGAATGAGTAGTCTTATACAGTGTGGGGGGGAAACACTGTTCTTCAGGCCAACCAGCGAGTTTGTCCATAATCGGACAGCTCCGCTGAGTTTTCTTATCATGGCTATTCACTGCAGAGCCATGGTGCTGATAGTGTTTTTTGCAGAGCTACAGTGGAAGCCTGTAAGCAGGGCAGTTGTGATGCACCATGTGAGCTATCGGGAGTGTGAGGTGGCAATGAGTGTGCATGCCCCCACCTTGGGAGAACAGGGGAAGGTTTTGTTTTCATAATAAATCTATTGTAGAAATCAGATATGAATGTGGTCTCTGTGGAAAAGCACAAATGTTAGCAAATGGAAACACTATGCAGAAGATCTTGTTAATCTCTAGCCTTACTCTTGATTGGTACTCTTTTTTTATGCCTGTATATTTATACCTGCCTCTGGAATTTCCACTACATGCATCTGACAAAGTGGGTCTTTGCCCACGAAAGATTATGCTCCAATAAATCTGTTAGTCTATAAAGTGCCACAGGACTCCTCGTCACTTATGCGGAAGATCGACGCTGCAACGGTCAGTCTTCCAAAGTTAGATTTAGAGAGTCTAGTAAAGACCCACTAAATCAAACTCAGAAAGTGTTTGCTCCTATCAACCTTCTGCTGTGGAGACTTCACTGAAACTCAAATTAAGGTACGTTGACTGCAGCTACATAACGAACATAGCTGGAGCTGCGTATCTTAATTTAAACTTCCCCTGTAGTGTAGCAGTCAAGCCCCAAAGGGACAGTGGTAAAACTCCCACTGATTTCAATGCAAGCAGCATTTGGTCAGTATGGAGAGCTTTGAAATTGCAATGCAGGGCGCTAGAAAAAAAATGTGCCACAGCAATTGTTACAAGCCATGAAGAGAACCATAAAGATGACAAGTTATACCAGATCGACTGTGTTTTAAGTATCCTCTTCAAAATAGAATCACATGATTGATTATGTTGCATGAAGATATTAATTCTACTGTTGCTAGCTATGCCACCTGCTCCTTGAATTGGAGACTGGGAGAGGAAGTTACCCACAATCTGAGCTGGGAACATTTTTTTTTTCAGCCAATAGTAAATTTAGAGCACCATCCATTCACAAGTGTAGGTATAACTCCATGAGCAGCTCCAGCCAAAAATCCCGAAAACATCGGAATTGTTTCTGAGAAAGTCAGAATGGTTCATTTTGGCCATTTCAAAACTACCCATTTAGAAACTTTTAATTTCAAAATGGTATTTTATTTTGAACATTAGGTAATTATAAAAGGTAGAAAACTCCTGCAAATGAGACAAAAAGCAAAAATCATTATTTCAGGTCAAACAAAATGTTTCTTTCTTGCCAAAACAAAACAAACAAACAAAAAACCCTGAAAAAAGGAAGTTTGGGGATGAACAGAACCAGTTTGATTGGAATATATCGATTTAGGCCCAGAACTGAAAAATAAATGATTATTCGTTGAGCTCTCCACGTGGGGTACAGAACTGCCGTGTTCACAGAGAGTGCAATGTGTCAAACACACCACAACCATCGCTGGGAAACAAAAACGGCTAGTTCTGTTGTGCTGTGCCATTGTTGCTTGGCTCTGTGGAGTCCTACAGGCTCATTATCAGCAGGACAATTCCCTTACGTTACACACACACTTACCGGAATAAATATGAATCCTCAGCGCTTGGATTGTTCATAATGCAGTTACATTTTAAACAGATGTATCTATAATTTCAAGACTACAGATGCATTTTTTATGTACTAAAGGCCTTTTGCAATTGTGGGTTTCTGTCTGTGTGTGTGTGTGTGTGTATGTAAAACACTTCAGTTAATTCAAAGCTACTGCTTCGTTATGTGGCTTGTTTTCATGGTAATGTGACAGACGTTTGTCACAGGAACTCAGCTGTGGATGATTAATTATCCCAAATACCAGCATGACCATTTCTTTTCCATTTAGAAATTGATCAGTGGGATAATTAATCAGGAAGGGTTAGCTGTGGTCTCTTCTCTAGGGGATTATTTTGAGAAGCCGAGCAGTTAGAACGGTACAGGGAGAATACATTGGAAAGAGGTACAATCTTTCACATTGTCCATGCTTAGTGCTGTGGCGAACTGCCTTGTGTTCAGCAGCTCGCAGGCTGCTGCAAAGAAGAAGAGGTGAAGAACAGATTTGGTAATGAAGCCACAAGAATTTTAGATAGGCAAATGTAATCAATCAATGTGCAATTTGGCCACCACACCAGGATTAATCCCTTTGCTTCTCATGTGTCAGGCCTTTGAAGCTCAATGAGAATTTTTCCATTCACTGCAGTGGATTTTGGATCAGACTCTTAGGCTCAAATTCACTTCTAATGTATACTTCATACAACCCT
>JANRFK010006693.1:4015400-4029351 GCA_030068395.1 Apalone spinifera
AAAAAATTCAGAAAATATCGGACATCTCAGGTTTCCGGTATTCTCTGCATTTTTTTACTGGACAGGAGGCGAAAATACCAGACCATCCGGGTGAATACCGGACACCTGGCAGCCCTAATAGGCCCTTGCATTTTTGCCCTGTCACTCTGACCCTTCACCCCTCCGTGCTTAAAAGGCTCACTGCCACGTGTGCCTTGTTACACTAGCATTCCCAGAATTGCTTGCCACAGGGCCAACAGCCAGATCCCAGGCACTGGGCCTGAAACTGAAAGCTAAACAGGCGAGGTTTGCTGCACTTCTGTTTTGAGAAATAGTGGGGGGTGGGCTGAGGACTATGCTTAAAGTACCGTGTGGCTATTGAGCCACTGGGCAAAAGCTGCAGCTGTTCTTCCTTGTCAGGGTGGTAGTAATTTCCACTTGAATTGCAGCTAACCCTTCAGCCTGCACTGTGACTGTTCCTGGGATGCTGATCACTCCTTATGTGAAATGCCTATATGGCTTTCCCCACACTCTTGTTGCTCTAGGAACCTGCATCCCAACGCTCCCCTATTGCTTTTAGGCACGTTCCCCCAAACTTCCAATGTTACCAGCAGGATCGGATGGAAGTGAACAGAACACTCTCATTCACAGCCCAACCAGCATAGTCCTCATAGTGTGAAATAGTGATCTATTTTTACCCTTGTCTCTCTGTATTAATAGAAGCTTCAGGGAGTAGCTTCATTAGTCTGTACAGGATAAACTTAAAAAACAACAAATAGTCTGGTAGCACTTTAAAGACTAACAAAACATGGAGATGGGATCATGAGCTTTCATGGGCACAGATGACCAGAGTTCAAGAAGTGGGCTGCGCCCATCAAAGCTCACGGTACCATTTACCTGTTTTTGTTAGTCTATAAAGTGCTACCTGGCCATTTGTTGTTTTTAAAGTTTATCCTGTATTAATAGAGTCGTGTTCCACTTTGCCAACTTGCTGCCCTTTTCTATGAACCACCACAGGGTACGACTGTCAGACAGAACATTTGGTTCCTTGTTGTCAAATGAGATGTTCTCCCGACATTACTTGGAGCAGGTCTAGAGGGCCAGTGGTAAAGGCAGATGCACCCACACCTGCATGTATGCTAGCTTAACACCAGGGAAATTGTCCCTGTGTGTTTCCATTGGAGGTGGACCCAAGACTGGAAAAGGCCCCTTTCTTATCTCAAAGGAATATTCCATTGAACCCACTTTGGAGGCGTTTCTTGTACTGGAACTCAGTGACATGGGGATGATATGAGGTGGGAGGATGCTGACGTCCCAGTGGCATCTAATGAGAAGCAGAGCTGGTTGGAAAATGCCTGCTTGTCCCATCTGAATCATTTTGCAAACCATAGGTTGGTTTGATGACTTTTCATTGAACCTCAGGCAGGTTTGTTTTGTTCCCTGCCAGCATGCTGGGGACCCTGGACTCCTGGGTGCCCAATGCTATGGCAGCCCTGCAGGGTGGAAACCAAACGTTTCCGGTGGCCTGCAAATCCCAAGTCTGCTCCCTGCTCTCAAGAGAAAGCAGGGGCAGGGAGCAAGTGGCAAGCCCTTGTGCTGTGGGGGAGAGAATGAAAGGCAAGAGACTCAAGGAAAACCGCAAAAGGACAGTGTTTGCAAGTGGCTTTGTAGCCCAGAACTGGACAATTGGATGCAAACTGGGGTCATTTTCATTGCAGAAGAAAGTGGACAGCTTCCCTCTCCTGATGGCTCCTGCACAGTCAGGGGCCCGAACTGGTTGTTCCTGACGTAGCAATGGGCTGAGGGAGAGGGTCACGGGAATGTGCAGAGGGGCTGCTGAAGGAGGGGCAGTCTGCCTGCGCAGTGCTGTGTGTGCTACAGCCTGTACCCTTTTACAGGAGGAAAGAACAGAATGACTTTTGGCAGCCCCCTTTGAAAATGTAACCTCAAATATCTTCCTTTCCTCCTATCCCAAGTGTGGATCTACTCAACAGTGACCACGTAAAGTTTCACCAACTCACCAGCTCTGCTCCCAGCGTGCATCCCAGAGCACTTCTCGCTGGGCCAAAAATAAGTTTTTAAGGCATTTCACAGCTCTGGGGGAGGGAGTTGGGATCTGTTCCTCCTTGTGCATCAGCAGCAGATTTGTTTACTGAGCTCCAGTTACAGGGGGTCCAATCAGGTGAAACTGACTAGAGGCAGAGGAGTTGCACAGATGTCATCCGTGCAGGATTTGGCCGGTGGAACCAGTCTCACTGATGGTGATACACAAGAAGGAAAGAACCCGGCTGGCGTTCAGATTCCAAGAGCACTTTTAGAGCGGGTAGTTGGCAGAAACGCATTGCGGGCTGTGTACGCAATTGCTACGGAATCATGGGGAGAACATGAGAACACAGAGTCCCGGTTTAGTCGTTTCAGAGTGAAGCTGCGCTCTAAGTCAGCCATCCCCATGAGACTCACCATTCTTCCCGGACAAGCTGCACAAGGCAGAGAAGATGGCCTGGGGAAATCAGTAACTTATGCTTATAAATAGCAACTCTGTGGAGCAGACTAGGAAGAGAAGGTTGTCAAGTGGCATTTCACTGCGAGTTAGTGCTGACTGAGAGAAGAAAAGGCTCATATAAACCAGCCCTGTAAAATATATTCCTACGGATGTTGGGATGATGAAAGCCCACAACTATGTAATGTCTGACAATGGTGAGAAATCCGGCATTCAGTCTAAGAGCAGCGCTTCTGTAGATCACATTCTGTAACAGAGGCTTGTTTAACAATATCTGCTGCTCTGCATTTTGGCTCTCCAAGAAGGTCAGGGAACACATGACGAAACAGCCTGTGTCAATGGAAGATTTGGGCTCAACTTAACTGGGAAGGTACAAAGGACGATGGGCCACTCTCAGACCTGTTTGAGTGGAAGCAAGAGCACAAAGCTGACTTGAAGCTTTCACAAGAAACTGCCCAAGCACACACTTCTGTATGTGTTCCCAGGGGACCAGTGTGCTGTTTTCACATACGTGGGTCCTGCACAAAATGTTGTTTTGTCTTTGCCTCATCTCAGCTCCATAAGAGCAACAGCACCAGTTATGTATGAAGGTGTGCCTACGTAAGGCGAGGTTAGACACCACTTGGCTATGCCTTGAATCCAGGGCTTATCCCCTAGCAAACTCAGACTTGTGTAACTCATTACTAGGATTCACTGTGACAGTAGCCACTGGAGTCAGGAGATGCTGATGTGTCAGCCATACAGTAGGGAGTATTAACCATCTGTAATCCTGACCAATGTCTGTGGGGCCAGCAATTCAAGATCAGTCCCTTACCAACACTCTCGTATATTGCACCCTTCTGAGAACCATGATCCTATGTCCCCCAGACAAAGAGTTTGTTTTCATGTGGAGAAGAAAGATTTTTTCCAAGGATCTTCCCTATCTCTCCCGAGCTCTGGAGATCCCTCTCAGTGTCCCATCATCTAATTCACTCTCGCTCAAGGCCATCAATTCATAACTGCCATCCTTCTATGACAAGGAGAACTAGACAGCACTTCTCTCCAGGCTCATCAATGTAAGTCCTTAATTGGCACAGGGTCACTGAATGGGCTTCGGGTAGGGAAGGAATGGTTTATGCCAATGTGCTGTTTCTGCTGGAGAGAGACTACAAAAACCTGAGGAGATAGAAATAGAGATGGGTTGAGAATTATAGTTAGGTTTATACGGCAACTTTAAACATTGGCCTGTATGATCCCTGAGTCTTTCAAAGCCGATGCTGGAAAATACATTGTAATTCTCTGTAGGCAGCACTTTTCCTTCTGACTCATGGGCTTAGTATGGTATTGGAGGTAATGAAATGTCTAGAAATCAGACAGTCTTCTTGTCACAAGGCTTAATAGATAATGGATTTGTTTAGGCTATTTGTGCTTACACTTCTTCGCTTGACTTATTTATAGAACATTTATAGAAGCACATTTTTGCACCTCAGATACCCCAGAAGTTCTAGACACTTAATGCAGAATTTGTAAATACAGCAAAAAATACTTAAAGCTCCCATGACAAATCTCTTTCCCTGCCTTCAACAACCTTCCCAGCTGTCCAGGCATTAGTGCCTATTCTAGCTGCAATATTAACTCAGATTTAAAGCCTTCTGACAGTGTGCACACAATGAATATTATCTGAATAGGCAGGTTCAGTCACAGGGAGAACAAAAAACTCATAAAAGAAAAGAGAGAATGAATATTGTGCTGTGGGTAAAAATAGAAATGTACTAAGCTTTGGCACTTGTGTGAAGTCATGTGTCTGACTCTGTGCATGAGGTGAAAAAGATTAAGTTGCCTCTTATTAATATCTGAGATATCATCCCTTGAAGTAGGACTCTGATGAACAAGGGTCCTTGTGCCATAAATGGAATATTGAGTTCCTTCCTGAAGTCCGCTAGTAAAATCTCCCATTGTTTATGAGTCACCAAGGTGCAGAGCCAGAGAGCAATGGCAGTCACTGAAGTATTAAGGCGGAAGTGACTGGATCGTGTAATCCAAGCAATCGAAAGACAAACAATGAGGCTCCGCAGATTTGACAATTATTCCCAGAGACACTGGGGAGGAAGAAATAGTGACCCGTCTCATAACTCCATCGACATCCAATGGGCTGAGAGAGCATTCTGGAAAGACAGAGTGGAACGGTAAGAGGGAATTTGCTGGAGACGGGTAGAACTCTCTCTCCCACACAGGGACAGCTGATAGTGTGGCTTAGTGGAATACAGCAGCACCTTCCCCCACACTTTGTAGGCAAGGCTCAGAAACTGAAAACTCCAACGCGCTGGGGCCATCATTAGGGAAGAGTACAGAGAGATTCCTGGGAACAGGTTTCAAGCCGAAGGAGATCTGGCAATTCCTTGTCAGTTTGGCCCGTCTGTCAGGAGACTCCAGTTTCCAGCCTCTCTGTGGCTGCCTCTCAGTTATTTGCATGCAGGGTGGGTCTCTGTGCCCCACTGGGATGGCAGAGGAGACCTTTCCTGAGAGCTGACAGCCTAGGAGCTGAAGGCCGAACTGTGAAATGCAGCTTGGTAGATACCACCAACGATGGGCTGCCGTAAGCAGGTAAAAGCGCAGGCCACTGGTCTCCTGAGTACTGCTACTGCCGGAACTCACAGATGGGAAAGCCGGCCCCTGCTCTTCCCCCTGTCCTCGCAGTCCCTGGGAAAATATTAGCAGCCTCAGGCCTTGCTGGTTTAGGCTTAATCCGTCCTTGGTGGTAATATTTATACAGGCTCAGTGACATGAACGCAGGCTGGAGGCTGCGTGGGTCTTTGGCGTATGCGGCTCCACCGTGCAGGAGATGCTGTCACACAGGGCCGTGCAGCGTCGCACTGCGGTAGGAAGCTGCGCTTTTGCTTAGCAGCACCCAAAGAGTGGCAATGCAAAGTAGGGGCTCGCTCCGATCACACTCAAGGGCCTCTCTTCTTCCAGCCGCTCCACATGCAGGGCTCAATTCGAACTCCTTCAGCGCAGAGAGACTGAGCTTATTTTGCTCGTAGGCTTCTAAGGGCTCTGTCTCACGATGGGTTCACCCAGCGCCTAGCACACAAGGGGCCCGGGGCCTGCTTGAAGCTCGTAGGCACCACTGCATCACAAATAGTAAATGCGCCCCGTGCAGCCCATTACAAACTGAGGCCTTGACTCGGTCGCATGCACAATGGGCTAGATCCTGCTGTCGTAATCGTCCCCAAGGAAGAGGTGGGGCCAACGGTTGCATTTGTTACTGCATAGCAGGGCACGTTGGAATCACAGTCCCCCCCTCACCCACCCCCGGCTCTCTCCTGGCCCGGGGAAGAAAGAGGGAGTTCACCCCTTTCCATCTTCAGCTACTCCCACCAGCCTCAGGGGCACTGGCGCAATCTAAGCAGGGCCAAGCTGAGCCAAGCCTTGCCCACCTCTGTGGTCTTGGTGGCAAACGGAATGAATCACTGCCTTTTCTGAAGGGCCCCCTTGGAGTCCTGGGGGGGAAGCTCTGACTCCAGGTCTGGGAGAAGTGGCTGCTGCCACCCCCCAGGGCAAGGACAGAGGGGACTGAGCGGGCACTTTGATACGTGCTGCCAAGTGAGGCGAGAAGTAGCGTCTCCAGAGGAAAAGTGGAGCAGTCGCTCTCTGTCTAATGCCAAAAAGAAAGCGGAATTGGAACAAACCAGGAAGTCTGGGAAATCCAATCTGCATCCATCAATCACTCGACTGCCGCCTAACGGCGCATGACCCAGCAGTAAAATTAGACATCTGTCTTCAAAATGAAGAGGGAGGGAGTGGCAGCTTTGAGAGAACCTTCAGGCTAGCGTGTGCTTAGAGTGTCTGACTGGGGGTTAACATCTCTCCCGTATTTATGGGCGTGCTAATTCAAGCTCTCACATTAAAGAGTTTCCATAAGCAGCCAGTGATGCCTGCATTGGGCCCAGTAACTTGTGACTAAACTAAAGAGCTTCTGTTAGAGCAGCAGCCCATCTTAATGCAAAGGTTCTGAGCAGCGGAGCCAACAACCATGCTGGGCCCCTGGGCTAGGTAAGAGGGAGAGCTCTGTGCTCCGGGAAGGGGCAGGGCTTTGGATGAAGGGGGTGGAGCCAGAGCAGTGAGCAGGCCAAGCTAGCCCCCCTTTTCCCAGCATTCAGCACTACCCAGACCATGGTACACTATCCCTCCCCAGCCCTTAAAGCCGCCCAGAGCATGCAGTAGCAGAGGTGGCAGCTGGGAGCCCCGGGTCCTTTTAGAATTGCTGAGCCCTGGGGAAACTGACCCCTTTGCTGCCCCACCTCACCCTTTGGTAATCTGCTCCACTGGTTATTTTTTCTTTCTGATAGGGCAGAGATGAAAGCCAGCCCTAGAAACTGATTGACCAGGAATACGATCAGCGAGAGAACCCAAAAAGCAAGATACTTTCCTGTAGCCCTTGCTGATGCACCTGGTAGGCTGTGGAAACAGACCAGGGGTGTGCTAACATAGTAATGGTCTTCTCCTTTTGCTGAGAGAGGGAGCTAGTGTCAACGAAGCCATTCTGCACGTTGCCCCACTTAGTCTGCATAGGTGTGCCATGAGTGCCTTTTGAGCATACCCGAGAGCTCACTGCGCTCACAACCAACAAGCCATGTGCTCATCTGCCTCTGGCACCAGCACAGCCAGAACTTTCCTTGCTGCCGATGGAACGAATGGAGCAGGAAGAGCACAAGTTGATCTTACTCGGCTACATCCCACGTTGAATCTCCTAGCGCTGGCTGTTGCACACAGGTCTCGGTTTGTCTTGCAACGTTTGCAAATGTGACACAGAATTGACTGATTGAGGATAAATATGAAAACCAGGATATCACCTTTTTATTAAGAGCAGTGAACGTCTACTTATAAATCCAGGTTAAAACCGTGCCCTTGACTCCATGGGAGGAATACCCATAATTTTCAGTATTAAGCCATAACTCCAAGTCACATCCCCTATCTGCGCTCAGTTTCCCCACCTGTAACATGGGGATAATAATCCTGGTCTTTCTATAATGTGTGGCAATCAGCTGGTGAATAATATAAGAGGCAGAGATTATTATATTGACGTAATTCATATTGTACTGGACTCGCACCCAGAGGCCCCATTGCGCTAGCAGCTGTACATGCACTAAAAAGACAGTAACTGCCCAAAAGAGCTGACAGCAGCACAAGTGGTTACAACAGACTGTTTCTAGTAGCAGCAATGCCATGTCTATCAAGCGATGAGGTGACCCCATAGAATATCCACGAGTATTAGCTCACTGGGCCAAATCCTGCCTGCCTGATTCTGGCAATGCCTCTGTTGAAATCACTGTGCCAACCAGAGTTTTGCAGGGTAAAGTAGATGGGATTTAGTAACCAGCTCCTGGGTTTTAGACCTGTAAAAAATGGCTTCATGTGTGTTTCACTGATTTTAGTGGGCCACGAAAGCTCATGATCCCATCTACATGTTTCGTTAGTCTATAAAGTGCTACCAGACCATTGGGTGTTTTTTTCATAGTAAGAATGTTATGGTATAAATTCAATGACTGCTCGCCTTCACTTAACTACAGTGTAATCCATGCAGTTTTCACGTTCTCTACAATGATCAGCTACGTGATGTGTGCAAACACTTGTTTTCTGAATCCAGAATGACTGGGATTTAAAGTTTCCCATTCAGAGGACAATGGAATCTGCCTTCAGTAGCCATCCAAGAGAGCAGCAACGATTATTTGCTTAGTAGAAATGACTGATAACTGAAAATGAAAAAGTTTTACTAAAAATCTTGAAGCGACTGTAAAGAGTTTGCTTAAGCAACGCATTAAGCATGGGTGTTTAGTTTACTTTAAGAGAGGGTTTCAGAGTGTATAATTTGATTTTAATTGAGGCCAGCTCTTATTGTTGTTGCTAGCTCTGTCATCTAGCCTTTGTCTTATACCTTTAAATTCCAGTTAGACTTAAGGAGAACAAATTATTGGTTAATGTAAACTACAGAAGAATACTTTTTCTGAATGTGCCCCTCATTTTTTTAAGGGAAGAGTAAGGAGCAAATAGACACTGCATCAAACTCAGCAGGCAGTCTAAGGAAGTCTGTGGGGGTGTAACT
The DNA here is from genome assembly GCA_030068395.1 of Apalone spinifera. Classification (NCBI taxonomy): domain Eukaryota; kingdom Metazoa; phylum Chordata; order Testudines; family Trionychidae; genus Apalone; species Apalone spinifera. Next base: position 4,023,962 of record JANRFK010006693.1, read on the forward strand.
CATGTTGTGCACTCTCTCCTTGAAGAATATTTAGCTGCTTAACTCTCAATAGTTAATCTGTGTAAGTTACAGCAATTTATGCCTGATCCTGGGCTCAGTAAAGACAGTGGCAAAACTCTGGACTGCAATGGTAAAAAGATATGCTGATGTGGCTCATCCCTGAATCTGACATGTTGTCTTTAAAATGGTTAGTTATTCAAATAATGGTCAAATTAAGACAGCCTTCTAGCCAGAGTATAATTAACATTTGGGTTATACAGTAACAGGATTTTTGCTTGTGTTGAGGATTTGCTTCAAGTTTAGAACCAAAACTAGCTTATACTGAACATACTTATCAGATATATCTCCAAATGTACAATACATTGAGATACAACAGTCGCCATTGAAACTTTCACAATTACACCTTTGCAAATAGCGTTCCTCTGTAATGATTATAGGGAAAACTGCAGACACATTTTATTGCTTTCTCGGATCTTTGTATAGATACGAGTAGCAACCACTGTTTGTCTCTATGAGTGATTAGTTAGGATGTAATTTTAGGGACATGTATTTGAAAATTAAGCTCTCCCTGTTAGGGTTCAAAAGGTTTGAACTGGTCCATTTTCAAGGTTTCTTGTCTGAACCTCCTTGAGAAGCAATTTGCTAAGGTAGTGAGAAGACTGTTGATCCACTTTGTGCATCCATCACACTGAACCAGGAAAGCCATAAATAGATTTAAATTTCACCTGTAACTTCCCTGAAATCAGTTTTTCCTTTTCCTTCCCTCATCGTACCCTGTTCTGCTCCACTGATGGGATGTGGTTCAGATGGTTCGTCTTAGGTGCCCATCCATTCTTCCTGAGGGACCGATATCAACAATGGACAGTAGTCCTATTAGGAGATCTTGTTGGAGATAATTGGGGGAGGGGGGAAGGAAAACAGGGACAGATTTGGGAGATTTAAGGTGTCACTACTGAGGTCTCTATTCTCCATCAAATTGGAATCTCAAGGAGAACAGCTCTTGGGATAAGCCAAGATACAATCATTTCTTGTGTCTGTTAGTGCTGGCCAGTCCTGTTCTTTGATTGACTATCATTATGTGCATATTAGACAGAGAGAATGGCGTCCTTTCTACCCTATTTCCAGTCGAGGGGGTCCCTAGCGGCACATGACAGACCAGATGCACTCATGTGAGGACATTGTTTATTATGGGCATTACCACAGCACCTAGTAGGCCCTAATCATTGCCCAGCTGTTGTACAAACACAGCACAGAGCAAAAGGATGGCTCTGCCCCAGGGATCTTAGCAGCATTCCTACTTTGTTTGGAACTTCCTCACAGCTGGTTGGAGGTCAGGGATTTGGAAGAGCCCATTATAGAGAGAAAGGCCAGACTGCAAACTTCAGGCCTAGATCGAAACAATTCCAAAGCTAGAGAAGGTTGGGATTTTGATTCAGACTTACTATTGCTGTCTGCTATAGATAGAGCACTTTGAAGGGGTTACTTATTTTGAACATAACGAATCCAATCAAAGACTAGACACGGACTGTTTACTACTGCCTTTCAGCGTACTACTGCCTTTCTCCCTTAGGGTTGTAAAAATCTGGTCTACATTTCAAACATGCTTCACTTTCTCTGGTATGTGAGGGTTGACCTCTTTCATCCCCCCGAGGAAGTGGAAAGGAAGTCTTGGAAATCGCTTGTGGCCAACCCAGTGCATCTTCCTGGTGGATTTCCTGTATAAACAGCTTCATAGTTATGAGTTACCCTATTGCTTTTCACTGGGAATGGTGCGAGAGAGAGAGAGAGAGTGATCATCTAAGCTTGACACTGGCATTTCCCAGGCACCCAGAATGTGAAACATATATTTTAAAAATCTGTCCAGGAAGAGCCCAGTAAGTGGAATGTCAGAAATGCTTTCAGAATTAGCTTTTTTTTCAGGCTGGAATAAAAAAGCCAGTGCCGAGGGGAAGATTGGCATTTAAGGGATGGGAACTGTTCTTCGTGTGTCCATCTAAGGTGTTCATCTGGGAGAGCCCCATGTGAAATGTTCCATAGCACAGGAAAGTTACATAATGTTTACAGCTTCCTAGTGAAGTCTACAACTTACCCAGCTGTCTTTGCATCCTGAGACTTGTAGCAAAATACCTTCCCACCAATGTATATCCAAACTCTGCTGCTGCTTAGGAGAGGGAGAGAGTGTGCGCTGCAGCTGTGATTTCTAGCTATTTGTATGGGACTAACATACAGAGGCCCCGAACGAGAGGCACTGCATGGATAAGTGGCTCAAGCCATAGACTCTCCTGCTTTTAGCTCCTGAGAAGCCTGATTCAATCTCCAGTGTCAGCCAAAACGGAGGCCGTTGCACTGTCCTGAGTTGGAGCATGAAAAGCAAGGCTGGCGCAGGGGAGGTGAGGACAGAGATGGCGGTGGCTGCTGAAGGAACACGAGGACAGGAGCACTAACTAACCCATGTGCATGTGCACGCTTAGAAACATAGAAACATCCACTAATATCCTCTTAATATCACCCCACCCCGCAACTAAGGGCCTATTGTGTTCAAAACCCCCAATCTAAGGGGTAAACCAAAAGTGCCAGTAATATTTAGAAACCATTCCTATTACATGGAGAAACCTCCCCCAGAACTGTCACAATTCTTGCTCCTCCTGCCTTAAAACATGCCCAAGAGTGTGATGCTTTCTGAAGTCGAGTAGTCTAATGAGCAGAGACATTTGGAGCACATCACTTCTCCTGGGGGTCCTATGTTCTGGGCTGTGCCTGGCCTCCTTTGATGGCAAAGCTGGACATCAGAGTGACAAGGGTCCATCACACTGAGACTGTTGCCATCCAGGGTACAGGAAGTAGCTGACTGTGCTTGTGTCTAACATCATTTGTTCTGTGTTTCTCCAGTCTACGCTCTTCCTTTAAATCTCTGGGCTCTCGTTGACTCTCGCTGAATGAAGCCCCAGGGGCCGCGATCAGCAGGAAGGATCCATGTCTCCTCTTTAAAATTGGATGCCACGCACCTCTTCATGTCACAGGCGCAGCTCTGTACACGGCTGACCTTGCTGAATGATTTATCCAAGTCTGCCTGGGGAGGGTTAAGCACCTTGCTCTCGAACAGCAGCTTAAGACACTGCTGTGCTGTAGGCAGTGAGTTCAAGGATAGCTTGGCTTCTTATTGCAAACTCATTGAGAGAAGAATTGAGAGTCGAGTAAGTAGCTGAAGACTGTGAAACCACACTAATTCCCACGCCAGGGCGAGAAATGGCTCCTGTTGAAGTATTCTGTACAAGCAGGTCTCTGAAAGCTTGTTGGCAGGGGAAGATGTTGCAGGGTATATGAGTGGGAGGCAGATTACGTCTGCTGTAAGAAATAAATCTGCTCAGAAATAGTGTCAGGCCATAACGAGCCGGATCTCTGTCTAACAAGTTTGGGGGGCCACTTCCTAAGATGGGCCAGCAGATATAATGCGTGTACTTGTGACCACGGTGCTCTATGGCGAGTGAGCTGGGGGTGCTTGTACAGCCATGCAGCCTTCTGAACGCCAGGCTTTGAAGGGCTCTCCCGTTGGAATCCTGCTCTTGAAATCTGTGCTAACTGGAAAGAGATGGCCATGTCTGAGACCTCCCTTCATTAGCCTCGTGATACCACTTCCAGGTCTTACCTTAGAATCTAACTGTCTAGTGCACTGGCAGGTAAAGGCGCATAGGCGGTGTGGGTGGGGGTTCACCCAGCTTTTTAAATTGAATTCCAAGCCCTTTAACCAGCCAGATCTGCAGCCACTAATCGTACTACTGTAACCTAGCAGAAATTGTGTATTGAAGGGGGTTGTGTTAAGTGTTGCAATGCTCTGAGAGTCTGCAGCTGCTCCCATAAAGTCTCATACATAACATTCTGGAATGGGTGCAAGTTACACCCGAACTTAATGCTGCCAGGCATAAAAATTACAATTGAATCGCTGAATATCCCAGGCTTCCAACTGAGCTGCTGCCAGTCCCGCTGCCATATTAGATAAAGCTCTGACTCGTGCTGCAATCAATAATCTGTGTTGTATTAAATGAGAGCAGAGAACTTCAGGGCAGCAGGGCTCTTGGGTCCTGTTCCTGACTCTGGCAAGTGATTCGCATGTGATTTCTGAGTAAGTCACTGCAGCTTTCTGTGCCTTGTCCTACTCGTGTGATGCCTTATCGGGAAGGGGGAGTGTTAAGAGAGTTAATAAATCCGTGCTTCCAATCAGTGTTCAGATCCCTGCATTAAAAGTACTGTAGAAGTGCAAAGAATAAATATTATCTCTCGTCTCGCTTCTCTAAATCTACCTGCACATCATCACATGTAATAATCAATGTGCCTATTAGTAACCATGAGCAGTGTTGAAATAGGGAAAGAGCCAAACAAACAGTGGGGAAAATTGTCCATAAATATTCATTCAGATTCATTGATTTTCATTAACCCTGTCTTTGCCCTTTCGTGGTCAATTTCTGCAAACATTTGGTCACTCCAGGTTTGGTAAGGGGGTCCCCAAAATAAAATTTTACAATTGAGTGCGCTACGGTTGAGCAAAAGCAAATTTTGAAATGTCTAGTTGTTAATGGCATTTGCAGTCTATATATTTAATAATAAATCCAATCCAAGTAGGGCTCAAAACCAATAAATGACAAAACTACAAATGTTGTATGGATTGCCGTTGCACACATCAAAACATTCACCATCGACAGAGCAGAATTCTTTGCAGGAGGAATTTGCAGATAATTGTGAATAATTAATTAGTTCAAGGATTCACAAATTGGAAAAGCAAAATCAGATGAATAATTCAGAAGGAATGTTCACTCAACTGATGTGTGGAGAACTACGTAGTCAGCAAGCTGTAATGTGCCTTTGAATAGCTCTAGCAAAGGGAATCTTTAAACGGCATACATTTTCTGTCCTTCATCAAAGTAATTAAAGGGTTATTGGATTCATCTCTTTTCCAGGGAAGCATTTTCCTTTGCTGATGCAGCCTTTTTAATGGCCATGTTAGCCATTAGTACCCCAGTGAGCATGGGGGAATGATCAGAGTTTCTCCAGAGCATTTCAGGCAGTGAAACAGAGTGGTGGATTATTTTACAGATTACAGTCATTTTACCAACTGCCTTCCTACCCATCCACCACCCCAAGCGATTAATATACACAATGAAAATAGGAAACAAGATGGAGACAACTTTCTGGGGTTGTTTCCCAGGAGTGTGAGAGAGAATCAAAGGTGTTAGGCAGACTAATTGCATCAATACATCTGCCTGACAAGGTATTACGGTAAAGAGTATGTGATGACCCTTTTAAATTGCCAGTGGGAAATCTTTTACTTACTGCACCATAAAAACAGAAATCTGTGTCCCCGCAGACTTGGCTCTGCAATCTAATTTGCTGAGTTC
>JANRFK010006693.1:4057994-4081827 GCA_030068395.1 Apalone spinifera
TGTGATATATGGACAATTGTTTATTGCCATGTGAAGGTCCAACTATTCCAAAAGCTGCAGGCTAGAGACAAAAACCCGATGATTTAATTATAAATTCCCTTTCAAATCTTGGGAGTGGGTAAAATGGAATTTAAAGACGGAACACCCTTTTGAGGGGGATGTGAGCACATTGCAAGCCTGGGCCTGAGATGAACTCTTTGCAAAGGTTACATGCAAGTGCATTTATCAAATACCGTGGAGTGCATCGTTCTAAGCATTTTGGCCTTTGATGCATTTAGTCAAGCCACTTTAGAGAGAGGTGAAAAATAGATGAATAGATTCTAAGGCCAGGAGAGACCGATCTGATTTTCTAGGCTGACTTCCTGTAGAACTCAGCCCATAGAACTTCCCCCGAGTAATTCCTAGAGCAGATTTTTTAGAAAAAGATCCAGTCTCGATTTATTCTTGGGCTATGTCAAGACTACTATTTAGACTACCAGCAGATTTTTCGAAAAAGCGAGCTGCTTCAATAGCGCCTTTTTTCGAAAAAGGACTTTTGGAAAAAAGGTGGTGTTCCTCATAAAATGAGGTTTACCATGATCAAAAAAACTGCCACGTTCTTTCAATTTACTTTTGAAAGAACGCAGCTACAGTCTAGATGCAGGTGAAGTTTTTTCGAAAAAACCCTGTAGTCTTGACACATCCTTGTTAATGACTCTCACTGTTTTGTACTTGCCCCTTATTTCCAATCTGATTTCGTCTCGCTTCAACTTCCAGTTATTGGATTGCGTTAGATCTTTCTTGGCTAGATACTAGTGCGTGTTGTTAAAGAGGGGGAGGTACTTTGACCTTCTTGAGCCTATATCGATATCGCTTAATAGGTTAAGGGGTGACTTGATTCCTCTGCTACTCTAGTACATGTTTTCTAATCTCTGAATCCTGCTCGGGGCTTGTCTCTGAATGGTCTCCAATACATCAAACATGCGATCTCGCTTGTGAGCACCAGAACTGGACAATATTCCAGCAGCTGTGGCACTTGTGCCAGATGTGGGTATAAAATAAACTCTGCTCCTACTAGAGCAGCGGTTTTCACGCTTTGTGTTTTTTCTCACGACCCAAGCAAAGAAAATGGCTGATGTGCAGGACCCAGTATAATTATGTCTTTGGCGTAGCGTGTGAGTTCTGGGGGCAGGAGGGGGCTCTGTTTTGGGGGAGCCTAGGGCAAGGTTTGTGCTTGTGGGTGGGTGCAGACTTGTGTCCAGTGGCTGTTGGTGAGGGGTACAGCGGGGGAGAGGCCTATAGGCAGCTGTGCACTGCTCTCGCCGGCGGGTACAGACCCTCCCCCAACTCCCATTGGCTGCAAATTGGCCAATGAGCGTGTGAAACCAGTGCTCGAGGTGGAGGCAGTGCATTCAGCCCCATGCCCCCCCCCCCTCCACCTAGAAGCTAGATCTGCCGTAGTACCCGGACAGGCAGGACACCTGCCGTAGGAACCCCACCCATCACAGGGTCATCCAACAGCAAGGTGACCCAGTGCCTGACGCTGTGCGACCCAGAGTTTGAAACCCGCTGTCCTAGAGAACCCATTTGTATCTTCCAGGATCGTATTAGCTTCTAACCAACAGCATCCCATTGGGCGCTCGGGTTCTGGTGATGAACCACCACGCCCTCCGGATCTTTCAGGTCACCGCTTCCCAGGCTGGAGGCCGTAGCAAGGGCATCCTTTGTTCTAGATGAACACGTTCACGCGGAGCCGTATCAAATCACATCGTGCTCGTCTGTGCCCGGTTTACCAAGCGATCCAAATCCGTCTGTATCCCGCCCTGCCCTGCGGGCTAGCGCAGATCTTGTGTCGCCGAAAGCACTTTCCTTGATTCACAAGCAGAAATAATATCAACTAGGTTTGCTGGGACATCCATGTTTTCTCCAGTTGCACGGCTCTTGAGCCACGCCCCTCATGTCTACAACACGAACTAGGCCCAACACGGGCTCGTGTACCTGTATCCTTGCTAGCTCTTGTTCAGCTGTCAGCCACAGGGAACGCAACCTCAGCGGAAGCCGAGTCTGTGGACGTGAGCAGGGCACACTCGGCCCGAGCTTGTAGTGTAGAGGTAGCCTCCTTAGCGACAAGGAGGGATGGACTAAAGTAGCCTCCCTTCGCCTTATTAAAATTTGATTTAAAACAAGGGAATTGTCGGAGAGGAAAACGCCCAGGTTGCTGGCTGCAGTATGGCTGTTACCTTGTGTTCAGGCACTGACTAGCTTAAAGGAGGGGTGCTGTCAGGAAGAGGAAAAGAAACTAAGTCACGGACCATCATCTGCCCCGGGCTGGGCTGCCTCGGGGAAAGACAACCCCCCACGCGCCCATAAGCTCAGCATGTGTCACTGGGCCAATGTTTTTTTTAGAAATCCAAAGCAGACCAGTGCCGCTGCCACGTTGGAGGAAAACGCGCGCCGGGATGGCGGTGAATCCATGCTAGGGCTAGAGAGGGGAACCCACCAGTCACAACTGTGCAGGGAGCTTCGTAGGGCGCCTAGTAGCTCTGGGAGGGTGGTTCTCCTCTCTGCTGGTGCGGCGAGTGTCTGTGCCTGCACGAGGGAAATCAGGGAGGCGGGGGGGGTGAAATCCTGCCCCTAATGCAGGGCAGAGGTGACAGTGGGGACAGGGTCTGTGCGGACAGCATGGGGCCGGTCCTATTGGCAGCAGAGCTCAGTTAAAGGGGAGGGGAATGGTATGGTGGAATTGTGTCCTTGAGGAGTCACCCCACCCCTTAGTATTGGGGGGTGACAGGGTCCCTCTGGGCTCGCATTCCTCCAGTGCACCTGTAGTGGCCGTTGGTCCCTAGGCTGTCCCGTCTCAGGAGCCCACCACACAGTGGAACAACGTGCTCCAGTTAGCCCAACTGCCCAGGAGCGAGCAGGCTCCTCCAGCGCAGTCACTAGAGCCGGAACTGTCCCGGCCCTTGCAGACACGAGTCCGTTGCTCAGTGATGCGGTAGGAGGCCTCACCGATGAATCCCTCTGTCCAAGGCAGTAGCAGGTAAGCGCCTGCGTCGCGGTGAGGCCTACGGCACATTACTCAACTCTTTCTTTTCCAAACTACAAACGCCAGAGGAGCCCTGCGGTATTACCTAGCCGCAGGGCGTCCGACGGACTTGCAGGGGCTGTGGTAAGGTGGGGGGACTGGCTACCTACATGGGGACACCTCGTGGGAAGCGTGGTAGCAGAGACCAGGGAAAAGACTCCTAAGGGTAACCACTGTGTGTGTGACACTCAGCCATAGCCCTGGCTCACAGACAGAGTAGTTACTACTCTCATAAACAGAACCTGGGTTTGTAAAATGTGGGTTTCACAAACCGAGGGTGCTCAAAGGGCCCCTCGACTTACCGGTCCAGCCAAGCACCGTCACTACCCCCGGTCCGTGGGGCTGAGACACGCAGTGAGATGGGAATCGTGGCATTTGATCAAAGTACTTTACTCTCCTTCGGTGAACTGCCACCAGCTGCGGGCTAGAGCGGTAGCAAGGCAAAGCCCCTAGCTGGGTGCTAGCAATAAAGGGTTAAGCCAGGGCACTGACCCTAACAATGTGGCTGCCTGGTAGCGTGTCTCAGGGAGAGGCCAGCCTCAGTCCCCATTATAACAAAGGGTCAGAACTGCGGTAGCCTGGCTTCCACGGGGCCAGTTGCTTGCGTCTGCTGCGCTGCACTGCACTTTGGCCCTTGTGCGGGAGGCTCGCTCCCTCGGGTAGTTCCCGTTCAGCCAAACCCTTCCGCAGTAAGTGGCCTTGTCTCTTGGTGCCTCTCCCAGGGTGCTGTTAAGCGCCAGCTTGGCCTGAGAGCTCTAGCTATGCTGTCTTCACCCTAGGGGTGAGTGCGCAAGGGCAGTGGAAGGATTCATGTGTCAACCCCCCCCCCCCACCAGCAGAGAGGAGGATTATCTATGCCATGGGGCTGTAGCAGTCTCCGTGGAGGCATTTGCTGACGGACTAAAGGCAATATGGAATTGCATGACGTGAAAAGGCCCTTGGTAGAGGAATGCGCATCAGAGCAGCTTCATGCACTGATTCTTTCAGGAGTTTCTCTTTTTATGACAGGGGTCCATGAAGTTAATCAGGAGCGCTGTCCTGCACCTCGTACCTAAGGGGTCAACTCTGGTACCTAGCAAAGGTGTCAGCTAGGTCAGTGAAATCAGCAAATAATGCAGGTAGGAATTTCGAACTGAAAAAGGGTTGGTTTTTTTTTTCCCTCTCTCTCTTGAGGGCAGAGCAATTTCACCCAGGTATTGAGGGAGATGGGAGACACTTCTCTCTCCAAGAACAGACTTCTTGAAATGTCTAAGTCAGGAAAAGTTTAGATAGTCTGTCAGGGTTTATTGTTTTCCTTGTTTTGGGGGTTTGGAAATCATGTCTGAGCTGGCTAAATGTTTTTCTCTCTTGTAAGTAAGGGTTACAGCCCAGGGGCAGCAAACGGTGGTTTTTTTCCATCTAGCCAATTTATGCTTGCAACTGTAGTTTTGTTTTATTCTAATTAACCAGCATTGGTTAATTCCTGCATCCTGGAAAGTCTGTCTGTGTAGATCTGCCTGAGGGATCAGCTACCATATTTTTCTCTTTTTCCTTTTCAAGCTCTTTTGGGGAAAAAGAGCTTGGGGTACCTCAGTGGTTGGTGTCAAGTGTCCACTGCTGTTTGTTGTGGGGATCAAAGCACTTGAGGGTGGCAGTGAGTCCCCCGGGACTTGAGGGGAAAAGTTTTTGTACCAGGGCCTGTAGAGGCAAGGTTTTGGAGTGTTCTTGTGGGCCTCCAACTTCTGCATTTGTTATGCCAGAGAGGGGAACAGCCTTGACAAACCCTGTTTCTATATAATATTAACAACAGTACAAGCACCTCCCACTCTTTACTAAATGTGGGGTTGCTTCCTTGCTCGCACCTTTCAGGAAATGAGATGATGGGAGGGGGGGAAGCATAAACATGTTTGTTTCCTGGAGCAGAATAATGCATTATCCATGTTTTACTCTGAGGGTGGTACAATATTCTTACAAACCAGCCCCTGTAGCTTTTTTTTTTTTTTTTAATCCCAGACTGTGGCTCCATCTTGTTCTGAGCAGCTGGATTCTTGGCTCTCTGGTGTCCGACTGTGGCTAGGAGCGCTCTGTAGTGTGGCCGAAGCTGGCTCTAAGAATGTTGGGGAGGGGTCAGTGAGATAGCAACTTGTGTTGGAAAGACAATAGGTAATTTTACCGGCTAATGAAAGCCCCAAAGAGCAACTAATCAGAAGCAGGTAACTGTGCAGGGGGCGCAAAATGTAGAAGTGTTACAGGCACACGCAGTATGGATGAAACCACAAACATTTATTTTGCTGCTTCATCTATTTGTAAACCTGGAATTGAACCCATTTCCACTCAACGATCCCACCATGCAAAGCAGGCCGCTGGCTACGGCTCTGGCCATTCATCTATCCTTGGGCCAAACAGGCCCCAGAGCATGGCTCTGATTGGCAGAGGTGAGTAATAAGGGAGCACTAGCAGACAATACACAACACTTTTCCACAGCCCGCATTCAAAATGCTTTATCCCCTTAGTTTTGAGCAGATGCTCTGCAAAAGGCTCTCTGCTTTCACATGTCCTCCCTCTTCTTTGATTAGAAGGGTGGCTGTAGCATATCGCGCCCCCCCCCCAACTTAAAAATAAATAAAACCTAGGCTCAGCTGCAGAACAGACCAGTGGTGCACTGTGTATTAGTTGTTATATGCACTATTGTATTGGTATGTGGCTGTCACAGGACAGAAGGTTACAAGACACAGCTGGGTCATTCCCTAGAAAATTAATCCAAACTCCATTGTCACCAGTTTAACTTTAAGTTTTTAAAATTTCCTCTCCACGTCTGACTGTGAAAGGCCTGTTTTCAAGAGTGGGCCTTTCGGTGCATTTGCACAGAATATATAACTTTTTTCTAATACTATACATTTAGACTTTTTGCTTGGGGATTAGCTTATATTTCTCAACCACTGTGCATTAAAAATAAACAAAGTACTGTAGCCTGAAACTCAAAGTAGCAATGTACAAGTCCCATATTTGTTCCACACTGTACTTAAATAGATCATTACAATTTCAGTATTAGACAGAACTGATTTTATGAATTCTGACAAGCTCTAATATTCCAGGGGGAAGGGGATATTATTTCTCTCCATCAAAGGCAATAGTACTGTGATTTGGTTCAGAGGGGGACTACTTTATTGCCAAATGTGTTCCAGAAACACATCACTATTTTTACTAAGCAGGAAGAAAAGTGTCGTACAACTTCCATAGTGATTTCTTGTAACTCTCAAGCATATTTCATCAACAAGATATACAGTACAGTTTCAGAAGAGCAAACATTTGGAAAGTAAGCAAACAACTTTTTTTAACCAACAGAATTTCTTGCTGTATTTATGTTGAACTGTCCACTTATCGTGGACAATTATATAGTTAGTTTTCTTCTTCAGTACAACATGGACACAGGACTAGTACAATCTGGGATTTTGCTGTTTTATAAATTATAAAGACAACTCTATAGTATGAAATCCATGGTCCTGCCATCAGTTTCCTTTCATCATCTTGCATACCGCTTAATGTAATCTTCAACTTTATTCCGAAAGTCATCCTGGAGAGAGAGAAAGAACAAGAATTACACCCCGTACATTTCAGGAAGACGGTAAGAGATCTGGAGGGGTGAAGTTTTCATGGTAAGTACGCAATGGAGTTGGTTTGCAGGTCTCTGTCCTCTGCCTTGAAAATTGACAGATTTTGTCAATGTGTCTGCATTTTTCACAGTGTAGCAAAAGTGAAGGGGGGAGGGGAAAACAGTGCAATACCATACTTAGAATCCTCTCAGTAACACTGTACTATGGACGCTTGTCAAGAACAGTACAGTTCGAACAACTCTCAGACCATCATTTGGGTTCAAACTGTGACTGTCTCATCATATACAATGTAGCCAAGGTCATAGAATTTGAGGGTAAAAGTTCTTAATCAAGTAGGGAATGATATGAAAGGCATTAGAAGATGCATGCCACTCTGTAACCCCCCCCCCCCATACAATTGCATAATATCACAACTATCATATAAATAAGCTATTTAACTATCTAGACAAATGTAATAACTCTGAACAAGTTATTAGCTTGCTATAGTAACTTTAATTACAGAAAGATTAATCCACCTCCCTTAAGGACACAATGGAGACTGATAACCCCAAAAGATAAGACTATGGTGACAGTATCTCTTGGACTGCATAAAGTGTAAAAATATCATTTTTTTTGGCCTGCCAAAAGAAAAACAGCTAGTCACAAGATGCAAAAATATTTGTAAGTACATCAGAGACAGGAAGCCTGTTAAAAAAACCCACTAGGGCCGCTGGGCAAATTGATTGAGTGCTCCTTTAGCATCTCAATGAGGAGAAACTAAATGAATTCTTTGCATCAGTCTGCATGGCTGAGGAGAGGGACATCTGAGGAACCATCCCAGATTGAGGTGGTTTTGGAACCACTTGGTAAACTGGACAGTCACAAGGCCTGAAGAACTCAAACCTGAAGCTCCAAAAGTGCAGTCTGTAACCTGCCATTTAAAATCAGCATCTGGACCAAATGACTATAGGGTAGTTAATGTGACATTTCTAAAAAGGGCTCCAGAGGCGATCCCTGCAATTACAGGCCAGTAAGCCTAACTTCAGCACTGGGCAAACTGCTTGAAATTATAGTAAAGAACAGAATTGTCTGACACAGAGCTGAACATGGCTTTTGTGAAGGGGAATCAGGATTTACCAATCTACTAGCACTCTTTGAGGGGTTCAAACAAACATGTGGACAAGTGAGATCCCATTAGAGCAAATTAGGTTGTCAGTGGATAAAAGGAAAGGGCCTCTCATGGACTGGAAAAATGGTTAAAAGATAGAAAGAAATGGTCAGGTTTCAGAATGGACACACAAATAGTGGTGTCCCCCATCAGTCTGTACTGTGACCAGTAAAATTCAATTTATTTAGAAATGATCAGGAAAAAGGGGTAAACTGTGAGTAGCAAAATTGGCAGATGCTATAAAACTAGTAAAGGTAGTTAAGTCTCTGGGTGCATGGACACCATCAGTGGAATGCAAAGGGGACCTATGGTTCCAGTAAGATCAAACCAGAGAACACAGATTTCGAGCACCCATTATTAGAAGTCATATGCTCATTGCACAGAGGGACTGCACGCCTTAGAGTCGCCACTTCTGCATTACGCAGGCATCGTCTCTCTCGCAGCAAAGAACTGAGGAGTTCAACAGAAAACTGCATTCCACTCCAATTCCTTCTACAGCTCCTACCCCTTGTAAAGCTAGAGCTGGCTGAAACCTGGCCTTTCCCCTTTGGGAGAAGTTAGAGCATTTCAAAATGTGATTTTTATTCCAACCTGGAATGAAACCAAAACTGTAAGTGTCTTGCAAAGTAGAAAGCTTAAAAAAAAAAGTTTTAGAAACTGACATAAGGAGTCTCCCAAGAGTGGCAGGTGCTGACTCAAATAGACATTCTTGTCAGTTTGACAGCGGCCAGTGATTCTGTGGAAGTCTGCCAAACAACACACAGATTCAGCAAACTGGCATTTTCCAACAAAATTGTTTAATTGGAAAATTTATGACTGGCTCCAATTTTGAAAAATGAGAGAGACACACAAAGTGAGAAAGAGAAACAGAAAGAAAAAGCGAGAAACAGAAAGAAAGAAAAGAGAACAAGAGAGCAACCGAGAGACAGACAGACAGAGAGAAAGGGAAAAAGAAAGCAAGCAAGAGGGGAGGGGGGGGGGGAAGAAAGAGTGAGGAAGGAAAGAAAGAAAGAAAGAAAAAAGTGCAAGAGAAAAAGAAAGCTCTGGAGCTGGAAGACTATCCCTTTATTCATCTCTAACCCAATTACAGCCCAGAGAGCAGCAGTGGCCTGCCAGTGGGCCTCAACTCTGTCGTGGAAGGTAGCCTCGCTTCCATGCCAGTGCGGAATAAACACGCCAATCAATGCAAACTGGCTCACTTCTCATTTTAAAACAGGAAACTGTGTCAGGCAGCCTGTCCAGCCCCTGCGATCACAGACCCAGCACTACCACATGGAAATGATCTCAAAATACAGGAATTATTTTGAGTCAATGCAAATCTTCATTCAAATGGTTCCTAGACTGGAAGCTGTTTAGGGCTAGAGAAGCAAATTCCCTGATATAGCTTGTTGGTTTTGGAATATCGAACAAAACATTAACCAGCCTTTCTCTTTTGAACACAGGATCAGGGATGCTGTAAGCTACCCTAGTACAAATAACTATTACTAAACGTACCAGTGATGACAAGCACGTCGCTTCAGCAGTCGCTCAGACTGCTCAGAGCCCTAGACTCAAGCCTTTCCCTACTGCAGCTAGTCTCAGGCAATTCCTGTGTAACAGTGAAATTACACCACTCCACTCCCTCAGTTACTGAACAGTACTGAGCTAAGCAAGAGGTCAATCACACAAAAAAGAAAGGTCATTTTAAGGGGGGGGAGGGGAGAGGCATTATAAATTAACCAAGCTACTTTTTTGTTTGCAACTATTCAGAGCTAAAACATCAACTTCAATCCCTAGAAAACTGCTCCTGCTGGCTGCAAGGCGCTCGTGTTAATAAAGTAACGTACGAGTCTCAGCAGTCAACAAACAGCGAGCGGTAAGCTAAAAGTTAAGAGGCAGGATTAAGGAAGATGCAGATCAATTAAAATGTAAGGCATTACAAATGACTGCATATTCAGTACTGAACACAATTAGGGAAGTGACTACAACAAAGTACAGGGAGTTGAAAACCACTGGTTGTCACCAATGAATGACGTTTTACATCAGTACACCCACTCTGTGTTAAGGAAGGCAGAGGCAGATATTCCAGAAACAATGTCTTTCACTTATGCTCACTTTCCTGATCAAGGAAGCCGCAGTATATAGAGCATATCCGGTCTCATGCGTTACTGAGCAGACAGGTCTCGTTACACAACTATACTGCTCTAATTTTAGGCGTGCTACATGGTTTAAAAGTTTCTTATTAACACTGAATATTTGTCCATGTGCACATCTGTTTAAACACAGTACTGAACAATCAGAAGCAGAAATCATCAGGATGACACGTTTTGCATTATAAACTGGCTAATATGAAATCTCAATCTGGACTCTGCACGAACTTGAGAATTCATTTCAAAGGGCGGAAATTGTGGAACGTGTCCAGTATATCCCCTATGGAATAGTGTTCCACAGTACTGAAATATTTAAAATTGTACAGCTACATGGACAACTTACTAGGTCTGAAAGACAAGGTGGATATGGTAATTTTTTGGTTGGGCCAACTTCTATTGGTGAGCGAGACAAGCTTACAAGGACTCAGTTCTTCTTCAGATCTGTGAAGGGTCCTCCAAGCATTACAGCTAAATACAAGATGGCACACCTTTAACCGGTGATCCTGGGAGCTAACATTTGTAACTCCGAGACACTAAAGATCACCAACTGGACAGACACATTGGATTTACAGCTTATTACAACACTCTGCAACCCAACCAACCCCCCTTTTGGTCCTAGAATTGCAGAGGTGTTAACAATGTGAATGGCTCCTTAGAACGTGTGTTCACTGCTAATGCTACACAATCTTGCATTTAGCTTTACCCCTCAGAAGACCTTCCCAGATCCGAAGAAGAGCCCTATGTGGCTCAAAAACTTGTGTGTCAGCCCAACAGAAGCTGGCCCAATAGAAGATATTACCTCCCCCAGCTGATCTCTCTAATATCCTGAAACTGACTCAGCTACTGTTAAAATTCTGTAATACACAGGTTAAAGAAAGAAAGTCCACGCATCTAGGACTAGTGTCGAAAAGTTCCTGACATACAATTTATTTGAAGGAAACAAAAAAAACCAAAACACACTTCGCTACCCAAACAGCATCAATAGTTTTCCCAGTATGATATTTTATAGCAATCGACTATAATTCAACCACCTTAACTGAAAAGAGCATTCAGTGACTGCACAGGTAATAGCAAATAAAATAAGTTAAATGTTAAACCAATTTACCTGCATCTCTGCTGCTGCACATATGTCAACAGCAAGATGTTCGGAAACTACTCAAGGTCTTTCCATGAGCGCTGACAGAAGACACTCTGGGTCAGTGGCTATACAATGGTTAGACGTTAGCAGGTCTTTTCCTTTGAGTATTTTACAATGACAAGGAGCTCTCTATTGGCAATACCTCCTAACTTACAACCATTAACACTTGCCCTTTCTTGCAGTCTAAAGTCAGTGTTTGCATTTGTACAAGCGTGCTAAAGGATTTGCAATTGGAACGTAATTTGTATGTGCGGTTTTGGGATCTGCCATTGTTAGGTTGAGGAATAACGTGTTTTCCAGTTTAAGTACGAAGAATTAACTAACCGCACAGTATATCACTAAGTATCAGAACAGGCATCTCTTGCTACAATCTAGGGATGTAAGCGACTAGTTGACTGATAGTCGACTAGTTGCTTCCCCCCGCCTTGTTGCCTCTCTCTGAAAGAGGCAGCAAGGGGGAGGGGAACAGGATCTGGTGCTGGGGAGAGCCAGCTTAAAAGCCTGTTCCTCCCAGCACCATCTCTTTGGAGAGAAGAGGCAGGGGCACAGCCTTTGAACTGGGAACTGGTGGCACTACCACATTTGAAATATAGCAAGATCAGGCCGAAATGGTGAGGGGAGCTTGGGGCGAGCTGGGGACTCTGTCCCCGGCTGGCCCCATGGTCCCTGCTTTTTAAATGTGCAAGGGACTCCCCATGGTGCTTTGCTTTTGAAATGTACAAGAGTCCTGAGAGGGCTCTTGTACATTTCAAAAGCAGGGCGCACGGGTCCAGAGGGGGACTGCTTGCATCCCCCGCTGGCCATGCTTCTGCCTTTGACATGTAAAAAAAGCCGGCAGAGCTGTTGTTACATTTCAAAGGCAGAAGTTCCCTTATCGACTAATCGAATAGTTGATGCAAATTACATTAGTTGATTAATCTAAATGTAACGTCCTTACCGCGATCATTTGCAATCCCCTCTACACAGACATCTGAACATGGTTAAATCTTCCATTACATTTCAGTAAAATTCACACAACATTAAATATAACAAGTTAGGCAAATTATTTGTTAAAGATCACAGACTACAGAAATGGCCAAAATCATCGTTGGGCGTGGGGGAGGAACACATTGCAAAACTGTAACAATTCCTCACCACTATTTTATAATAAATATTCTTTGGCAAGCTGCAGTTGACTGACAATGAAATAGAGATCAGAATCTTTATAACAAAAGATGCAGCTAAACTAAAGGATAAAAGGGTCCTTTGGAGTTACCCATAACTCAGTTCTAATAAAAAGTTTTAAAGTGATACATGAAATATTACTTTCAAAGAAAAACCTTTCCTGTGTTTTGTTTCATATGAAAAAAAGTGAATGTCAAAACTGGATCTGAACAAATTCTTTGAAATAACACAAAAAATGCCTGACACGTACAGTATTTTCCCCAATTACATTTCTTCCTTGTCATTGTTTTTCCTCACACACTTCATTCAAGAATTTCAAAGCCCTGACATTAAATTTTAGCAGTATGAAGAGTGATTTTGTGGCAGTGGCAAAGGAATGATTTACAGATTTCCCCTCGAAACTCAGTACATTTGCAAAACATACCAAATAACGGTGCCAATTTAATAGCCCATATAGTGGTCGTGAAGATCAACATAGCGGAAGATCTCTTCCGCATTACCCTGCTATGCCAAGGGCCTCAACATGAAGGTCCCTAATTCTCCACAAGTTGCGGATCTACAGCAACTGTGCTGCAGTTAGGGCCTTTCATTCCTGCAATGGGCCAGGGGATGGTGTCAGCTGTTGGGACTTGCGAGCGAAGGATTCATCTGATCTATCTGGAGACTCAGGCTAGGACACTTTGACAGTATAACTGTGCCAGTGAAACACTCTTAGCGTCTATGCAGTTATATGGCAAACCTGTGCTCTGGTTGGTTCAGCTCATCGCAGTTCCCTCCCCTCATGTGCAATTAGCATATTATACCAGCAAAACTGCACTTGTGCCACTACAAGCTGCATCTCCTACCAGTAGCTGTTGCTGGCTCAGCTCTGATGGACCAGGGATCACATCTCTTCACAGCCCTGATGGACCCAGCCGTGCCGGCAGAAGTTCGCACCGCACAGTGTCACTTTCAGTGACATCTCCGCAACCGTAAGAGCTACAAACGGAAGCCAAACATGCCTAAATTATGGTCTTAAATCCATATTTAAGCACCTAGGTTAGACGTGGCTTGATCTGAGAACATCTGTGCATATACAGCTACTATTGGCTTCGATGGACTAAGAGTTGAACAGCTGAACAAGGTCATTACAGATGCTCAAAGGCTGGATTGCCAGACCTAGCTGCAGTTACGTTAACTGAAATTGGGCTGGGATGTTCAAGTCATTGCATGGGAGGAGAATGCCGGTTCTCACCCGATGCTCGGCGTTCTGTTGGTTTTCTCCCTCTGGTAAAGGGCACTGATGCATTCCTTTATGAAACGGAGATTACCCCACGGCAGAGCTCGTCTATCCATAGCCAGGAGCCTAAAATTCTGACGCGAAATATATTTGGAAGTTTTAAAGAAATGTGAAGAATTCATTCATGCATATAAAGAGAGAACTGGGGAGCACGAGACATGTAGGCTATTTTGCAGATCCGACACTATTTAAACAAAGCTACATTCCAAAGATCTGTCACAGACATTTCGGTAGTTACATGTTTTATTTATAAAATGGATTCATTGTGATCCTACAATTCCTATTCATGTGCCAAAGAATGAAGAGCTGTTACCTTAGAAATTCCTCCACAGAAGAGGAACACTTAATCATTTGCATCAACATTATGAATAATTTTGCATACCAACAGTTGTATCTAGTGGTAATGAAAACAAGAGAGTCAGACATTCAGATGCACTGGAACATTTTAACTAACTTAACCTGGCATCAATTGCTGGACAATCATTTTAGGCTCTCTGCTGACAAAATAATTTCTGTATGTTTGGGCAGAAAAGCTTTAAACAAAATCACCACAAAAACCACAACCTGCTTGCTGAAGAACCCAAAGTCAATGGTGTTCAGTCAGTATTCAGAACGGATACTATGGCAATCCGCATCTTGACCCAGACAATGTGACAACAGAGCTCCAGGCAGTGAATTCAGTATACAACGATGATCTAATTGAAATGAATACTTAGAGAACATCCATCTTTGACACAGAGAAGAGTTCTAAGGGGGAAGCTAACAATCCCACAATGTCTCACCTATACATGATCGTAACAGATGTAGTCATGTTAGTCTGGTCTTGCTGAAACAAGACAGGACTATGCAGCACTTTAAAGACTAACAAGGCTCATCACCTAATAAACCATCTCGTTAGTCTTTAAAGTGCTGCATAGTCCTGTCTTTTGTCTATACACGATCAATGCATTCTTTGTTGTCCGGTGAGGCGTTCATAACCATTTACAAAGCAGAGAATAACAGGCACACATAGCCATGTGTCAACTACTCTGATACACACAATAACCAACGTAGGAAAACGACTACTTCTGCTGCCTTCCACTATCTAGTATGATGGCATGTTAAGCTGTTTGAACAACAGCCTGATGAGTGTAGGAGACACTATAAAGTTCTTAATGAAGTTCTCTTCAAATCTCTATGAAACAACCAAAGGGGCTACCCATGCAGAATGCACATAAGCAAAATATGTACACACCATTCTTCACGGCTCAAGTTCATACACCTTTGGCTTGCAAGTTTATACACCCTACTCGGGGAGAAGCACAAGTCCTGCTGAACTTTCCTTGCAATCCCCTTTGTGAATCACTTTCTGGCTCACTGTCTGCTATCAGTTTGTAATCAAAGTGAGCCCAAATAATACAGGTTTCTAAGCTCTGTTTGAGAGTCCCAATCATACATTTGAATCTGTTTTATTATTAGACAACTTTTCCAGGTATTCCTTTCATCCCATACTCAGATATTCGCTTCTGGCATGGAAGCATCAACACATGTAATCAACTCAATGCAGCAAGTGGCGCCCGTCTAGCCAGTGTGCGCACAGAGGAGGGATTACTACGGATTACTACGCAGTGCTGTCTAGCTGAACCCAACCCTTCAAGACAACCATGAACTAGGAGGTATGCAACAACTATATTGAGCACACAGAAAGGATGTAATTTCCAAAGTTAAATGCATTTGTCT
Source organism: Apalone spinifera (assembly GCA_030068395.1). NCBI lineage: Eukaryota > Metazoa > Chordata > Testudines > Trionychidae > Apalone > Apalone spinifera. Next base: position 4,073,228 of record JANRFK010006693.1, read on the forward strand.
AAACCACAATTTTGTAATGAAAACAAGCGCTCCAATTTATTGAAAATGTTTCTTTGGGGTTTTCAGTTGTGAGCTTTTTTCCAAGTAACATCTTCAAAGCCTTAAACCAACCTCATGAATATGAAAAATAAAGTCCCGCTGCCATGCACTGCAGAACTCCTGGCCACCAGCCCTCCACCTGGATTCTTTGGTCTGGCACCATCCATGCGGACCATGGACGTTGCTGGACCAGACAGTGCCAGTTAATAAAGGTTCAACGTGTGTAACCTAGCCACAGATCTTCTGTCATAGCCAATCCCATTTTTGCATCACATACATTTTTAATTTAATCTAAAAATATTACTTGAAGTGCCTGAAGTTGTGTGGCAACAGATACAATAATTTGCATGAATTAACCTTACTAAATTGATTGCCGCTAATGATGTAGGGAAGGGAGATTTTTTTTTCTTTCAGTATTGAAATGACAAAAATAATACCTGCACTACCTATGTGAATGTTCAGTAGAAATAATGATATGCAGAGAGATACCATCTCAGAGCTGGAAGGGTCCTTGAGAGGTCATCTAGTCCAGTCCTCTGCCCTCATGGCACAGTCAAGTACCATCCTGGACAGATTTGCCCCAGATCCCTACATGGCCCCCCCCAGGACTGAACTCACAACCCTAGATTTAGCAGGCCAATGCTCAAACCACTGAGCTGAGCTATTCCTCCCCCATATGTCAGGACCCAGATTAAGGTCTGGAGAGTATTTTCTATTTTTTTAAGTTCTGTATAGGCCTGCCCCAAATTTAATAGTGCACAGCAGATTTTCCTTTCAGATAAGAAAGTAGGGCTAAGGCTCCCCTTAGAGAATCTCCTTAGTTCAGCTTAGGACAGCATAAGGTAGGGAGCACTCTACTGTAGCCCAAGGAGGACACGATGAAAAATGGAAACCCGCTGTGTGGCAGCATGAAGTACGAGGAGGGTATCTGAATGTGGATTGTAATTTTCTTCTCCCCTTCCCCACTGTTAAAACTTATTGCCTTGCTGGACATCAGCCACCCTGCTCACCACACGTGTGCTGTTTTTTATGTTGCAAGGTTGCACATGAGGCCTGGTCTACACTGACCAGGAAGGTCGGCTTAAGATATGCCGTCCAACAAAAGGCGTAGCTGAGTTGGCTTACGCTAAGCCGAGCTTTGATGGCGTCCAAAAGTCAGGAGGCCCAATAGGAGCAAGCGCCTACTCAGGAGGAGTACTGAACGCCAACAGGGACTGCCTTCAGCATTCGATTTATGGGTCTATACTACACCCGCTAAATCAAACGCCAGAAGACAACTGACCTCCAGAGCACTGAACTTCCGCGAAGTATAGACGGGCCCTGTTAGGTAAAGGGTGAAAAGTGGTGATACTGCAGATGTGGCTCTATCAATATAAGTGGTTTAGCTCTAGGATATGGGAAAGTGTAAAAGAAAGAAGATTTTTGTAAACTTGCTGCATTTGAACAGAAAACATCTAATTGCATCTATTCTGAAGGTCATTTTTAATGTTAGTGTTTTAATTTATTTTTCTGTATTGTGCATGCCACATAGTTGAAGGTTGCATATTCTCTGACAGGTGTATCCTCTTCTAGCGACTGGGTACTTTAGAAAACAAAGCTAGTACAACTCAGTAAATTAGAAAATAAGTTACACAAAGGCAGCAATCCAAACAAGCAGCACAGAGCTGTCAGTCTTGAATTTAAGGCTATTGACAAGCACTCAGCAGGAAACAGGGTGATAACATGAAATATCAGGTCTTACAGCTTATCTATACAATTAACAAATGCCACGCTATCTTCATTGCTATGAGCCAACATCCCCTCAGTAACAGTCAAATTACATTTTCTTTTATCTCCCTTCATGCAAGATTCTGTTGAACGATTTTAAGAACATCATTAACAGCTTGCTTCCCTCTCTCTACTGTAATTAGCCCTTTCTTCCTCACATAGCGTAGCAGGATATGAATGACAGGTGATCGGCCTTCTTACTTGAAGACATTCTTGAGTCTTGCAAGGATATTGTACTACATGTAGCTATGGCAGGCTGAATTAGACGAAGGACAGTTTATTTACGTATCGTGTGGATCGCCACTATAATACAACCAGAGCAAAACCCGAGAGTCCTTTTATTTGGGGGTTTTCAATCTCTCTCAGGCATCCCCCACCCCTGAACATCCTATTCCACAGCCTCCCCTGCCCCCTGTGCCACTAGAACTGTTTTCTAGGCCTGCTCCAGTAGGGCTCTGGCTTCAACCCCAGCTTTCTGACCCAGCCACCAACCAGACTAGCACAAGGCTGGCCTGACAGACTCCCTGAAACCTTCTCACCGCCCACCCCCCCGGGCTGCAGACCCCCAGCTGAGAACTACTGTTTCATTTAAAACAGGAAATGAAGGTGCTTAGGACCTTGCAGAATACGACTCTCGATGATGCTGACTGAATTTCTAACATGCATGTGGCATATAGTACGTCTAGCTAGACTCGTCCCATTATTTGATAAAGATGTTTTGCCCCCTGATCAGAACATTAAAGAAAAGTTGTGTTTATGATTCTCTAAATACCGTGCCTTATGTCACTACATCAGACAGAGTGGAAGTTTTATTACTTTTTCATCCCTCCAGGGTTTGGCTTATTACATTATGATGATGCTATTCATCAAGCACTTAGAAACTCAACACTAAAAGCAGACAAATTGTTCTGCTGCTTTTCTGAATACAGATAAAACTTCAGAACATTCAAGGGGTGTAACTTTCCATTCTGGGAAACAATCTTCGATATATAATTGAGTTTGTGTATCTGTCAGTCCTTCTATTTGTTCAAGAATGGTAAGGCTAGGGTCACCAAGAGCTTGGTTGTGGGATGTGCCAGGGATGGAATTGCCCCATTAAAGCCTGAAGAACAGTGAACAGATCTCTAACAAAACAGAGAGAAAAAGTCTCGACTTACGATTAATAGCAGCGTCCCGATCTCAGGTGGAATAATAGTTTTCAAAGACAGCTGAGGAATGGACAAAGGATGCCCTGACCTTTTAAGGACATTTGTTAACCCTGCTAATAGGAAGAATATATTCATATTCTGAACAGTACAAACATTCAATAAAGACAACTGAAAACTACTACACAAACACAAAAATTCAAATACACAGCTATAAAACGGGGAACAACTGGCTAGAAGCAGTAATGATGAAAATGGCCTGAGGTTTACACATTTCGGCTGTGTCTACGTTGCACGCTTCTTGCGCAAAAAACTTGCTAGCTGTCTACACTGCATGCGTGTTCTTGCACAAGTAAATTTACAGTACAGCGTCGGAAAACAGGGCTTCTTCCAGAAGAGTTATTCTTTTCCCCCAAGAGGAATAAGCCCTCTTGCGCAAGAGCTCTTCCACAAGAGGGCAGTGTATGAACAGCGTTATGAATTTCTTGCACAAGCAGCCCCAATGGTTAAAATGACCATCAGAGCTTTCGTGCACAAGACAGCGTCCACACTGCCATGGATGCTCTTGTGCAAAAGCACATGGCAGTTTGGACACGCTCTTGTGGAATATTTTTTGCACAAGAACTCTTCCGCAAAACAGTTCTTGCACAAGAAGCCTGCCGTGTAGACATAGCCTTCATGTGAGTCACAAACTGAATGAGTTAAAAATGTGATGTCACGGAAAAGACAACTATTATTCTGGGGAGTATTAACTGGACTGCCTGACGTAAGACACAGGAGGCAACTGTCCCGATCCATTTGGCACGAATGAGACCTCGACTAGAGGTAGGGTTGCCAGATGGTTTCAACAAAAATCCCCGACACACTTGACATTACATCACAATCTACATTACATCTTATTTAGAAAATACTGGACATTTCTATTTTTTCAATTTGTTTCCTGAACAGAAAGCTCAAATACTGGACTGTCCGGTTCAAAACAGGACACCTGGCAACCTAACTAGAGTACTGTGTCCAGTTCTAGGAACCACCCTTTACGAATGGTGCAGACTAAGTGCACGGCGTTCAAAGGAGAGTAACAAAAATCATCAAAAGGGTAAGAAAAATGGACCACCAAGGAAAGTTTTAGAAAGTGGACATGGTTAATGTTGAAAAAAGAAAACTGAGGGGGAGAGGGGCCTAACCATCTTCAAATATGTGAAGGATAGAAGACGACTATGATCTATCTATTCTCTATGGACGATAAGACAAGTAGCAATTGTATTAATCTGTGGCAAAGGTGACTTATGTTAGAAAAATTTCCCTAATATCTATCTATAAAGGATAATTAAGCACTGGAATAGGCTTTTAAGGAAGGCTGTGGAATCCTGGTCATCTGAGAATAGATCAGCAACAGCAGTTGGCAGGGCTGGCTGTAGAGGGGTGCAGGGAAGGGACCCAAGACAACCCCCCATCTGCCCCAGGCCATGCCTCTGACCCTTATCGCTGCTGCTCCACCCCCTCCCTGTCTCCGCTCCACCCAGCCCCAGCCTGGGCAACATCGGGAGCTGGTCGGGCAGGTGCCAGGCCCCTGGAACTCCACCAGGCTGCCCTGGACCCTACATCTCCCTGCCACATGGCATCCCCCAAACACGAGGCCTCAGGCCGTTGCCCCGGTCCACCCTATACACAGGACAGCTCTGCCAGTCAGGGACATCCCTGTTTCAGCACAGGAGGCTAGGCTACATGACCTCTTGAAGTCTCTTCTAGCCCGGTGTTACAAGGATTCATTTATTTCCACCCTAACTCACAACTTTATTTGACAAAAATCATAGAAGGGAGGAACAGGAAGGGAATTTTAAGCACAAGACATTTTAAGATCGTGCTGTGTTAAAGTTCTGAAGTAAAATATTTTCAGAATAATTTTTAAATTCTGAGATTGGCTTTTCAATTGCCTCAAACCACCAACTTTTACATAACTGAACTTGAAAAATCAATTGACTGATATCACTTTTAAATATAGTTTCCGTTTCAAAATGTTTCATATAGTTAGGCATCTCTCTAAGTAAAGGTTCAGAATAGTACACTCAGGAAAGTGCAGAAAAGCAAATTATATTTATTGCTCTTACAGTTTTCAGTGATTTATGGAATAGTGGTTGGTCAAAATTAACAACAAATGAAGAAAACATACTATTAGCATACAAAGTTACATATTAGGAAAACACTGCTAGTGATTAGATTACAGCACGCATAAGCTCATGTTTACTTTGAAAAAACACAACCATTTCATCTGTAATCATTGTGTCCAAAGACCATGCAGCTAATTCAGATACCTATGGCCTGCTTAAAGTCAATTTAATTATCCAGAAAAACGACACGCTTGTTTAGAGTTATATTTGATCCGACTGTTGTGTGCCACGTGTTATCTGTCCTTTCATGATGCAAAGGGCTGCTAAAAGTTGTGCATATTTGTGGGCCTTCAATTGTTTGATAATACTCAAATGAGAACATACATGTTTTACCGTGAAGTATTTTTACTGAATTTCAACCAGTGTTAGCCGCCTACATCCAAGCAAAATGTTTCTGTGAAGCTACGAATTACTGCAATTCAGTGTGTAATATTCCCAATTTTGTACATGGGAATAGCTACAAAAATGTGACTGACTTCTTACATTACATTAGGAAGCACAAAACACAATGAATCAGGGTCAGCCAGACTTGTAGATCTTTAGCTCCATGCCAACCACACAAATCTTATTATCCTGCTGATGTGGCGGGAGAGGGTTATTCACAAGTGACTCAGTTTCATAATTCCCAGAAAAGACAAACCAAACCATGTTAAGCAAGAGAAGTTAATGTACAATGAAAGAATGAAAAACATTGATATTCCATATGCTACTTTGCCTTTAAATGATATTCGTGGTATATTGACTTCCATGTTCTAATAGAATCACCATGCATTTCTGACATGTATAAAACACAAAGCATTACAGAAGACATCTAAAAAACTAAACACCACAGGTATTTTCAAGCATCAATTCCTCCTTTATCACTTTACTGTGCAAGTCCTAAATGAAGACGTTAAGTATCGTCAGGCATCCAATAATGAGTCTATTTTAAAAAAAAAACTGCTGCGTTGTTTTGCTACAACATTACTTACAACTAGACATTTAGCTCATCATTTTAAAAATGCTCTCTAGGTATTTAATAGGGAAACCAACTGCGGAGAAATGAAGTTGTGAGCATCCAATAGCTCAGATTAAAATGAACCCAAGAACAAATGAGAGTGTCAGACCACAAACTCCCCCTTCCTACCCTCTTAAAAAAAAATACAAAAAAGACGATACCTAGCTCTAAAAGGTTCCTAAACACGGAGGCTCTGGTACTGCATTTAGAACTCTGTGAGCAAAGCCTGCATCTAACATGGTTTTCAAGGCCAGACTGGTTCGTACGGCACAGTATCTTATTCAAATTGAATAAAAGAAACCAGGCAATGACAAAGATGAATATAGTTAGCATCTCGAGATCTATTTATTCCTCATTCACAAATCAGGATTCCTGGGGCACCAATGTAAAAGTGCTAGGTTTGCATAGTCATTAGTCACAGTGGAACTGCACTTTAAATATAGAACATCACAAGTCAATATTTTATTCGGACTTTACATAAACCCAAAATGAATGTTGGAATTCCAATCTAGATAGCTCAGAAGGAAAATTAAATTAGAGGGGTTAGTTTAATTTTAAAAAACTAATGTAGATGCTGTTCCATTCATCTGACTCCAACAGCATCTAGTGCAGTGTATCAACAGCAGCAGCTGAGCTTTCTAAGTTTTTAACTGCTGAGCAGGTCTGATATCTCACTGAGGAAGCAGATTATTAGTAAGTAAACATACTCCAGAGTTCCAAGTCATTTCCAAATGTCCCCCTTCCATCAATCTAATCTTTTGCTGGTGTTTGGAGAGTGGAGAAGAAGAAAGCTGCTATCTTGTCTCATGATAGGAGAGATGCAAGGCAGACAGCTAACAAACAAGTTAATGACCATTTCCCACTAACGACCACGACCCTAACAGCTGACAGTAGGAGTAACCATCCAACCAGTTTCCATGTTAGTTACACTTTATACAGCTCTTAAGAAAATACCAAGCTGCACCCTAGATCATCTTCATATTGAGAGATTTCATTAGAGGATCTGCCTCAAACCCACAGTAGTCAATGGGCCTTTCCATAGACTTCACTCCATTTTGGACCAAGCCCACAGAGATTTGGTAAGCCTATTTCTCCTCTAAAGGCAAAGTTCAATATCAGCCTCATCACATGAAAGACTTCTATTTTACCACTGTGAAGCTCAGGGAGGAACAAAGCTATAGACCCCTACCCAAAAACATATTGTAATGATATTAAACTACTATTATTTTTAGCACCTAGAGATATGCCGGAAGCTTCAGAATATCAAGATAAGATAGGATATGGACCTTGCTCTGAGGCGCTCCTAATTTTTCAAGTTTGGATGTGACAAGAAGTGACAGTAAACAACATAGGGCAGGGGCAGTGGTAGGACACGGGGTACAGTAACATCGTGTGCTTATTGTGAATAGATTTGTTTCTGTTTATAGCAAACAATCCAACAGAAACATTGGTAATCAGAGACATTTCTCCCATATTCAAGATTGAAATGCAGTTTATATAATTCACAATTATTTTGCCTAGCAGAGGCTTCAGTGACAGATTCTTGATGTATTAGTCACACATGCATTTACATTCATATTGCACTTTTCGTACAGAAGCTTCAAAAGAAGGTTTCATGTTAAAACAGGTGAAGTTTAATCCAAAAAAATGTTCTGCTTTGGCTAAATTATATCTAATGGGAAAAACTAATCTCAAAAGGTAATCAATGAGCAAAGATCAAGAAAGATCTATTTTTGAACATACCAATCTGTGTTTCAAATGCTTTTCTTCAATTAGAACCAACCAATGGATTTTCAAGGGAACCTTTTAAACCCTAAAAGCCAAATTGCTCTTCCTATGCATGAGCATAGAGATAAAAAGCCAGGAGACAAAACTACAGCTAGCTCTGATGTTATGTAAGAATCAGCTTTCGTACAATCAAATTTCGGTGATACACAGTCAGCAAGCTGCCGTACATTTTATTTGTTTGAGGGCATTATTAGTCCACCAAGGACAAGATTATTTTAAATCTCAGCACAGCTCAGGGTTTGTCTTCATTACCAGGGTGATCAATGCTGCTGAAATTGATACAGCGGTGTTGATTTAGCAGGTGTTCACTAGACCCACTAAATCGGCTGCAGAGCACTTTCTGGTTGAACCCAGCACTCCATATCTCTGAGAAGACTAAAGTCAGTCCGTGGAAGAACATCTCCTGTTGACACAGCGTAGCAAAGACACTGTGGCATGTCCATCACAGTCACTACATTGACTCCAGCTACGTGATTCATGTAGCTGGGGCAGCAAAACTTAGGTTAACTTACGTCAGTTGTGAAGACAAGCCCATAAAGATGCCGAGAGAGCCAAATTCTATTGTTCAGCGCTGCTATGAAAGCAGTGATAGAAATGTAGCCATGTTAGTCTGGTGTAGCTGAAACAAAATACAGGCCTATGTAGTGCTTTAAAGACTAACAAGATGGTTTATTAGGTGATGAGCTTTCGTGGGCC
>JANRFK010006693.1:4082319-4094032 GCA_030068395.1 Apalone spinifera
GCTTCAAAAGCCTTTTGAGACTGCACTTGAAAGAGAATCCTCTGAACTGTTATTAATGCTTAAATTCGACACTTTACGTCTGAGTTTGAATAAAGAATCTAATTACCTTACCCATTACAAAGATAGCTTCCCCAATTATCACCTCTAATAGCATTAGCTCACAGACATTTACCTCCCCCCCCCATCCCCCTTCTGTTCTGAAATGTGATTTGTCCTTTTCATATGTGTTCATTTTTTTTTAAATTGTACCCTTTGGTATATATAGTTGTGACAATTTTCTTCCACTATTTGATCTGAGAAGTGGGATCTGAGTAAAAGAGCGCACTCGCCTCCTTACTGCCGCCAGGTTAGTGCAGCCTCTCAATCTGGCAGGCAGTACTGCGCTGCCCGTACGATGTCACCGCACGAAGCTGCTCTTGGGCTCTGTCTAGCAGCGGCTCGTCTTGCTCTGGCTAGTGCATGCGATAGCATGTCACAAAGACGCAGCCCCCTCGGTCGGCTGGTCCCAGGTGCTCATTAGCTTCCAGCTCTCTGAATGGCGCAGGTGACCCTGACACTCACTCTGTTCAGCATGGCGTAAGGTACCGAACAAATCGAGAGCTCTACCAAAGATCTATACAGTGAAACAAAGCTGACGACCCCACACTCACACAGCAGGGGCGCCAAGCCTGGGACTACAGACTCAGGCTGGAGCTGCCACACTACAAATAACCGTGTAGACGTTCTGGCTCAGGCCACCTACACATACCCACACAGTGCTTTGCAACGCTATCCCAGAAGGGTTAACCGAAGCCGGCCCTGGATTGTGTGGGATGGGAATAAGACAACATTTAAGGTATGCCTCTTGTTCGGGCAATCCTACTCAAGCTGGATTTTTTTTAGCTTTGGCATTTCAAGGCTCTTCATAAAAAGGTTCAATGTACGAGGGCCTCATCAAAAGGAGAAAGCTGCCCACAGGTCTGGTTATTCCACCTCATGCGGATACGGCAGAGAAGCAATGAATACGGCTAGCCACGTTCTCATGAGCAGACGGTGAAGAAACATCTTAAAGCAACAACGATGCACAATCCAACAGCACTGCTTCGAGCTCTGTTGCTGAACAGTATTCTAATCTGACACGCAGATGGGCGAAGAGACAAGGGCGCTTGCTAATTTGTGAGTAGGCAGCAGTTATTTTACTCATTTTACATACATTAAGCCCAACAGGAAAAACAATACAGTTACACGAGGTGGCAATAACCATGGGGATGAAAATAAGATCCGCATACCTGCATGAACCAGATAAGGTATGGACAGGTACAATGGCAGTGTCACTTTCACATAGCTTTGCCAAGTAACCTTAAATCTTGCCCAGGATGCTCTGACTGACTTCTTGTGGGGAATGAAGAATTACAGTAGTTAAGCACTAGTATTTGAACATTCAACCTTAAAATATCAACAGGGCAATACACTCTTTTGTCGCATATGCATACACTCCTTCTCACATTTTACGTCCTCCATTCCTTGATGTATATGCAGTATAAATAAGGACTCGTTTCCACCATCGTAGCACAGCGGGCCTAGAGCGGCTTGAAATCTTTAACTCAAGACTGGATGCCTTTCAAAAAGGCTATAACTCAACCAGAAGTTGAGGCAAAAGGTACTGGGTGAGGTTACGCAGGATATCAGCCTAGAATATTATAACAGTCCCTCAGGACTTAAAATCAGTAACTATTACTCTTACCACTGATCCAGAGGTATTGCCTTACTGCTTAGATCTACCCTGGAACACTTGTTTTCTACGAATCAAGCAGTCAGGATTCAAGTGTTATGCCTTAACACAAACCATTAAAGGATTTTTTTCCAGACTCAGAGAGGGCAGACATCTTCATTATGACTTAACCCTGCTTAATGAGAAATAGAAGCTTCGGTTTTTCTACATAAATAGCCGGAGGCAGGTTTTTAATTAGCAGTTACACTTCCTATCAGGCAGGCATATTTAGCCAAATTGGCTGCAAAAGGGTCTTAGCACTTCAAACTCAAGGCCAGCGAAATGACATTAATAAAATCGTGTCTCACTGCCTTTAGCGAATCACAAACGCTCATGGCTGCTGGAAGCCAAACACACGGGATGCTAACCACAAAAGCTCTTTTCTTGAAACATTTCTTTCAGACCCAAAGGGGCTGTGCTTGAAATGAAAGACAAGTCTAAACGCAGCTCATTAGCAATAACTATTCATTAAAAATCTCAATCACTTCACAGTACGAAAATATTTCTAAAAATACATCTGAAGAGACAGGACAAAACTGCTGTGGCGTGTTAACTTCATGACAGAACCTGTACACTGCAGGAGCCAGCCAGACCACAGACAGACCCAACCGCCACCAACTTCTCATCTCGTCTCCCACACGGTGTCAGGCCCATTCATTTTTGCTGATCGTAAACATTTTTTATTCCCCTCGGGTGGCAGCCATTACCGTACGCTGCTGGCACATGACTATGCACCATTGACTAGCACACAAGTTGTCTGCTACTGCAGCTGAGTCATCTCAGTAACTGTTACTATCAGCAAGAGACCCCCAGAACAGCCCTCCGACATGGCGGGATCTATTCATAAATTACAGCAGCCCTCTGAAGGATGCAACGTGAGAGAAAAATGAACCGAAGATACAATTACAAACAAACCAACCTAGCTGAGCGGGACATTTATTAATTTTTAAAATGGCATTAGAGAAAATGACCAGTTTTTGCACAAGAAGAAAAGATTTTTAACCTGATAAACTGCTTATAACCTGAAGAGAAACAAGGTGGGGGAGAGAATAGCAATTGGGCCAACTTCGGTTGGTGGGAGAGACAAGCGTTTCAGCCACACACAGCTCCTCTTCAGATCTGGAAAGGCACTCCCAGCCCCCGCGGGCAATCCCAGACCAAGAGCACAGAGGTAGATTTTCCTTGTAAAAAAATCAATCTGAGAGTCAAATGGCATTTTCTCTCTGGCACTCTACTTTCAGGGATACCCTGGTAGCCTCATTGCTCTCAGAGTTTACAAAGGGTTAAGAGACTACATCTGAGTTCACCGTCTTAAGCTGCAAAAGGAGGAAGAGAATCCAGCCTCACTCACTTTCCGCTATACTGGCTCCATTTCCTTGTCTAGCTGTTTATTTATGGCTAGTTTCTCTCATATGTAGTGGCTAGTAAACCTCCATGACATCCTCTGCTCAAAAGGTGTTCGCTTTTGTTTTATCCTATTCCTAGGGAATACATTCCTTTAAAGTGGAACTCAGGACAGGGGCTGGACTTTCCCAATTTCATTCTGAGCATCTCCGCTCCATTTTTCTAAAAAGCACGAGCACCGATTCGTATCAGAATTGACTCTACTATGTTGTCATAAGAAATCGTGGGAAAACTAAGCTTGAGATACTGGCATTTCTTTTAAAGTCAGTCCTTGCTGGCTGACTTCTTGTTTTAACTGAACTCCTCCAATCACGGTTAATCCGGAGAATTTCTTTAATCATCATGCTTAGCTTGCACAATAATAAAGCCAAAAGAGGTTAATTAAACCATGAGAGCATCAAAACCACAAAAGTACAGCTTCCAGCTGAAACAGGAAACGGAGGCTGTGAAGATATATCTAGCCAATCTTCTGCAAAGGCTTCCACTTAACAGCATGGTAACGCCTCACTAAACTCTCAAGTGCCTTCATCAACTCTCCATGCTAAATCGATTTTAAACTAGTTCAAATGAAGATGCTATGCCTATGAGAGCGTCTGCATGTCCACATGAGGAACAGTGTCCCTAGACAACGTGGGCTGACCAAGACAATTTTGAGTCTTCACACAAAAAAGCAGAAACAGTTTGTCTAGATCCCTCTCCACTTCCTCAAAACACAGGTCACGGGAATATGCACGGATATTCAAGAAACAGCTCTTGACAATTACAGTCTTTATCAACAGTATTAACACAGCTTCATGAGTTCAGGTTCACACCGAGCCATTCACCTTAAATCTTCACTTACATTCTGTTTAAGCAGCACAGTTTTCTAAGCTCTAGATTACTCTGGCCAGTCGTCAGCTCATTGGTAAACCATATCTGATGTGTGCCGCTCTTATCATACAGGGATGGCGGGAGGGAGATCAATGGGCATTGTTTTGACCAAAGCAGAACTGCTCACCACCCTTAAAAGTCTCCTGTTCCCTCTGGCTCAGTGAAAAAGCAGGCAACGCAGGGCTTGTGTGACACTTACACAAGGAGCAGCTGTCTCTTTGGGCGAGTGAAAGGAGGTGTTCTGCTTAAAGACAATGATGCAAACATATGGCAATATGAGGTGACAGTTTCACAACAATTAACCACCATCAGATCCACAGAATACATTGGATTCTTAATGAAAACGTACCTTTGAAAAACAGAGATCAGTTATATTTGCTACCGTAGCAAAATGTGGGTAGGGGATCATGTTCTGACAAATAAGCGCCGTACACTGGAATCATCACTATTATAATAAAGTTTGTTTTCTTATATGTTGTTTAAAAAGCTGATGTACTCTTATATGTTGTTTAAAAAGCTGATGTACTAAGTCACTATGCATCCCACGATCTGAAGGCTATTCAAGCACTGCTTTAGAACACTAAAGCACAAGATGTATACTGGTTTGGGAACAAAACGCTTTCAGTACATTGTTGACTCACCTTGTCCCGCAAATGATGTTCTGCAGCCTCAATATTCAAAGGATCATCAAAATTCAAGAGATCCTGGAAGAGAGCCAGGAGAATTTATTTTTAAAGGAGGAAAAAATAACCTAGTTATCATATCATGCAAGAAGCTGAAAACACATTTAGTGTGATGAAACAAATCAGATGAGGCCAATAAATGCAGTGGGTTTAGTGACATTGCTTTTTATACCTGCAGACCTCTGGTTTAGATCAGGGTGGGGAGAGGGATTAAATTCAAACTAGTCCATTGGTCACAGTCCAACCCTTGATTAATTGTTGGCCAAGTGAAAAAAGGCTTTACGCACGACCTAACGGCATTTGTCTTATTCTCTGGCTCTCACATTCTTATTTTTGACCACCACCTCTGATCAATCCCAAATTTTCTAGGAATGTTCTAGGCAGCAAATTGCAGAATTTGGTGAAAAGTAGAAAAACTAGAAAAACATGATTTAGAGGAACAATCAGCCCTGCTGGTTACAAGTATTAGAGGAACTCTTCTTGAGTGGGGCGCCTGCATAGTTTGGAATTGGTCAGACATGGAAACTGTTGTGGGAGGGCTTTAGCAGAAACCAGGCAAACACAGTGAGGGAAGCAGCAAGCACTGCAGGAACATGATAGTGGTGATGGGGGCCAGGGAAGTGGCTGGAGGAGAAGCAGCAGAGGCCTGGAGGAGATTGGTGGTGTCTGGTGAAGGCAGGAAGCAGGCACCTGTGGGAGGGGAGGGGGTAGAGGGAAACAGTGAAGTGAGAAGCACGTGCCTGAGAGGGGGGAATGGAAGCACAGGAGCAGGTGGGTAGAAGCACGGACATGGAAGGTAGGACAAAGACATCCCTTCTACACTACTCTCCAGCCACCAAATGCTGCAGGCAGAATCAACTTCAGAGTTTCCTGCTGTTGCCTGCTCCTCAAAGACAGCAGCTCACCATGCTACACACTCTCTCTGGGAGTACAGAACACCCTACAGAAGCAAAAAGGGTGAGACTGCCCAACGTTGGGCCACAGCACGTGGCCTCAGCATTATTTTCTCCACATTTTGTTCAGACATCCGGTGTTCTGTATGCAGAGAAACGCGGGGCGAAGGCACACAAGCAGTATGAAAGGGGTATGCACAACAATTCAAACACTCGCCAATTTACTTCTAATCAGCCAGCTCACAGCAATGCCTCCCTCAGAAGCAGCAGCTGTCTCCTTTGCTCAACACTGCAAGCACATTCTCCAGCTTACCGGCCAGGCTTGCCCGGTGTCTGTATACGTAACACCCGCACTGCTATTTGTGTCGTATGTGCAGAAAGACTGAACGTCAATGCTTTGTTTAAGGAAAGCAAGCAGCCAACGAGACAGCGTGGTAATCGCGTCATCGTGAAAAATAATGAATATGGAAATAAAACCAAGTTCCTCTGGCCAAGGTTCGGGTCAGGTTTTCTAGTAGTTTGTGATAGAAGTGACTCTTATAAAATGACAGCTGTTACAAAAGTGAAAGCCCCCCCCCCCTCACTGCCACTATCTGGGATTTGCATCTATGGCAATGAATCTCTATGGTCAGTGATTTTTCAATTTCCTTTAAAAACCAAAATCTGAGCAAGATGCAAGCAGACACTTAACTCCATTTTTTTTTTAAAAGAAAGAAAGAAAAACACAACATCAAGCCCACGAGGGTTTTTTTTTTTCAGGTTAATTATTTACAAAGCCTTTGAGCCCAGGCACAGGGGAAATCGAAGATGCGGGCTGCGAAGTTACGCGTCTTCTAGGATATTACAAATCTCTGCAGTTGGTCAGGCACGATCATCACTCTTCTCTGATGATGATCGCACTGTGTGTCAGTTTTATGTGCATTCCTACTGCACTCCTTGGGTTTCTTTAAAACAGACACACCCTAGTTATTCAGAGCAGCACAAATATAATTACTCTGAATTCAAAAGAGAAAGTGCTCACTAAATTTGTTTAAATTAATTTACTAATGACCCTAGTCCAGGCAAATGAACCCTCCTTGGCCCATGAAAGCGCTAATTTTCCAAGGGTCGTGCAATCATAGGCGGTCATCTATTCAATGAATTTTAGAAAAGCATTCCTGGGGTAACAGGGATAGTTCAGCTACCCAGCTCTTCCTTCAGGGAAAGAGGGACAGACTCCCTCCATCTGAGCTGGGGCTTGGAAAAAAGAGGGCTGGATAAACACAGCCAGCAATTCGGCTCCCTGTCCCGGGTGTTTTACTGTGAACTGGAGTCGCTGTTTGGAGAACCCGAGGTGACCCTTACTAAGGATGGGAACTGGTAACCCGTTACCACAGGTGATGCTTATCGGGCATCAGTTACCCGGTGCCCAGGGCAGCCCCCGACCTGTGGCCTGCCATGGGTAGAGGGCTGCCCGGGACCAGAAGAGTCCTGCTGCTGGCAGCAACACCGGGGCTGGATCCCGCTTTGTCGGTTAACTTGTTAAAAGTAAGATTAACCCAACGTTTAAGCGAGGAGTCGGGAATTCACAGCCCGAATCCTGACAGCAGCTGAAGGGTGTGACAGCAATGGCGCTCAGGTGGCCAGCTTGACCATGAGCCCTCTGCTCTCCTCCCGTGAGCTGTCCATTCCCAGCAGCCAGGGGAGCAGGGCTACCTCTGCTTGCTTCTACCTAGCTAGGGGCCAGTTTCTTGGCTTCTGCTGTATATCTGAGGTGAAGGTTGCTGGCTCCAGTCCTGCCTGTTCCTGCTACTAATCCAGGGTTTTAGATGTTCCCTCCACTTCTCCCAGCTGCACTGAGCCTTCGGCAGCTGCCTCTTGTATTGAAAAGACTTGGCTTCTTGCTCCTGCCAACTCCCTTCAGATCACATACGGTTCCAAGGGGGCAATCTCATGTTTTAATTCAGTGTCTCATTCTGGGGGTAGGAGCCCCTAGCACCTCCAACGTGTGTTTAATTACTACAACTGTCAATAGTTAAACCCATATTAGGCAACTGTTTGCCCCAACCCCCAATTTTTCAGAATGACGGCATTGCCAATTACTGCCAAAGCAATCCTCACGTGCCTTCTTCTAGCACGGCACAGTAACTCATGGAACAAATGAAGCATTTGTGGAAAACCCTAAGCAATGTGTTACCAACGGCCGCATCGCAGATATGTAACTATAACTAAGAAGTAGTATTAAGGAAAGCAGCATATATGCTTCTGTGTGATAAGTCACATTGTTAACTACACAAGAGAAAGAATTAGTTCATGTATGGGACTAATTAAACACCACTGTGGTCAGACTAAACACAAATATTAACTGTAAGAGACCTGATCAGGTCTATTACATGTAATTTTGAAAATCACCTGACAGGGAAAACAAAATATGTATTCATTGCATAGTCTTACTTACTGTAAATAAAGAGTTCAATCCCCAAACAACATCCTGAAAAGGAAAAAACAGAATCAGACATGTGCATTTAAAATATTTGGACAATTTCACACCTTTGACATTTCTGTTAACCCAGCAAAATCATAGGAAATCTGAAATCTATGAAAGGAGGAGGGCACTAGGTGACTTTGTATCCAAAATGTTTAAAGCATTCCCAATATTTAACGTGCCAAAAAGCATGTATCCAGGGCTTGAAAGCACCTCTGACTGATTTAAAAACCAGAAAATACAAGTAGAGCTTGGTGAATAATTTTTCTGTGATCACCACATCAATTTTAAAATGTCGTATAATATTCACTCTGCAGCCACACTGCCTTCTGCCCTCAAGGGAAACAATACCAAGTGACTGAGCACGCCAATGAAAACTGATCTTGTATTTTGTAGTTATCAGCATCCACAGAAGTGGCTACCTATGGATATAAAGCGGTTATCTCCACATCTGCAGGATTCTAGATACAAACTTTGTATCTGCATCTGTATCCACAAAAAATGAGCTATAGCTACCTACATTCACTTCTGCGGATGTGGATATATAAAGAGGATCGCCACAAATTTGCAACAGGGCTCTAATGAATTTCACCACTCAGATTTTTAAATTAAGGGAGATTGCCTATCTCCTAGAACTGGAGGGGACCTTGAAAGATCACCAAGTCCAGTCCTCTGCCTTCACAGCAGGACCAAGTACCATCCCTGACAAATTTTTGCCCCAAATGGCCTCTGCAAGGATTGAACTCACAAGCCTGGGTTTAGCAGGCCAATGCTCAAACCACTGATCTATCCCTCCCCCCCAGGTGGTATCAGACACTTCTGGTGAATTGGATGTGACCTATCCATAACATACACAAATATTACAAATTGTGTGTCAAAAACACAAAACATCCCATTTGAGAAAAACGATCTGGATATGAATATTCTGAAAGTAAGAGAAGAGGCTATATCTATCAAATTATTTACTCATTGCAAATTATTTGCTCATCTCCATCTACAAGTTTTCTATAGCACAGTCAATGTGCATTTGCAGTCATGGAGAAACCAGTGAACTAGATGGAAACTAGGGATGTAAAATGCCGACTACTCTGTTAACTGGTTAAATGTTAGGTTTACTGCACTGGGGCTGCCACCCGACTCCTGGCCCCGCTGTAGCTAGCTCCCAGCTCCAGTGCTAAGGCAGCAGGTAAGTGCGATGCTTACTGGGTAACCAGTCAACCGTTCACATCCCTAATGGAAACGTTGCCCCCTCAGACTGCCTCATTTAGTGTCACTTGATGTCAGATTTTCCTTAACTCCAGTTCCATTAGTTTCGGGCCTACAGGTTTGTGTCCGGAGTGCCAAATTTCACAGGCTGACAAATCAAGAGCAAGTTTAAGTGATTAGACAAGAGATTGCAACACAGAGCTCCCAGAAAACCTCTCAGATTATATCTTCAATTAAAAAAAAAAAAAGGTAGGTTTTATACAGCAAGATACCAGATTTACACGTTACACATCCCAGTGTAGATTCCTCCTCAAGATGAGGCGCTACTGTTTTTACCACGAGACAGACAGTCTCCACTGTACAGTAAAACCGCAGCGCTCTGTCTCCACTAGGTTTTTACACCTGAGAAGCTAAGGGGGGGGGCCAGCTGTCCTGCTCTACCCCCACACCTTTTCTGGCCGTGCAGACAAACCCTTCCAGGCACAGGCCTTCCCACTAGGCATAGAAAACAAACAGCATTTTCTGCTCATGTAGCACCTTACAACACTGGCTTATATAAAAGTTAAGCTAAAATGCATCCATTTGTTCATTTACTCCTCTGGTCCTTCTGAACTGTGTCAAAATGCTGAGCAATTGCAATACATAATACATTAGCAATGGCAATACATAATACATCAGCACCAACAGGTTACAAAGGCTGGCAGAAGACTGTGTCAGCATCACCGAATCAATAGATTTTTTACTACCCCATTTTCCCTGGCTCTGTTTATGTATTTTATACAAAAACACCCTCCGGTCATCTATTTTTAATCATGCAGATCAGCAAAGATACATTAGGAAATAATATTTTAGCCTGCTCAGCACTTTCTTCTAATGGCGTTTCTGAAGCCATCAGTGTGCTTGTAAAGACCGTAAGCTTTGAAGTTGCCAAGATATTCCACAAGGACAGAACGTTATTTTTTAATATAATAACAGAGTAGGAATCTAAGATGTTTACTGTGCACAGATAGCCTGGAATTCTTCAGAATGTGGTCCGGAGCAGTCACCCCCACCAGAATCATCCACTAGCAGGCTAGCATTCATTTTGAGGGCCAGAAAACAAAAGCGTTTAGGAAGAGAATGATGTTTTTTCAAAACTTAGGAGCCAACACTTACTTTTTTCATTTTAGTACCATCTGTTTGTTTCTCAGACAGGGTTCCTGTCGTAGAAACGGAGTAAAAGACAACAAAATATTGCAGAAACTTACGTCTGCAGGAGCTGACAAATGGGGAGAGGCAGGAAAGGCTATGAGATAGGATTTTGGGGCCTCATGGAAGGGACAGGAGATCTTCAGTCCTTAAAGACAAGGGAACTAGGTACCAAGGATCTTCTGCCCCTTCTGACAGGGTTCAGATGCAGAAAGTCTATCACAAATTGTGAAGCATTTGAAAAATTCTCTGAAAGGCTTGAAAAACCCTGAGAAGTGAGAGATCTGATTTACAGCCCATCGACTATCACATCCTGCAGTGTAGCTCCAGGAGTGTACATGCCCTTTAGTGCTACAACACCAAAAACAACTTCCAGAATTAACTGAATCCAGAATTTTGGTGTCAATTTGTGTGTCTACAAATATGTAGAGAAGAATATTGATATAATATTTTTCTCTTGTAAAATAAACAGCAACTCTGTTTCATTTCAATTAATGCAGTGGCAGAAACTATTTTGTTCAGTGCATGAGGGAACGGAAGCTTTTAGTACTGTGTAAAAAGGGTTTTCACTGGGTTTCACACCCGATCTGCTATAAACAGTAGCTCAAAGACTCATTTTGGCAGACAGATTCAGCAGCAGATAACAACAGTTCTGAGGAACACCACAGACTCTACAATCTGGCTAGGGTTTCCTCTACAGGGCAAATGCACTGAAGAGGAAAAGGCTCCATGTGCCCACCTCATTGTTCTGCCACAGTGGCACTGAGGCAACCAAAAATGTAGCCTTGTGTAAAAAAAAAAGTCACACTGTCCATATATGTTTGTACATGTTAATAGACGTGATTCTGAATAGCAATGCTACATATGGGTAGGCTACTATGCAGAAAACCCTGAAACATGTCAAACAATTTGACTCACTAGAGGGCTGGGAGACCAACTAGTTTCCAACCGGTCCCCAAGTCATTTTGATTTGAGAATAAATAGAAGAACTGAAAAGGGAATCAACATGCAAAGTGTATTTTTTAAATCGCAAATACGATACCTGCATCAAAGAAAACAGCAGCTATTTGTTCCTCTGGATAAATGTAAAGTAATGCACGTTGGAAAAAAAAAAATAACCCCAGCTATACATATAGTATGATGGGGGCTAATTTGGCTACGACAAATCGGGAAAGATCTTGGCGTTATCGTGGATAGTTCACTGAAAACGTCCACACAGTGTGCTGCGGCGGTCAAAAAGGCAAATAGGATGCTA
>JANRFK010006693.1:4094132-4113118 GCA_030068395.1 Apalone spinifera
GTCCATAAAAGGCTATTAGCCAGGGGATAAGGAATGGTGTCCCTGGCCTCTGTTAGAGGCTGAAGATGGATGGCACGAAGGGGCCCCATCCTGTGGTCTTGACTCACTCGCTAAGCTTATTGCTATTGTTGTCTCTTGTCGCATGAACAAGGGCTCCAGAATCTAGATTATTGTTGCTTTTGCAGAAGTACTTTCTATAGGAGGGAGGGACAACTCAGTAGTTTGAGCATTGGCCTACTAAATCCAGGGTTGTGAGCTCAGTCCTTGAAGAGGCCATTTAGGGATCTGGGGCAAAATCTGTGAGGGATGGTACTTGGTCCTGCTGTGAAGGCAGGGGACCAGACTTGATGACCTTTCAAGGGCCCTTCCAGTTTTAGGAGATATTACAACATGGAAATGCCTTTGTCCCAATTGCCATTAACCTTAGTGTCCCTAACTACTTTCTCCTTCAAAATTTTTTCCAAGACTTACATACTATAGATGTCAAACTAACAGGCCTGTAGTTACCCAGGTCATCTTTTTTCCCCCTTTCTTAAAAATAGAAACTATATTAGCAATTCTCCAGTCAAATGGTACAACCCCTGAGTTGAGATTCATAAAAATTTTTTGCTAATGGACTTGCAATTTCATGTGCCAGTTCCTTTAATATTCTTGGATGAAGATTATCTGGGCCTCCCGATTTACTCCCATTAAGCTGTTAGAGTTTGGCTTCTACCTCGGATATGGTAATATCTACCTCCATATCCTTATTCCCATTTGTTATCTTGCCATTATCCCTAAGCTCCTCATTAAAGACTGAAGCAAAGTATTTGTTTAAATATTGGGCCATGCCTAGATTATCCTTAACCTCCACTCCAGCCTCAGTGATTAGCGGTCCCACTTCTTCATTTTTTGTTTTTTTCCTATTTATATGTCTATAAAACCTTTTACTAGTGGTTTTAATTCCCTTTGCAAGGTCCAACTCTACATGACTTTTAGCCTCTCTCACTTTGTCCCTACATGCTCTAATCTCAATAAGGTAGCTTTCTTTGCTGGTCCCTCCCATCTTCTACTTCTTATATGCTTTCTGCTTTTTCTTAATCACCTCTCTAAGATGCTTGCTCATCCAGCTTGGTCTAAAACACCTGCCTATACATTTTTTCCCCTTTCTTGGGATACAGGCTTCTGATAGCTTCTGCAACTTTAACTTAAAATAATCCCAGGCCTCCTCCACCTTTAGATCCATAAATCCTTTAGTCCAATCCACTGTAGGATACTAATGCTAAAAAACAGCAATAATTTAAATTTAACACACATCTTTAACTATTCCACTGTTGATAATTTCTCTTAAATTGTTCTGAAATTTCCCCTCCGCTGTACTGAGGTTCTATATAATTCAGGACCCGCAACACTATTTTGGTGAAGCTGACTCCAGAGAATACAGCGTTTTGCCTTTAAAGCATGCAGATTTAAGAGTTGTCGCTTGTTAAAACACATCGCAAATCCTGTCTATTTAAACTGGGCTTCGGGGGCTGGGGAGTGCAAGATTACTCTTATTAGAATGGACTGTGTTTTATAATTAACAAATATGCCTACATAGTTAAATAAACTGATTTGTTTGCATATAAATCAAAATTAAGAAAGTAAAACAAACAACATGAGCCCCTGTGGAGTGTTTGCTTTTCAAAGTTAAGTAGTATGGATGAGAGCATGAATCTCTCACACGCATGTGATTAGTTCTGTTGACGTTAGGGGGACGAGGTACGTGTATAAAGTTAAGTGCTTGCAAGATCAGGACCTATGTACTTACTATTTTTAAAATTTTAAATTGAAATCTTCATATTTTTCTGCATTTAAAAAGCTTTATAAACTTCCAGAGAAAACAATTATTAGCTACGTTATAAAAACAGAAACACTGAACCAAATAATATTTTAGTTTTGTTTCAAAGCAACATAACATCACTTGATCACTGAAAACACATATTAAGTTCCTTATGGAAATGCTTTCAAACCAGAAGATTAGGAGATTTTGAATAGGTGGATTTTAAGGGATGTAACATATTAACCTCACGTACTGTAGGAGTGGAATTGTTGTTTAGTATCTTTTCCCAAAACAATACAGATGAAAACGAGAATCTACTTGAAACAGCACTATGAGAACTGACTCAGTTTTATTCTAGGTTAAAACATGATAATCTGAATGTTTACAGAATAAAAAAGGGGGGAGGGGAATTCTTCTACACTACTACCACCAGACTCTTTTCGCATCTATACCTTCCACACATCAAAGTATGCCAAATATTGAAGACTAGCCCCTCCATCCCTCCTCCAAAAAATCTCCATAGATTTTGGTGTATTTTCAGTAACAGGAAAAGGAGCATCATAAAGCCACCCAACTTTTGTGCTAGAATATTTAAAGTGAAAAAATTATCTGAATTTAAGTGTTTGGTTCGGCAAATAAGCAAAAGCAGATCTCTCCCATGTGGGGAACTCTAATGGCTTCTAGAGGCTTGGCAACATATCTAGAAACTCATGACTGGCCTGTGCCAGCTGACTCAGGCCTTTCTATCCTTACCAAATGATTGGCGCTCCCGGGATCAATCTTCCAGGGTTTGATTTAGTGGTCCTGGTAAGGACCTGCTAAATGGAACGCTGAGGGGCACCCCTGTCGACCCCTCTACTCCTCAGTCACGAGAAGTCAGGGAAGTCGACTGAAGAGTTTCTGCCATCAGCCTCCCGCTATGGGGATGCCAAGAAAATGGATGTAAGGTACATTGACACCAGCAAAGCAGTTCTTGTAACTGGAGTTGCATCTCTTATATTGATCTTCTCCCCAATGCAGATCTGGCCTCAGGCTCGCAGGGCCTGGGCAGCGGGGCTATTTCATTGCTATGCAGACTTCCAGGCTCTGGCTGGAGACCAAGCTCTGGGACAATCCCACCGTGCAGGCTTCTATAGGCCAGGCTCCAGCTTAAGGCTGAAAGCCTAACTGGCAGTGAAACAGAGCTGCAGACCAAGCCCCTCTCGCCCAAGGCAGCTAGCATGGACCGATCATGGGTTATTCTTGGCTGGGTCGACATACCCAATGAGGCTTCACAACAGTGCAGGAGGTCCACCCACAGTTTTCTTGGACCAAGTGGGTATGTATAACCCACTGGTTGGTGCGTATTACAGATTTCCTTTCTGAGGCAGTCCACTAAGCTAGGAAGTCTTGGCTCTAATTTAAGTTGTCACAGCTAATCCTGTGGCTCTGGACCTGAAAGGCGCAGTCCCTGATATGCTAACCAAAGAGGGCAGTCATCACTTACTGCTGCAATTGACTGGGCCAAGACATGGTGAATCCACCATGAAGAGCCACATCAGTACAAAGGTTGATTGACAAAGCTCTCTTTTTCTTGGCCCCTTCACAGTCTTTCATGCTCGTGTTGGGTCCAAAAATTGTTACTTTAGAAAAAAAACAAAAACAAAAACACACCTATCAAATTTAGCAATGGTGACTTTAAAAACAAAATGCTGCTTTTGAAATAGTTTCTCTGGCAATAAAAGGAATTTTAAACCATCACACTTGATGAGGGAGACCTATTTCTGGTCTAGTTGCCAATCTTAGCATGGAGATAATTCTCACATCCTTTTCTCAATCTGCCATCAAACCAACACCAAAATTAATGACTTGGGAACACTGCCTTTGATTCCTATCACTATGTTCTCAGATGTCTGAAAGATTAAGTACACAGTGCTTTCCAGAGTGTAAAAATGCAAATTTCAAAGTAAGATTTTCCTTTTACATGCACAATGTATTTAACAGATTTATTTCATTTAAAAAGTCAGACAAAGGCTGCTAAAGAACTCCCCCGTGGAAATTCCCTAAAGAAAACTATTACGGAGTCCTCCATAGCTAATAGACTTCAGTTAATCATACTGAAGACAGACTCTTGCATCTTGTAGCTAAAACATGTTTGACAAGACTAGGTAAAATATTTATCACTTGGAATCAAA
The DNA here is from genome assembly GCA_030068395.1 of Apalone spinifera. Taxonomy (NCBI): domain Eukaryota; kingdom Metazoa; phylum Chordata; order Testudines; family Trionychidae; genus Apalone; species Apalone spinifera. The sequence goes on from JANRFK010006693.1 coordinate 4,098,108, forward strand.
AAAAGGAAATAGTCATTTCACTCACAGAGACTATTTGCATGTGCTCATTAAACACTTATTAATTAGTGCCCGACACAGCAACATTAATATTTGTTTAAAATAATAATATTATTTAATAGACTAAAAAACCAATGTATTTAGATGTATTTCATTTTCCATATATTTATCTGGATGACAGCATTTAAAATAGCAGCACAAAATATTTTATTGAGCTTTGAAGGAGAAGGAAGATTCCTCCTATGCTCATTTGCTTTCTTCCCGCTGAAGAAACGTTCCTGAAGCAGTAAACAAGGTCTGTTTCAGGTTAGGAGAGAAAGTCAGCCATGCATGTCAAAAGCTCCAGAACTGTAACCGCACGTACAAAATAACATACTTTCTTCGGACTCGAGCTCTTGATATTTGTCCCCACAGTTACACTGCAGCATAGAAGACTCCCTTTTATAAACCAGTCTCCCCGGATTTCTGAACTAGCTTCAGAATGCTCAATGAAACAATGAAAACAAAAGCTAAAAGCAACAGCCCCCATGAGACTAGTCAACAGGAATATACTCCAGATAAAGGGTTCTGTATTCAGAAAGAATTACCAATGTGTTTTGGGAAACAGGAATGGCTTCTTTAAATTCTTCTAGTGAACGCTGCCATTTTCACGTAATAATTACCACCATTCAAAAACAAACATTTCAGGAATCAGGGTATGTTTCTGCACATTTCTTATGATGCAGGGATTATTAAAGGCCATGGATTTTTTAAAACAACAAGTGTTTTCACCAATGTTACAGAGGGAAAAGATAGGTGGACTCTGTCTCTCTCATATCCTGGAACCAGCATGGGACCAGCAATCCTATAAAAGTTAATTCTTCCATAAAGTTTAATAAAAAATGAAAGTCACTTCTTCAAAAGTCTATAATGCAGTTATGCTATAGAAATCAACAGTGCAAAACAGGGCATAGTCTCGAGACCACGGTAAGGAGAAATCTCAGACTTGAAATGAAAGCCTATTTTAGGAAAATAGTATCAGAGGGGTAGCCGTGTTAGTCTGGATCTGCAAAAGCGACAAGGAGTCCTGTGGCACCTTATAGACTAACAGATGTATTGGAGCATAAGCTTCTGTGGGCAAAGACCCACTTCGTCAGATGCATGCAGAGGGTCTTTGCCCACAAAAGCTAATGCTCCAATACATCTGTTAGTCTATAAGGTGCCACAGGACTCCTTGTCACTTTTTTAGGACAATAGTGTAACCAAAAGATTTAGGTCTTCAGTTGATGTGAATCCCACTTGGCGAATGTGGTGTCATGGGCTGCTTCTCCAAGCTAGAAGACGTTTGATTTCCTACAGTACATCTTCCTGGCAGGGAGCAGATCAAGAGCATCCTCAGGCACGCCGGGACAAGTATGGTGAGTTTTCTGAAAGCCAGTGTTTGATGAGGCTATAAACCAGGTCAGGAGCTTTGTGCCTTTGGTGACCAATGGCCATTTGGCTACACACAGTCCCTGGTCTCACCTGTCAGGGGAGCTTGGCAGGCTACTGAGAGGCTGACTAGTTAAACATTCCAAAATCTTTCGGTTCCTTTGGTTTCGCAGGACTTGTCGAAACGGGGATCAGGATGGTTCAGCTTCTGCTCCTAATTGCCTCGCCTTTGAGCCGCATGTCTTATGCTCTTGGTATTTATTCTTTTCGGAGGTTACTCAACTAAGACAGACACCTTTTTCACCAAGCTCCACTTGCTCCTTTGGCCAAGAGAGCTGGTAGTCCATCGAATGAAGGGCTGCAGCCATGAACTGACCAGCCCTACTACCAACACAGTCCTTGTATCAAAGCCAAGGATTCTAGGCTGCAATCTCAATAAACGATTCCTTCTAACCGTGACTGCTTGAACCACCACGCTGTCATGGGAGGTGCGAGGAAGATAAAGGGCTTCAACTCCAAACAGATGAGCACACAAGCTCTCTATCTAGCTATGGAACCGTATTCTGTGTGATCTCACACACTATAGCCAATATTCCCCCCCGAGACGGAAAATGCAAAGATACACTTGCTAGCACCATTTCGTATGGGATTCTTTCTCCAGAGGATGCTTCTGATTTCTATGCACACTGGAAACTGATTTAATTGTACAGTATCATTATGAAAGTGGGAAAATACTGAGAACCGCATGTAGCCGATTTCATTTCACAATTCAAACACCACTTCATTCCTCTCTCAGTATATATACTTGTTCACAGCACAGACTATATCCTCCAAACAGACTTATTCATACCAGTGATTTCCTTATGGAAATGTATAATTAAAATTCAGAGTTAATGTTATAAATTTATATAAAGCTGGGATACCATTGAGTTTCCTTTCAAATTGAATCTTAAAAAAAGATCTTGCCTGTGCCATTTAATTTTTATCTTCCCCCATTATGACTACAAATACCTATATTTAAAACAATGGCTTTATACCTCAGGATTCGGTTATCTATAATATATCCTACCTGATATAATTCTGTGCAACATTTTGCATTACTGGATTTTAATAAACATATCTTACTTTGCATTGGATAAACTTAGAAATATAAATCTGAGTTGCCCAACTATTTTAACAAAATGTTTATTATTTTGAGTCCTTATTGATGGCCCTAGTAGAATAAAATCTATCAGATCCCTGCAATTGTTTTTAAACTAGATTTCACCCATTGTCTTCTGTACCAGTATAGGCTTGATTGTATTTACATTAGCTTCTTATTAAATATAACCTTTCTATTCCATTTACTAGACATGGCTGCATTTCATAAATTAGTTCCAGAGATGAACAATTAGACATAACAAATCTGATTTAAAGTAGACGAAAGAAAAACAAATGCCAACTCAAACAGCGAACAATGCCATTTAAAAAGCAGGGCTGTGGGCTGGACAACTCACAGTACAGTTTCATGGTTTCATTTGTATATATTTTATCAGGATTCTATTTTGTTCTGGTGTACCCTAGAGTACCGGAGAGGATGACTCTGGGTTTGCAGCAGAGCATCACAGCAGCAAAACTTTCATATCATTGTGATCGGTCAGCCCTTTGAACACCGTATGCAATGTGTCGGCCTGACAAGTTAAACTATGATCAGAGTTTGCAGCATACTTAGCGTCATACAGCACTCCAAAGCACAGCTTCCATTGACTTCAGCTGCAGCTGTGCGCGCTCAGTGTTTCTGCAAACCAGGCTCCAGGGCCCCAAGTTAGGCACCCAGAATATGAGAAAAATACATTTAGTTACCAACTCTGATAGGTTTGGCTTAAGCAACTTCCTGAGCATCACACAGCATCTCTGTAAGCCAAGCACCAGGTACTTAAGAGTACTTAGAACCCACTCTATCAGCTTCATTTAACACGGACACACTGATTATTTCCCCCCCCCCCCTCTTCTCCCCATTCCCTTTTTTTCCCTCTGTTATTTATTTTGCAACCTCTGCCCCTTCATTCATCTGAAGGTGTGGGCACAAAAGCTCATGATGCCATCTACATTTCTGTTTGTCTCTAACGGTATGCCTACACTACAGCGTTATTTCAAAATAGTTAATTTGAAATAACACGTCTACACACAAAATGCATTTTGAAATAGCATTTTGCTATTTTGAAATAGGGCATCCACACTGAGTGGACATAATTGCATTTAAGGCCGGCCGGAACCAGGTCCAGCAGGTCATCAGGTCAGGAGTTACTGTGTGTGGCTACTGCCTGAGGCGGAGGCCTGTGCTTAAAGGGATTCCCCCGGACAGCTGGTTCTCAGCTTTCCCTGCTTGCTTGTCTACCTCAAGGAGGGACAGCAAAGCATTTTGTCTCTGCATGCTCTGGTTGCGCTCACTCGGGACACGACAGCACACTGCAGCATGGAGCCAGAGCTGCCCCTGGACACTCTGGTGCTTCTCGTGGATGCGTTGCTGTGAGCCTGGCTACACTTTCTGCAGGCTGCCATCTGGGAGGTCCATCGGGGGGCTGTCAGTATCCAGGAGGCCCTGCAGAAGAGCTTCCACCCTGAGGAGCACTAAGAGCCTCCCTGGTCTGCCCCACTGGGGGCTTGTGCCTCATTCCTCCCTCACGTCCTTCCACTTATCCCTCCCTAACCCCCCTTCCTGATGTCAAATAAAATACACATATTTTCATGAACACAAACTCTCTTTATTAACAAAACTGGGGGAGACGGGATGAAACTCTGGTGAGACTGGGGAAAGGAGGCAGGAGAGGAGAGAAGAGGGGGAAACAAGGGGAAGAAGGGGGAGGGGAAGCTCAGGGCTGGGGGGTCTCGCCAGACCAACTTGATTTTCATGCAAAACTCCTCCTGGGTTCGCATGTGGCCTTTGGTGGCCAGACTGGCAGCTATCCTGCCATAGACGGCCGCGTTCCTCCATCTAGTGCGGAGATCATGGACGTTGGGGGCATCCCACCCAAACCTGAATAAGGTCCATGATATCCCCCCTGGACCAGGAAGGCACCTGCCTTCTCTGGGCCCTGGCAGGCTCCTGGGAGCTGGCAGACTGCTCCTGGAGAGCGGTGGAGGGCTGGCTGCCAGTGGCTTGGTGGCTCATGTTTTGGGACCACTGGGTCTGGGGCAGTGACTGCTGGCTCTGGGCTGGCAGACTTGGAGCTGGCACAGACACTTTGGCCAGAGTCAACCCCTTTAAGAGCTCCGGGGAGGGAGGGAGAGGAGTGTTCTTGGTTGAAGGTGGAGTGGCCACCAGGGCACCCTGGGAAGGCTGGAGGCCTCCTATTTCAATATAAACGTGTCTACACAGCACTTATTTTGAAATAGCTATTTCGAATTTGGCGTTATTCCTCATGGAATGAGGTTTACCAAATTTGAAATAAGCACTCTGCTATTTCGATTTAATTTCGAAACAGCAGTTTGGCTGTGTAGACGCTGGTAAAGTTATTTCGAAATAATGGCTGTTATTTCAAAATAACTTTGCTGTATAGACATCTCCTAAGGTGCTGCAGGACTATTGGTTGTTTTTTAATTGTTTTCAGTTACAAATTAACATGGCTATCCCTCGGAAACTTTATAGCATCTCTGTGGCAGAGGCAGGGATAGAATAAATCCTCCAGGGCCGCTTTCAATTGCCTTACCCATGAGAATATCCCTTTTCTTCCAACCGAGACCTGCTTAATTCACTATACACCATCCACCCTCTGCAACAAATGAGACAGTGGCCCCACAGAAAACTGTGTTTACTATACAACCTGCCTGCTCCTCTGAGCAACTCCATCCTGTGCACTGAAAGAGGCAGGGACCCTAGGAAAAAAAAAATCTGTACAGGTTCATGTGACTGAAAATTATATAATACACATGCACAAGACAGACAAATTAAGGCTGCATATGCAAACTTAATTCTGGCATTTCCTAACTACTGAGTGCTTGACCTTGCAATCTTCACAATGTTCTTTTAGCATCGATTTGTGTAAGGAGTTAAAACAACAAAGAGACCGGTGACTTCTTAAAGACTAACAATTTTATTATAGCATAAGTTTTTATGAGTTGCAACTCACTTCAGCAGATGCATGAAGAAAAAAATACATAGATGGTAGGGATTCAGAGATGGGAGTGTTACTTCGGTGCTAATTCAATCAGGTCCCTATTTCAGCCTCAGCACTTACTTTTTAAAGCCACTTGTATATTGGAGAGAAAAATGAATTTACTATGCTCCCATTCAGGATCTAATTTTGAAATCCAACATGCACGTCCTTCCTTCATCTGCACTTCAGGATATTTTGACATCGCACACAACAACAGCATGACAAGTGAGAAAGAAATTAATGACAAAAACAAGAAAAAAAATGCAAAAATGTAAGAGTCAAAGGCTTTACATTTAGCTTACAGGTAAATGAAGAGAAGACCTTCAGAGAAATGGATAATGATTTCTTAGCTATAAAACAGCATCTTGACAATACATCATTTAATATTCTGTATTCCAACAGATCTTCATCCTCTACAAATACTGGGCATATGATTCAATTATTTTTTTTAAAAAAGGAAATGGAAACACTACCTGTTCCTTTCTTTCATTGAATGCTAAATTTCAGTCCTTAAGTACTTCAGTATTTCTGAAAAACATGCATGTGGCTGGTTTGGTTTTGTTTTAAATTGGTAAGAGGAAGACAGACCAATTTCCCTAATAAGTAGCAAAGAATCTGAGTCTACTACATGCAAGATTACAGGATACTCACTTTATGGAACTAATCATGCCCAGTTAGATGCTACAAACCAAACCAGAAGGATGATTCAACCAAGAAGGGAAATGGAAGAGTTAAAAAAAAAAAAAGGAGGGAGACAAAATGTATACTAGCCTCTACAATCACTAGGCTAGAACAATTAAACACAAAACACCACCTATAATGGCCTCCATCTGATGTTTTCTCCCTACCCCTCCTCAAAAGACCCAAGAAAAGTGCTTTGTAGAATGCTTTGGAGGTCAATAAATCCAGGCTCTGAGGAAAAGGAATTGTACTGTCAAGAGCTCTTTTTGAAGGACACGTCAGCAGCCTCCTCGCTCTTACTACAGGGTTTTAGCTTCAATGCTTCTGATCACCATTGGTGTATGACATCACTCTGGCATGTCAGGCTCCTAGCAACTTCATCCTCACGTCAAAACCAACACCTTAATTTCCATCCAGCAACCGACGGGTAACCAACACGCATCTCAAAACACAGATGTCCGAAAAAAACATTACTTAGCCAATGGGCGTTAGAGCCATAGCTTCCTTGTAAGCTTAAGTGTGGCCCAATGTGCGTTGCAACAGTTTCATCTCAACGTGTCTCTAAAATGGCATCTCAAAGGACCAGTTTTGTCATGGCGGCAGCCTGACCATTTACAGATTGAATAAAAACAAGAGGCTCAAAAGGCCCAGTCTACAATACAGACCTATATCAGTATAACTGTGTTGCTCAGACAAAAAACAGGACTATCTAGCACTTTAAAGACTAACAAGATGGTTTATTAGGTGATGAGCTTTCGTGGGCCAGACCCACTTCCTCAGATCAAATTGTGGAAGAAAATAGGCATGACCATATATACCAAAGGATACAATCAAACAAAGTGAACACATATAGAAAGGACAAATCAAATTTCAGAACAGAGGGAGGATGGGGGGGGGGGGGGGGGAAAGAGAGGTAATACTCAGGGATGTGAAAAAGCTGCACCCCATAGCAACTCAGTTATACAGACCTATCTCCTCCGCCCCTCCCCGGGTAGGGCTTCTCCTGTCAACATAGGAACCATCCCTCCGGAAGTTGGATTAACTGTGCTAATGGGAAAAGTTCTCCCATCGTCGTAATTGTGTCTTCACTAAAGCGCTGCTGCACCATTGTAGCGGTGTATGTGAAAACAAGCCTCGATAAACAAGAAGTGGGCATAATAAGAGAGTCGGTTAAATCAAGAAACTGACAGAGTAATTACATGGTTAGAATAACAAACAAGTAATAATAATAATAATAATAATTAATACAACAAAGCAAAAGGAGGGAGCAACGTGGGCAAGAAAATATTGTGCCAAGAGGAAAATATTGGTCTTTTGGGTGACACAACAAAGCCTATTTGGATGGAGGCCAAGGAATGGAAAAGGAGCTGAAATAATCACAACTGCCCATTGTTCCAGGGCACACATCATGTTCAGTGCAGCTGTTTCTGGGTTGCTAGGGCAGCCTGCTTATCCCTCTAATCGTCCTCTCAGGACGCTCGCCTGTAAACACTGGGAGATCCTGGATGCTTTTCTCAATCTTATTTCAAAGGCCCAGCAGAGCTCGTTAAACCCAACTGGCAGAGTAGACCTGCAACTTCCTCATTAGAAGAAACACCTTGCTTCCAAGTACATTAAACAGAACACATGTAACAACCACCTTTAGCGACCCTTCCAATTCTTACTTGAATAGGGAAAGATTCACAAGGGCATCCTCTCCTAATCACAGTGGAACTCCCACACCCTCAGTGATGCTACTTCCTCTCTTCTCAATAGCCAACCAACCACCCTTTAAATTCAACCCCGCCCCTCGCCACAAAGTTCTAAAAGGACAAATCTGAGAGGAGCTTCTTTCTAGGAGGCCAAGCGACTGTTTCTCTGCGCAACCAGCGGCATCTCTCTGTGTCTTCAAATCAAGATGGAATGCCTTTCTGGAACATACGCTTTAGACAAACACAGTTTAACTACAGAGTAAACAAGTTATTAGGCTCAATACAGGGGTAAGTGGGTGAAATGTAATGGCCTCCAATGTAGAGTTACACAGACTTAGGTGTCAGAAGAAAACTTCATCTACTTCCCTCTAAAAAACTGCTGGGGAAAACTTTTTTAAAAATCATTTTATGCTTGCATTTCATTTTTGTGAAGGACAAAAGTTAAAAATACATTAACATTCTAACTTATTTAACTATGGAGATGTTGCAAAACTGAAAGCATTATTTACAATTCTAGAAGTTATGACTTTCAGGATTCAAAGTCAAATTCCAATTGGCCAAATATAGTATTGTGATTATTTCATAGCATAGGAGTGTTATTTTTACTATATGCTGTCTGCTTTGCTAGCAGAGTCATTATTTACATGTATTTATACAACACATGTATGTCTTGTAGTAACCAAAACAGTGAGAAGATTAAACAAAATATGTTCAGTTATACTGCATGTGAAAGTTTTATTTGTAGGGAGATCCTCGCTTAACCCCACTCCCGAAAAAAAGCCGTCTCTAGTTCTAGTTTTCTAGTTTGTGGCTATTCTGTTGTTAGAGTGCAACTTGTTCCTCATATGACTTATTACAGGAGCAGAGAACACTCTGCTTGTGCAATACTCAAATATGGCAATTTTGTGTTGCTTATTGTTCCCAACACTAAATAGTTTCCTGAGTGGATATTGACAAGCACAAAGTCTGTGTAATACTTTATTTTTTTAAACTGGAATCTATCTGCTGCGAAGATAACGGCTAGATATTTAACTGATCCCTTTTCAGAAACTTCTTCTATAGAAAGTCTCAATTTCAAACCACAGTACATCAAAGTGCACTCCAGGTGTTTTACTGAGAGATAACAGTGTCCAATGGAAAAGAATGTGCAGCAAATTAGTGCAATGAGAATTCCACACTGGCTCATTGAGCACTGAGTCTCCATGCAGACAATAGCAAAATTCTAAACTGCGCTGAAGTCAACTGGGGCTACCCACATGAACAGGGTTTTGCAGGATCCACCTCTACAGCTTGGTGTTGTATTGTCTGGCCTTCCGCTCTCTCCTGCCTTGCTCAGTCAATGCCAGCCCCTCTGATGTTGCTGGAGCAGAGCCCTGCAGCCGTTGGAAGCAGAAGGGCTGGCATTAACCCTCCCCAGGTCTAGCAAATTCCCTGGCTTGGGACCGGCCAGGTCCCCATGGTGCCGGACCAAGGAGATAATCTGTAATAACCAACCAGTCTTTCAGCAGATAAAACATTGCCCTACAAATATAAGTTCAAGAGAACCAAAGATCTCACTAAAAGAGCCTACCATTAAGGCAGGTTGGATGACGCTACTTCATTTGTAGCAGAGAGTCAGTTTACACATCAATATAGATATTCCAAATATTCTGACTAGCTTTTTAGTTTACCAAAGCATTGATTTTTATTTTATAGCCACATTTCAGTTATGCTAATGGATTTTTAAATCAATAAAGTTCAAATTAATATTTTGAGAAGGCAGAGAAAAGAAATAGTGCTAAGTACTAAACTAAAAAGAGTTTTGTGTTTTAATACATGAGGAATGGAGGCTCTTCTGAAAACAGAAATATTAAACTAACTCTTATAGAAACATCAATAATGTTACCGTAACCTGGCAAAGAGTGTGCTTTATAAATATGAACTGTTCAAAAGAGAACTGCAGCAAAACAGATACGTATATCTAAAAAAAAAAATGGTACCTTTAATGTTCTAGTGGGAGCCCATCCAGTGCCATCAATTGAATGTTCCCTCAATAAACTGGAACAGAAAAGGAAGCACACATTATACAACACAATCGGAAACAGTGAAGCAGTTGAGATCACTTAAAATGTTGACTGCAATGTCTTCACAAAAACCCAGAACACTAAATTTAGAGCTTTCTGTATCACATGAAGTAGTTTGAGCTTTTAAAAAATCCATATAAAAGTGACAGGATGGAGTAAATCCCCCAAACAGTTTGTTCAATTTCACTTTAAAAAATCCCAATCTTCGCAGCATAATCCAAAACAAGGAACGGTAATCCAGGGGTTTACAGCGCTGAAAACAAAAACATGATAAGCTCCTATTGATATACAAAAACGAGATTACAAGCCCAAAGATGTCCCTTCTCACCTGTAGCACATGCATGCACACAGACATGCCCGTTCAGTTCCCAGTATAGTAGACTTCCGATAATCTGGCACCTTTGGGACCCAGGGGATGCCGGATTATCGGCTATGCCGGAGCACCAGGAGGTACTCCAGCAGGGGGGCTGTGACGGGTCGGGGGTCTGGGGGGGTCAGGCAGGGAACAGCACGGTGTGGGGTGAACCAGGTGCTGGTGAGGGGCAGCGCTGCGGGACCAACCCGGCAGAACCCCAGCTGCTCTGCCCCAGGGCTTCCCCAAGTCCGCCGCTGGTCAGTTTCAGCAGTGGCGGACTTGGGGAGCCGTGGGGCAGAGCAGCTGAGGTGCTGCTGGGCACCGAGCGGGGGGAGGAGGGTGGCACTGTAGAACCAACCCAGCAGTACCCCAGCTGCTCTGCTTCGCACCGCTTCCCCAGGTCCGCAGCTGGTCAGTTTCAGCAGTGGCAGCAGCAGACTTGAGGAAGCGGCGCGGAGCAGCTCCAATTGTCCGGCTGGCCGGAACACTTCCGGGTTCCAGTTGGTGCCGGACTGTTGGGAGCGCCGGACCACTAGATGCCGGACAATTGGAGTTTTACTGTATGTCCCTCTCACGCACAGCCGGGGTGAAAAGGACACACTAGAAACGAGGTGGGCCTTGCAGAGTACTCGGACAATGCTAAGGAATCTCCACCTTCAGGGCCACAGCGAATCAACAGTTGCACCGTGGTTGGAAGAAAGACACGATCATGCAAGAGGAGAGGACCCAAACTATTTTATGGCTTTACAAGTCAAACTCAATACTTGAGCTCTACTTGGAAACCAAGGCAGTGAGTGCACACCCCAGAATACAGGTAACATATAGTCTAGCTGAAAAACACAGCTTAAAGGAGGAATAAAAGGGAAAATGAGAAATGAATTTTAGGCGCTACCTGTACCATAACCCACACATAAGGTGTCTAATCCAAGTGGATTTATGTGGAAACAGCTTTATGAATCACATTAGATTCTGCTATACCTTCATATAATGTATGGAAGGGATTAATCTCTGCAAACTGTATATTTTTGTTTAGCATTGTAGTCCATTAAATACGTCGCCTAATTTTAAGATGAATAATTAGGAAACCTACTAAAAGATTTTTAGGTTTTAATTTAGCTTTTAATTGAAAACATTTGGCCCTCTCTTTATTGTGCTGAACTATTTGGCAGTTATGGGCTTACTCAAGTAGAAAGAATAAGAGTTAAATGCACTTTCAGTAGTGAGCAGAACAAATTTTCATTACGGTGACAGTCAGTGGAAGAGGTTCTTCTGTTACTGTAGTTTATATCCATCTCCTCAAGATACCCTTTTTGGCTGACCCAGCTGAATCTACACTGGGCTAGGTCAATCTGTGTCACACAAGGCACATTTTTCACAGCCCTGAGTAACGTAGCTAGGCTGATCTAATTTTACTGGACTGATGTTTTTATTCTACCATCTTGTAACCACCTCTAGTGTCATCCATAACTAAGCCACATCAAGTCTCAGAGGCGTAGCTGTGCTAGCCTGTCACTTTAAAAATGAGTAGTCCTGTGGCAACTTGGAGACTGGTCTCTGTGGTGCCACAGGACTACTCATTTTCATTGTTTTTAAAACAATGAAAATCTTAAAAACACCCCTACCAAAAATTCCCTAAATTAGAGCTAACAGACTGCATACATAACTATGATTCAGTAATCACAGCTTTCCTACATGACAACAATGAACTAAGTACGTGATTATGCCGCATTCTAAGTATAGATACTCTAGGAAATTAACCTGCAGTAAAATGCCCTTTTTTCTAAAATCAATTAGTAACGACACCAGCCAACTTGAACTTATCTGCTGTGCTACTCAACTAATTATCTTCATCTACTGTTGCCGTAGTGCTAGTCTTGTTGCTATGCCTTGATAAAGAGAAAATTTTAATTATCACTGTATGATTCAAGATTTATTTCAGTAGCACACTGAACTACAGTAGAACCTGAGAGGTAAACACACCTTGGGAATGGAGACTGCTTGTAGCTCTAAACAAAATGTTAGTAGTTCTTTCAAGACCTAAATGGGGCACAGTCTGAGGGGAAGGGGTCGGGAAGTACATGAGAAAGTGCCCAAGTGTAGAAGATCTGAACAAGCAAGAGCGGGCAAAGGAGATGGGGAGAGTGGATATGAATGAGTACATCTGCTGTTAGAAAGGCTCACTGAGTTAATTCCCCTTTGTTATATAAAAAGATTTGGGGAACAGAAGGAGGGAAAGACCTGCTGGCAGGGTGTTCTCTGCAAAATTGTTGGGACTATGAAGCTCTCTGAACTCCCATTTTGCCACTCTCCCCCAAAAAGCTAATTTAGCGACCTTCTGGATATGCTGCACAAGACATCGGTTTGGGCTATGGTGAAGCGTAGGCTTCCCAAAATGGCAAAGAGAAGAAAAAAGAGGGGGTTGTTTGCAAGTAACTAGCTGGCTGACATCCTGTTTGACTGGATTATTTAAATGCTCTTGGAATATTATTGCAGTATTAATTATATGTTAGCCACCTAAAACCTTCTGTATGTGTCTGTTTATTATTACTCTAGATAAATAAAATAAATATCCAAAAGCCTTTTTCTGTGATGCTCTGGAACCAAGTTGCGTATCTGTTCTTGTCCAAGCTTTTCAGTGTCCTATGTTACACGTGAAAGAGCTTTTTCTGTACAGATGTCTTGGAAAAACTTTTGCAAATCTATTTAAGCCTCTGTATTGTGTAGTGTGTTCTCACACTACACAATACCTATGAATTTGTAAACAATTGGAAAAGCAGCTCTTCCATTTACCATATCCACAAAGACTGAACAGTCAGGATTCTGTTTTTCCTTCGTTGACAGCAAAAGCAGCTTTTTAAGGGGAATAACTGATGGAGTCAACTATTGCAGAAAAACCAAAGTCCTGAACTAAGTAAAAGTGGAGACACAGTAGCTTTCAATACATAAGTGTCAGAAACTAGTTCCAATAAGTTTCACCAACATCTGAGGAATACACTAAACCACGATCTACAAACAATTTTTATATTTTGGTTAGGAGTGACTGAATTGAAGCCTAATCAGCGCAGATTAGAGCGGAAGAATTCCTTTTCGTATCTTGCTCACAACACTCCTGTTAATGCATCTCAGAATGATGTTTGCTTGTACAGACCTAACCTCCATGAAATTATCTAGCTTCTCTTTAAACTCTGTTATAGTCCTAGCCTTCACAGCCTCCTCTGGCAAGGAGTTCCACAGGTTGACTACACGCTGTGTGAAGAAGAACTTTCTTTTATTAGTTTTAAACCTGTTACCCATTAATTTCATTTGGTGTCTTCTAGTTCTTCTATTATGGGAACTAATAAATACCTTTTCTTTATCCGCCCTCTCCACACCACTTATGATTTTATATACCTACAAACTTTATAAGCATACTCTTTATGCCATTATCTAAATTGTTGATGAAGATATTGAACAGAACCGGTCCCAAAACTGATCCCTGTGGAACTCCACTTGTTAGGTCCTTCCAGAATAACCGTGAACTATTGATAATTCTTTGGGAACAGTTATCCAACCAGTTATGCACCCACCTTATAGAAAAGCCCCATCTAGGTTGCATTTCTCTAGTTTATTGACAAGAAGGTCATGCGAGACTGTATCAAATGCTTTGCTAAAGTCTAGGTATACTCCATCTACCACTTCCCCCTTGTCCATAAGGCTTGTTATCCTATCAAAGCAAGCTATCAGGTTGGTAATAATAAGTATAATTACAACAACAGAATCGGAGTTGCTCTGGTAAACACCTGAATCTTTGCCAAGAGCAGCAAGAGAAAGTGAAATGGAAAGGGAACACAAAAGGTGGAATGTGAACCATGTCTATAGTCTCACCAGTGCTTCAGAGTGAAAACAGGCTGGGTCACTGATCAAAATCTAATTGCGGGTTGCAGGAGATGCTGACTGAAGGAAAGACTGTAGTGCTAGGGAGGACATAGATGGAATTTTCCAAGTAGAAGACTTTCAGGAAGAATAGGGCCTGTTAATTTGAGTCAGAATTAACTTTAACCATCACAAATATAGAAGCTATTTATTTTCCTACTGTGGAAAAATAACCTTTGGCTTCATCTGGAAAGGGTGAAAGTGTAAGATCAAATGCAAATAGTTACATCATATGCTAAATTAGAACATGGGTTCTTCAGATTCTAGACATAAGAAAATTCTAAACGCCTTTAATTTGATTCAGGCTCAATTGCTGTCTCTAATAGCAATGCTGTAGGAGAAATGTATCATGCATGGCCAGTTCAGAGTTTATTTGTTCTTTTCTGTAAGAGATGTCAATAGCAAGCACCCAATGAGACAGAGTCCTTTAAATCCTACAACAAAGTAGTTAGGTAAACGATTGGAAAGCCAGGTCTTAGTCAAAAACACACAGAACTGTATAGGAAATCAATGTTATTCAACAGAATTTGGAAGATATTCTAAATAATTAGAGGGCATTGCTTCTATTTTGGAAGGGTAGATTCAAAAGGATACTGGACACCACAGCATACCTATTTGACTGAGATACACTTATCTTTTTTTATTCTGAATCAAAAACACATCTCGGTTTCAAACTGATAACATGCTCAGCAATTCTGTTTGGTATCACAGTGGCTTAAAACGGGTGGGAAACCTTTTTCCTAGCAGAGGCTATTGATTCCCAGGA
>JANRFK010006693.1:4146394-4157094 GCA_030068395.1 Apalone spinifera
TTACATGCTGCCAGTTCTCTTCCTGGTCACGCACTGCCCTCTCCGGCTCTTCGGCCTGCCGTGCCTGAAGGATTAAATGCTGCCTTCTATTGAGGAAGTCTTCATCCTCTCTGATTGAGCATAGGTCAACACTTGGGCCTCCAGCCCTCTAATTTTCTCTTCCAAAATGGCGACCAGCTTGCACTTAGTGCAGATGAAATCCGTTCTTTCTTCCAGGTGGAAGACAAACATGGCACACCCCGTGCAGGCAACAACAGCAGAACCATCAACATCAATCTGTGCTGTCCTGCAGAAGGGATTTAAAAAGAAAGGCAAGAGAACCTCACCCCCTTCCCAACTCCCTCTCTAAACTCCCTGTTAGCACTCACTTGGTCACTTGCCCAAGAAGCCTTATAAAGCCCTGGACTGCCTGAAAGTCCCTCCCCCTACCAAGGCTCAGCCAATCAGCAGAGGCTTCTAGAATTCTAACTTTAATTAGAAGCCAACAGCTTCCACCTGCCAATCACAGCCAATCACAGCACACACTCCAAGAAGGGGAGGGGGAGGGCAAAGGGGAAGTGGAAAAAAAAAAGCGCCTCACTCATAAACAGGGGAAAAAAGACAAACAAACAAAAAAAGAACACACACCAAGCCTCACTCAGAAACACAAGC
Source organism: Apalone spinifera (assembly GCA_030068395.1). NCBI lineage: Eukaryota > Metazoa > Chordata > Testudines > Trionychidae > Apalone > Apalone spinifera. The sequence continues at coordinate 4,147,046 of JANRFK010006693.1, forward strand.
TCAGCACACAGCAAGAAAGCCCCAAACACAACACACACTTCCCTCAAGAGTCCTGTATCTGCTTCTCCTCTACCTGGAGAACTCCCTCTCTAAAGCCTCACTCAAAACACAGAGAAGGGTGAAAAAAAACCCCAAAAAACCACCACCACCCACCAACAAACACAAGCTCAGCACACAGCAAGAAAGCCCCAACAACAACAACACACACTTTCCTCAAGAGTCCTGTATCTGCTTCTCTTCTACCTGGAGAACTCCCTCTCTAAACTCTCTGTTAGCACTCACCTGTTCGCAAGCTCCTTGGTGGCTTGCCCAAGAAGCCTTATAAAGCCCTGGACTGCCTGAAAAGCTGGAAAAGCTAAACAGGAGTGAATGGACGCTCTTTCGAAAAAGCAGATCGCTTTTTCAAGGCACTTTTGCAGGGTGGATGCTCTCTTCCAGAAAAACTTCTTCCGAAAGATCTCTTCCAAAAAAAAAAAAAAAAAAAAAAAAAAAAAAAAAAAAAAAAAAGCTTCTTCCGAACGATCTCTTCCCCCCCCCCCCCAAAAAAAACTTCTTCCGAAAGAAGCTTGCAGTCTAGACGTAGCCTGTCTCAGCTCCTTTTTACATAGGCAATTCTCATACTTGAGGGCAAGAGCCCATTCACTCCTGTTTAGCTTTTCCAGCTTTGTGCCAGTATTTAAGGACCACACGATCTCTCCCTGATGCAGAGAGATTACAGCCAAAAGCATTAACTAGTTTGGGGTACCTCAGGATTGCAGTATCTCGCTTGAGATCTCTCAGGCTAACACTTTCAATAAGGCTGCCCAAAGTCAAAACACTTCATTCGTCAGGCTCGTCAATAAGAATGTAAGGACTGAACACCTCCGGCTGAAGTAAGTTGGAAATCAGGCTCCTCAGTATTTAAAGTTGAGCCCCCCAAATCTAAGGCACCTAAAATGTGTGAATTCAAAAAAATGTTGGCCTTACTGACTTGCCTGTAGTCACAGAGCACCTCAGTAAGTTATCTGGGAAGTGCAGTAGAAGTCGTGACCACAGGAGCAGCATTCAGGTTTGATTTGGGGTGACTGTGTAGTCCTAGATGTCACCGGGAGTACCTCCTATTTACTAGTAGAAAGCCATGACTAGTTAAATACGTGTTCTTAAACAATTCGAACTCACTTTCAGCTGACAGTTGAGTAGGTGGAATATTTCTTTCACATCAGTTTCTTTTACCTGGAACATGTTTCGCATTTCAGCAGGCAAGACTACAAGCCTCCCCAGCTATCAGCCCGCATGTCAAACTGAACAAAGAAGTCATCTCGGCTGGAATTCAAAGAATTAGGAGCTTTCTTTCCCCCTCGCTGAAGCCACTGTTTTTAAAGACGGAAAAACATTGAATTACAAAATTCCACATTTTAACTACAGCAGTAGATTTTTTTTTTAAAGAAGCATTACCTACAAAGAAAGTCTTCAAACTTCCATCTCACATTTTGTTTCAGTGCCATTCTGGTGGGGATAAAAAGTACAATGCAGGCTGTTGCAGGGTCCAGCTTCTTCATTTAAGTACAGTTTTAACAGTGCTGCCTGATGAAATATTTGGTCAACTCAGGATTACTGGGGAATCTTGAGAGCTTTCATTCGCTTTACAGCTTTCCTAAGCATAAAGCTTGTGCGTAAGTTTCAAAGCCCCCTTTGAAAGGCTACTACTGGAACCTAATATAACTCATTATAGTAAGAGAACCCAGTCCTGCATAACGGAACCAGCAAAATAGTTGACTGCCCCAATATTAAAACACAGAATGAATAGTGTTATGGGTCAGAGCCATGGCAGCTGACTTCCATTAAGGAGAGATGTATAAGAAGCCATCATAATCAGGTGGCTGAAGCAACAACAGCAGCATCCTGAAACAGGCATGTACTAAATAGCACTGACTCATGAAACCCGAGGGTTTTAAAATGCAAGGGCTGAAGATTGGATTAGCAGAGCTGTTTTTATGAGTATGTTCATGGGCCGGGGAGAGAATCACAAGGCAAGCTGGAGAGAGAGAGACCAAGAAAGAGAAAGCCTGGTCAAGCATGGTTTAGGAGCCTGCCAGGAGGGTAGGAAGAGCTGCTGAGGCTGGGGTCAGCTAATGAGGCTTGCGGCTGTAAGCAAAGTAACTGTGTCCCTTGGGTTTGGTTCCTCCAGGACTTTGATGCAGCCTTATTTATAAGGAATGTACAAAGGAAATACCAGACTCCATCGGTTTCTACTCAGAACAACCTACTTGTTCTGCACTTTGGCTAGTTGCTGAGGTCAAAGGGCTAACCGCCCCATCAGCTGATCAGATTTTCACCAACATTCTCTAATCATTCCTCAACCCGGAACAATGCTCAACCAAAATCTGCAGGCAGGCCCCTTTAGTGGGAGAAATGGAAACTGGCCTGCACTTATCAAGGAACCGTACGCACAGTCTTCACAAGAGAGTTTTAACTTGAGAAGCAGTCAAGACTGAGATGGGGATGTTATATTTAGATTAATTAACTAATTAAGCCGGCACCCCCCAGCACCAGCTCCTGCTTCCCCCCACCTTGCAGCAAGGCGGGGCAGGGAAGAGACTAGTCAAATCACTCGTCGACTATCCGATAAGCTTATGCTTATTGGATGGCGGACTAAGTCGCTTACATCCCTAGACTGAGATTCATAGCATTTGAAATTATCTGCTTTCCTGCATGTCAGGACTGCCCCCACCCCTCAGAACAGCAGATAGCCTGATGGTTAGGGCATTCACGTGGGGAAAACAGATTCAAACGTTGTTGGAATCAGTGCATTCCAAACGCTTTCGTTTTGACTAATTGGCATTCTCTGACCAAAAAGCCAAACTAAAACAAGCACACGGGAAAAAAAAATAACCCACATACAACATTTAATCTAAAAAATTTCCCAACCAGCTCTAGTTCAGATGCTATCACCTGGGATTCTCTGAATAATTAAACTTGCATCCGTCCTCTGTCATGCTGCAAACACCACGCAATATTATTTGGATGCTCTTATCCTATTGGTGCATCTTTCAACCTCCGAAAGAAGACGGGATGCAAATGAGACATAGGCTTTGATGCGAGTCAGGCTGTCAGACAACCTCTGTGAATGAGTCTAAATGATCACAAAGAAAGGGTCTTTTGGCTACTGAGGGGGCGCTGGCAGTGTGGGTTGACACCTATTACTTGGCAGTGGACAAGTATTAAATATTTCTGACCCATCTGCCAGTAAGAATGACCATACTTTTAGTTTGATTCATACAGCTCAGTGGGAAGATGTTATTTCATTCCGATCCCCCGATGATAAAGGAATGACTCACCCTTCCGGACTATATTTGCTCAAAGTGCAATGGGGGGGTAGGCAAACTGGAAGCCTCTTTTATTCTTGGTGGTGAGCTGGTTCCCCCTAATTGGCATACTGTGAAAGATCCAGCATATAAACATTCCCAGGGCAGCATTATAATAACTATCTTCTCTGGAGACAACTAATCCCTGCGGCAACCGAGCCAGTCAAAGAAAAATCTATAACTAGGCACCTACACTAACATGCAGGACTCCGATTCTGGATTTGCTACACCCTGATCCAATCAGAATGGAAATAGGTTTGTTTTACCCAAGCTGTTAAATACAAATTGTTAGACTCCCCAAGGTCTTTGAGTTCCCATGACAGACAGTAAAGCCGGGAAAAGCCTGCTCTAGTCGGTTTTCTGTGACTGCAGGTTTGTAGCCTCCACTCTAATTTAAGAAACAAATCCAAAAATCAATGGGCTGGATGTGAGCCATTCTTCAAAAGGCTGGAGGGAAAAGGAAGAGTGGAAGGAACAAAGGAAAGAAAAGAATTCTGTAGCTGGAGAGAGCTAAACGTAGCTTCAGAAGAGCTCTCAGCCTCAACCCAAGCCGGAAATCAGTCCATTTCCCTTTTCACAGGCTCAGGGCCCGAGCCTGGAGTCCTTCATTACAATGGAACTGACAGTAATGGGTGATTTACTTGCATAAAGACTGCAAGGCGGGGGCCTTGTCCACACTAGGGACATTGGACTTGTTAGCGATCCTTTGGCAGGCCTGCATTGAAGTTTGCACCCACACTCCTAGAGTACAAGCTCTGTCTGCCCTCTGAATCTTTAACACAAGAGCTTTTCTCCTCCATGCTCATTAGTGGTTTGAGTTAACAAAAAGACCCAGAGTTTTCAAAGGCCTAACTAAGGAGCCATTTCCCCCTCAATTGCTCGGGTTTCAGTTTCTGGTCTGTGGTGAGGTCATTTCACTAGATCTTTAATTGTCCATAGACTCATAGGACTGGAAGGGACCTGCAGAGGTCTTCTAGTCCAGTCCCTTGCTCTATCATCTACATCTGAGACTTCTAGCAAAAAAAGACAGGGGAGATCCGAGCTGATTTCTACTGTAAAAATAAAACATCTCTTAAAACCCCAAATGGGTATACCTTAACCCAGTGCTCCCCAACCTTTTGGGGCTGCCAGGTGCCCGAGGGCGAGGCTGCTCACACGCCGGCCACCCAGGGGCGGGGCCGCACATGCGCCTGGGGGCGGGGCCGTGCACGTGCCTGGGAGCAGGGCCACCTATGCGCCGCACTCCCGGGGCTGGCGCCACAACTGTGCTGCATGCCCAGGGGTGGGGCCACCCATACGTCGCGTGCCCGGGGCTGAAACAGCCCATGTCCCGTGCAACTGGGGACAGGGCCGCCACCACCCATGCGCTGTGTGCCTGGAGCCGGCACCTGTGCCACGCGCCCAGGAGCCAGCAGCGCCCATGCGCCGCGCGCCCGGTGGCGGGGCCGCCCACGTGCTACGCGCCCAGGGCTGGCGCCGCCCATGCGCCCAGGGGCTGGCACTGCCCATGCGCCACACACCCGGGGGCGGAGCCAACCCCGATCACTCGGCGGGCACAGAGAAATGGCCTGGTGGGCGCCATTGCGCCCGCGGGCACCGCGTTGGGGACCACTGCCTTAACCCATCTTTGGAGGTTACAAAGAAAGATAGGCACTATGTGCAGGGATCTTCAAATGAGCGGATCCGATTATGTTTCCAGGTCAAAACAGAATGCAAAACCATACTAAGAATTTGAAACCAATTAAGAAAGCCAGTGAATTGATGTATCAAATCTTTAGGCAGCCAGCAGGGTTTATGCTTCTAGGTTTTTCTCTTTCCCATATGATGGTTTTTTCCTGTCTGTGCTCAGTGGCTTTTTTCAAAGAATTCAGATTTAAGGCCATCGTTAGAGATTTTGACAGGTCTTACAAAATCTGAGAGGAACAGACTACCCGCGCATATAGAAACTTGTGAAATGTTCTGCAGCAGCAGCGAGGACAATTTTCACTCTCAGAATCTCAGCCAGAAGTTCAAAACCCCTGTCAGGGAAGAGTAGGTACTATCCGCTTAATGTGAGACATAAGCAATAAAAAGAGGTTGTGACGGCCGTGTGACATTTCCCTCTTGCATACCTGGAGCTGTGTCGAGTGCAAATGAATGAATTTCACTATTGTCTTCAGTGCTGTTTCAGGCAAGCCCTTTGTGCAAACTGTCTTATTAAAGTGCAAGTCAAATCAAATGGGTATTTGAAGAGCTCTTACAACGGTCAGCGATTTTGCACTTTTAGATTTTACACCTTAGCGAGAGAGAATAAAGAAAAATGCTCTAATTCTTTGCACTTCATCCAGCACTCATCTGGACTACATTCCTCGCTCAAAAGAGGAATGTAAACGAGCCCGATTGAAAGTGCAAATGAAGCAGAGATTTAAATATCCTGTGCTTCATTTGCATATTGATGTCCGATTGCTGTTTCGAAAAAGGATTTTTTGAAAGTAAAACCGCAGGCTAGACGGGGTTCTTTCCGAGAACCCTTTTCCGAAAGAACCTGTACTCCTGGAAAAAAAAAATGAGGAGTACGGGTTCTTTTTTGGTGCAAAACCCCCATTTTGCACAAGATCCAGGACAGGCATAAGAATCTTGTACACAATGGGGATTTTGCAAAAACACACAACACACACACACACCACACACACACACACACACCGACACACCACACCTACCCATTCACACTGCTTCTTTTTGTGCAAAAACCCCTTGCGCAAAAAGAAACAGCAGAAAATATACTAATGAGTGCCTCATTAGCATATTTCCTGTCAGAAGAACTCGCAGTGAAGACGTCGCCTGTAAGTCATTGGAACAAAAGCCACAGGGCCACCTAGTCAGTCAGTCTTTCTTTCCCCCAAGGAAATCTTGTCTACCAATCCCAGAGAAACTGGTGATTATTGCCATTGCCTCCCTAAATCAGGATTTCTTGCCCAGCCCAGTTCTGAGCAAAGCCGGTCAACATTTTCCTCCCCCCTACTCAAAAGATAAATGCAATTTCCACACACGACACTGTTTTCCCATTCCCATAGGAAAAATGTCAATTTTGCTAATAAACATTTTCTTTTCCACCAAGAAAACTGAATGACAATATTTGTTCCTGGTTGGTTTGATCCAAATTAGAATATTTCATTGGATCAAATTGACTCAAAATGTTTCCTTTCAAATCAGTGATAAAAAAAATTAACATACATTTCCCTAGCACGTTGCCTTATGGGATTTGTATTCCTCCCAAAGCCCAGCTCTTAGGAGACGGAGGCTCAAACTACATCTCCCACAATGCAATGTGGGCCAGCTGACCAAGGTCCGAGTGCTGCCTCTGGAGACTCTTAGGCTATGTCTAGAATGCACTGCTTTTGGGGGGATACCTTCAGTATCCTGGAAAAGCAACGCCACATCCAAGGAACGCTTTCGGAAAAGCAGACGTGCTCTTTTGCCATCCCTGTAAGCCTCGTTTTATGAGGAATAAGGGATGTGTTGAAAGATCATTTTTCCCCGAAATTTGGCACTGTGTAGACACGTCAAATTTTGGAAGAGCCTCTTTCGACAGTAAAGTGGAAAAAGATATGCAATTTGCGTAGTGCAAATTGCATTTCTTTTTCTGACTTATCATTGCCGTGTAAACCTAGCCTCAGTCATTCTTTGGGTCCATGAGCTAGTCTCAGGTGCAGGAGGACAGGTTGAACCTCTCTAAGCCAGCATCCTTAGGACCAGACCGGTGCCGAACCAGAGAATTTCCCAGACCATGGGAGGTCAGTATTGTCTAGCAGCATATCCAACAGTGCCACTGCTTACCGGGCTGTCAGAGGGACATTTAGGGGTAAATTAGAGCTAATGAACAGCGCAGAACACAGAGCCAGGCTGTAAACAAACTTTATGGGGCCGTGGGAAACTAAAAAGCAAAGTAAAAGTAAAAGCCAATGGCTTTTTTTTTTTTGGCATACCGTCACTAAAACATCTAGACTTATATTACTCTCCATGGGGCATTGTCTACCAGAAGCAAGAAACCATTTTGGAAAACTCAAATAAAACCTAATTTATTATTGTAGGACTATTTGTAAATGCTTCGAGGATATTTACATGCAGCCATTGAAATTTAATCCCATTTTCTCAAAGTCCCATTACTGTTTTTCAAAGTCCTGAAGGACAAACACAGGCGATTTGGACTCCTTTTGGGCATTTAAATACCACCTCCGTCGAAACCGTCCCACTGCTAGATTACTCGGATGCCTGGAAGCTGGACCGGCTGTAGACGCTTCTGGCACCGCAGACCACGCTATGACCTGGGACAGACAGGAAGCTGCCTTAGCCGGTCACTTGGTTACCCTATAGCCACAACCAAGAACTGAGCCCCAATCCGAAGTGTGAAAGCCACTGTTCCAGCACAGGAAATCTGGACTTCTAACTAAACATCCAAGTTAAAGTCCGATTGTTATGGCCCTGTGCCATGACACACTCATACCACTGTGTGCTGAGTAGTATTGCAGCACAAGTCAAGAGAGCGTTAATCTTTCCCAATGCTATTCAATTCTTATTTGAAACGTTCCTTCGGGCTGCCTGTTTCTTTCAGTGAAAGAATAGGTGAAATATACAGGAGGCAAGTATATGGCTCATATGTCAATTTCAGTGAGAGTGCTACAACCGTACAAGCTGTTTGGCAAATATTAAATTTGATTAATGCATTTTTGTGCCTCTCAAAAAAGAAATGTAGATTGGATTTTGCAGTTTTGGCTCCAAACTGCTTGAAACCCCGTCCCCAAAAACAAAACAAAAAAATCAGACTAATCAAAACAGCCTTTTTTTTTTTAAATGGCAACACAGTTCAAAGTGCCGATTTGTGGTGTCATTTCAACGTGACATTTTGAATTGAAACGTGAAGTGTTTCGTTTGATCCAAATGAAACCAATTTCCATTTGCTCAAGAAAACGAACTGGCAAAACGAAAAGCCAACCTCGGTGTGAACCCAGCCCAAGTTTAAGCAGATTTTCCAGCTCAGCCCCATCGCTGAAAAAGCAATTTGCTCAGCTCTATGTGCCCATCACAGGAGGGTCGACTCACCTTCTGCCTGGAACCTCCTCCGGTTCGCTCTTGGGATTACCTCTGGAGGCTAACACCCCTTCCCATTGTCATGGCCATCACAGGGTCTCTGAGGCGTGCTGCTCTTCTTTCATCCCTGGAGCTCCGTGGGATGCAGCCCTTTGGCCTGGTCACTCTCCATTCTCCCCTTCTGGAGTACGGTCCTTCAGTTCTACAGCAGTCCCACTGGGAGTCGAGCAGTTTTCCTATTCACTGCACCACCCCTTTATGCCACGCCCTAGGTGGCAGGAAGGGGAACCCAGAACCATCACTACTCCTGGTTCCCTGCACCCAACAATCCTGGGTGTCCCTCTTCCCAGGGAGCGGCTGCAGCCTCCAAGTCCCTGCAGCCTCCAAAATAGCCCTGTGTCTTCCCAGGGAGCAATCGCCCTTTCCCAGAAGCAGCCCCGGTTTGTTCCCAGCTTCCTGCCTTTACAGGCCCCTCCTGTTCCTGCCCAGCTACCCGCTTGCCATCAATTCTCTGCTCCCTCGCTCTCCGCCCAGGTGCGGTCTATGGAGTCAATAGGCCAATCTGGTTTCCTTAACCTCATACCTGATACCACGCCAGGTATCACACACCAAGTTTTGATTAATGCAAAATGGAGCTTCCCCGCCACCCTGATGCAAATCCTAAAGCCATGGCACATTGCCGCACCGATCTACCCTTTGAGCTCACAAAACACCACCCGTTCCAATTTGAGTTTGTAAATCCACTAAGTTTCCTCTGCACACCAGAGAGCAGCTGAAACGGCTTTGAAGGATATTGCTGTTTAAATTTGCCTTTGTGCAGTCTTTGTTAGAAAAGGTGCAGCCTCTGGCTTAAGAGTTCTTCCCTCTGTTTCAAGGCCTCTGTTATGCCGGAGGATAGAAGAATGCCATTTCTCCCATCACGCTGCAGAACCACACGGGATTTCTAGCGGTTTATCCCCTGATGAGCATAAGGCAACATTTCGAGAAGTCATGTCCTCGCTGTAATGTTTCTCCACTAATTGCTCATTTTAGCTTAATGTTCTCCTGCCTTACTTGTGTCTTCCCTCAGGACCGCTTCGCAAACTAAATGCAGCCACATTCGCCAGCGAATTCATCCGCCAGCACGTTGCGTTAGTGTGCTTTTCAATAGATTTCACACCCGGGACAAGAGCTCAAGATTGTTGAGGTTCAACAAGGACAAGTGCAGAGTCCTGCACTTGGGACGGAAGAATCCCAAGCACTGCTACAGGCTGGGACTGACTGGCTAAGTAGCAGTTCAGCAGAAAAGGACCTGGGGATTACAGTGGACGAGAAGCTGATAGGAGTCAACAGGGCACCCTTGTAGCCAAGAAGGCGAATGGCATATTAGGGTGCATTAGGAGGAACATTGCCAGCAGATCTAGAGAAGTGATTATTCCCCTTTATTCCACATTAGTGAGGCCACATCTGGAGTATTGTGTCCAGGACTGGGCCCCCCACTACAAAAAGGATGTGGACGCATTGGAGAGGGTCCAGCGGAGGGCAACCAAAATGATTAGGGGGCTGGAGCATGTGACCTACAAGGAGAGGCGGAGGGAGTTGGGCTTCTTTAGTCTGCAGAAGCGAAGAGTGAGGGGGGATTTGGTAACAGCTTTCAAC
>JANRFK010006693.1:4189904-4206666 GCA_030068395.1 Apalone spinifera
TGAGGCCCGTAAGAGGCAGCTGCGTCCCTTGTGGAGGGGGGGCTGAGGGAACAGTAAGGGAGGTGGCACTGAGGGAACCACACCAGCATACAGGGCTGTCTTTAAAACACCCTATGCAACCACCCCCACACAGACACGTCCCCAGCTACGTGACCTGTTCTTGCCCCCCAGTGTGGGTCCCACGCTCTCCCCATCCTGCCCTCACTGCATGTTACTGGGGGATTCCAGCAGGGAAGGGGGTAAACGCCTGGCTGCTGCCGGGGCTGCCACTCAGCTCTGTGGAGGAGTCAGAGTCTCTCCAGCCTCCAGTGAGCCAGGACCGGCAGCCAGGAGGGCCCGGGGATGGGGTCATCACCCCACCCTTTGCAGACTCACGTCGCCGGCACTGTGGTGCCGCCCAGGACAGCGGGCACGAGCAAGGTAGCTCCCTGGCACATGCCGGAGCCAACCCGCTCTCACCTGCTGCCCATGCGGTGCCCCAGCTCTGCGGTGGCCCTTCGCGGTGGCGTATCCTGCCTGTGCATCAGGGTGGCCCTGCGGCTACAGTGAAAGCAGCAAAACTCACCAGCTGGGAAAAGCTTTGGGTTTCCAGCGCTCAGGGACTTCTATCTGACCAGAGTGAAGTAGTAACCCACGGACAACGCAGCTCCCATGACTATGCTCAAGTCTGGCTCGGTAGAAATGCCCTTTGGTTCTCTGGTAAAGGGCCTGATCTGTCAGGACTTAGACAAAACATCATTCCACCTATGAAAGCCCCCAAAGCGTCCCTTGCCTAAGTCTGGATCTTCTCTGAATAGGGGGATTTGATGATTATTTTTTAAAACGAACGATTTGTTATGATTCTTTCCAGGTGTTTCCTCTGAGCCCTGGAGCCTGTTACCCCTCTGTGCATTAGTCTCTCTCTCCGTGGACAGGTTCTGGTAAGACACGCCTCTGGCAGGTGTCGGTGATGGCGAAACAGGTGTTTACATTCCTGGCGCTACCTGCACACAGAGAGGCTAAGGAGGAAAAGGAAACCTGCGTGTGTCCGTGCTGAGCCACGTGCAACGCTAAACCTGTGGATTAGCTCAGGGCTTTTTCTTCAGAGGACCAGGAAAATCCGCGATGATACAGACACAATTCTTAGATCGCCTCGTTCAGCACTAATCGCATTCAGGCAACGGGCCCCTTTCAGGCAGCCGAGGGAAGAGAGATGTTTGCCGAGGTATGAAAAGTGGCTTTCTGATACCCACACACACTCTGTTGGGCACGATCAGCTTACCAGACAACACACAGGCTCAGATCCCACGGTATGAATCAACACCGCACTCTGATACCTGCCTTGATAAGAGTAGGCACGGCGCCAATGAAGCAAAAAGGAAACCGGGCGAGTTACATCATCATATTGCTTCCCGAGCCCAGTGACGCAGGCAACCAGTTGGAGAAGGAGAAATCGATTCACGGTGTTCAAGAGGGGACGTGTTCAAAATGTCATCCCCTTTGCAGGCAGCTGCTATGTTATTGGAAAGAACGTTGTTTCCTCAGGACTTTTCATTGCCTATTGCGGCTAGGAGAGCTTGAGAAACAACTACAATAGCACTAGCTTTTATCTAGCCTTTCATCTTAGGCTCTCAAGGTGCTCTATGAAGGAGAGGTCAATATCATCTCCATGTTAGAAATAGGGGAACTGAGGCACACGGAAGGCACTGACGTGGCCAAGGGGAACAGGGAATTCACCCACTCCTCGTGAGTGATAATTCACTTACCCAGCCACTAGGTGCAAGTGGCAGATGTGTCAAACTCAGGGGTGCGGACAGGTTTGCTGGGCCCCTACGCAAGGTAGGGGGCAGCAGCGCCATGCTCCCAGAAGGGGCGGGGCCTCAGGTAGAAGGGGCGGGGCTGAGGCAGCCAGCCCTCAGCACTGTGCTGAGCATACCACGCTGTGCCCCTCAGAACCTCCTGGAGCTGCTGCAGTAGCTGCAGCAGTTGAAGCCCCAGCCCCTTTTGAGTCGCTGAGCCCTAGGGCAATTGTTCCATTTGCCCCCTCCCCCCATCGGCAGGCCTGGTCAAATTGCATAGGGCAAAGGAGTGGGGTTGGGAGAGGAGCCCCCGTTTTAAGGCCCCTACAGAACCCTACTGCTTTGGAAACACTGCTGTGTCCCCTCGCAGCCTGGTTGCAGTGACAAGGCAGACGAAGTCTGGCCCTTAGTTTGGGAGGGGAGCTTGCTAGAGAGCCGTGGCAGGATGCTACGGGCTTTGCCGTGAGAAGACAGACAGCTGCCGGGGATCATGCTGGGGCCCTCAGGACACACGCGATGAACACGTGAAGCAAACCACTCAGGCGCCACGCCAACAACGGGCTGTCCTGCGGCATGGGATGTGATCCAAAGGAGACCCTCCTCCCCCCAGGGAGGAGTCTGTGCAGCCCTGGGGCGGGACTCGAGCTGGTAGGTACAAAAAGCTGTACTTCTGCCTGAGCTGGAGCCACCCCGAAATCCGGAGCCTGTCCGCTCAGCGTCTTGATGGGCAAGTGGCTGGCGAAGGATGGGCCGGGGGAGTAATCAGCGAAGTGTTGGCAGCTAACTCGGAGGAGGATTGCGCGCATCTTTAGTTGTGCCAGAGGCGAGGCCGAGTCATGGTCAGCCAAGGTGACTGAGAGGGCCTCGTGCTTGACCTTCCGTCTCCGTGGGCCTCAGGATTGAACTCGGGCATGTCCGTGCACACCCATGGCCCCGAGAATAAGACATTGTGCTTGATTCTCCTTTCTCGTGCCTCTTCAAGGCGATCTGTCATTGGGGCAGATTAAATTGCCGACAACAATAACAAAGATGCAGAGGGAGGGGCCCGGCTCACCACATTGTGTGCAATCAGCATGCACCTCACACCTGCCCTAGCTTTAAATGTGGGTCTGTCAGGGGCTCCTTGGCCCCCACCCTACCCTCTCCCTCAACCACTTCCCGGGCCTCTTCCCTGCCTCCTCCCCTGAGCGCGTCTTGTCCGCATTTTCAGAGCTCCGCGAATCAGCCGATTCCCTGTGTTCAGGCTGGGTCAGGGCGCAAATCAGCTAATTCACAGCGCTCTGGAAGTGCTGGGGAGGTCGGGGGGAAGTAGGTAAATGCCGGGACCCGAGCGAGAGAGAGGCGTAGGGGGAGGTGGTGGGGCCGCACGTAGAACCCCGATAGATGGCATGCAGCCTGCGGGCCCACAGGGTGCCCACCACTGCTGTGAGTGGAGCGCTCTCTGGCTACATTACACTGACCCATGTTCTCCCCATCTGCATGCATTATGCGTCTTCTCACACGTCATCCACTCTGCGACTCGTGGGGCAGCACCCGGCCCACCACAGTTCACCGGGTCAGAAAGATGGAGCCACTCAAAAGCCGCCTTCCCTTTCAGCGTGCAAATGCCCCAGAACCAGAGCCGACGCGGAGGAGTAGCGGGAGCCGCCGTTTCTCCTGTAGGCCGTGCAGCTGTGTTGCTAGGGAACAGCCGAAAGGAGCTGAATTTCCTCTCCCCGGGCGGGCTGGTTTGCGTGATTAGGACTCAGCAGCTCATCAATGTGCCCGTGAACTGACAGAGCCTGTTGCACGAAGGTGGCTTGGGCTTAATCTCTCCGAAGACAGTCTCTGGAGCACCGATTCGGGGAATCTCATTAACTGGAAGCAGAGGTAAATTCGTTGCATCACGACTTGAATGGAGCATGGCCGCCTTTCCCTGGCACCGCTATGGCGCTTACTTTCCTGAGTCAAGCGTTTTCCTTCTCCGGGGGCAAATGCTGGCTATTTTACCCATGGCCCGGGGGCAGCCAGGAAAACCCCTCTGGGACCCCGCTGGATTTGGTGGTCCCACCACAGCCAATTGGCCTGCCAGCTCTCCTTCAGCCAGCAACAGGAAGCTGCTCTAGATGGTATTGCCTGTTCCTCCTACCCCCCTTCTTTGGCTCCTGACCAGTCCTGCTCGCTGGTTTGTCTCCTGCATCTGACCTCCGGGTGTCCTGACCCAATGGACTCTTGGCTCCTGATGGTGGACATGGCTCTGACCACTAGGTCCGACTGCCCATGCCATGATCCTGGCAGTGTCCAATGGGGCACATCTCAAAGGAAGCCAGAACATGGCCCCACATTTCCACGTGAGCTTCTTTAATGCTAACCCCTGTTACCAGATGTGCCTGTTCCTTTGGGGTATGCTCATGTATTCGAGTTACTCTTGGGGAAGGGCTGGTAATTCTATCGCTGTGCTCTCACATGGAGCTCTGCTTCTCCCTCCCGCCAGGTCCCTCCCAGCTGTCCTGCAGGACCTACGTTCCCCAGAGCAGGGTTCTTCCCCCCCCAGGGTCAGATGAACACACTCACATCCACGGCCAGAGCCCGGGGGAGAGGATCGGCTCACCAGCACGCCCCAGCTGCCCTGTGCCTGGACTCACTGGGATGGGTTGGGCAGCAGGGCCAAGCTAGGGCCTGCATGTGCCCTTGGTCTCGGGGGGGCTGGGTGACACAGCACTTTCAGCTGCCACCATCCCATGCCCCCAGGTTTGGCACCTCCGTATCCCCACTTCCACACCACAGCCCTTCTGCTAGCGACCCACTTGACAAGCATGCCCCGCAGGAGTTGGGGGCGCTTGGATACAAGGAGTGCTGTTGCAGAGTGAATGGGGAAGCCCAACGCCCCCCCCCCCCCCCCCCCCCCCCCCAAGCTTAACCATGAAAGTTATTTCTTTCCCGGTAGAAACCAGAAAAGTAGTGCAGTCTCCATCCCATAGTGGTGTCTAAGTCCCAGCTTGACAAAGCCCAGGATGGGTTGATTTAGTTGGGATTGGTCCTGCCTTGGGCAGGGGGCTGGACTTGATGACCTTCTAAGGTCTCTTCCAGCTCTGTGATTCTATGATTCTAAGGGGATCCAAACAAACAAAAGTTACTGGGTCCTGCCATGAGGGCAGGGGACTGGCCTTGATGACCTCTCAAAGTCCCTTCCAGTCCTAGTGTTCTATGAGTCTATGCTATGAAATCCAACTTCAATCTGATTCCACACATTAGGGCTAGCAAACCATCCCTGATCACATAAGGCAGGGTCAGGAAGCTTTACCTAGAGAGAGGAGACTGAGATCTCACCGTTCCACGAAGCTTTGTCATTTCCAGTAGTGAAGCCTTCTGGGAAATGTTGGATATAAACCAGGCTGCATGATCTGAGAAACAACAGAGTACAAGTGTAAGAATCTTTTGGGGAAGTCCACATGGCGCTGCTCTCCCACACCTAGCCACCGCCTCCCTGTAATTCCTGGAAAGGAAGGTTTAACGCGGAACATCTCATGAAACAGATGTCCAGAGAACAGGGAAACTCACGTTTCTTAAAACTGTGCTTTGACTGCAAGGAACATTTGAGATGGTAGAGATAATTCACTATTTGAATAACCGATTTCCCAGCCCCACTTTATCTCGTGTTGTACATCTCAAGATCATTCTCGTTGGGTATTTTGTGTGTGTGTGTTTTAGCTGGGGGATTTTGAAAAAAACAAACAAACAAAAGGGCCTTTGCGATTTTAGAGTTTGTGCCCCGTTTTCAAATGACTTCAGGCCGAGAGGGAAATCAGCCAGAGTTAGGTGCCCCCATGCTGTTCAGGATGTGGGCATCCGGAGGCTACGATCCCCTGAGAGTCAATGTGACTTAGGTTCCTATGTCACTTGTGTGCTTCTATCCCTTGTGTTTCGGAACACATTCAGAGATCAGTTAAGCTTAGCTGGGCATCACTGGCCCTGAAACGGGGCGCTACAGAAATACGAATGGGGTATTTGCAGGTAAAAAGTCACCTTCATTCTCTGCGGGCTTCTCTCGCAAGCCCTACTTTTCTTTTTTACCAAGAAAAATGTACACAATTCTCACAAGACCCCTGCAATACCGGCATTTATAGTTGTCTAACTTCCATTGATTTTAGTGTATGGTCGGAGCCGAAATATCTGTGGGGATCTAACCCACGTTCTAAAGGGCTTTCAACTGGGCGTCCAACTTGGTAAATTGTGATGATTTTTTGCAGCACAACTACACACACGCAGGTAATTGGATAATTTTAACGGCATGTAAGTTAGCTGTTGATTTATAATGTTGAACGTTTGGCTGTGTCCCAATTTCATTATCCCCTTAATAAACTAGCCAACACAGAGCAGAAGTGTTTGGTGCAGGGAATACGAGTGGTGACCCTAAAAGGCTGTTATGTCTGGGATTGCTATGGAGCGGTGCCTACTGAGCCATGGTATCGGCGGGTGCCGAAGGCAATAGTGAATCAATATGCTGTCCCCACAGAAGAAAATTCTATTAGCAAATCCATACAGACATAAGTTACCACGTTAAGCTGGGCGCTGGGGACACAGTAATGCTGTGAGAAAAGAGAGCGAGGCAGATTCATTGCTACGCACCAGCTGTTCGGGTGGCATGCATCGCAGCGCTGAGTCCCTGGCATGGATCAAAGCAGCTGGAAAGTCCCAGTGGCCCTGCCTCAGTTTAATTTCCTTAGGTGGGTCCCGATCCATGTTCCCACTCATTCTCCCCCTGCATGTGCGCGTTGAATTTTGCTCCGTGCACCAATAGGGAGGTGATGTGCGGCAAGGATGGGGCAGAGGGGCTCAGAGGGTAGGAGGGAGCTCTGGGATGGGTCAGAGGGTTGGGGAGTCGGGGGGAGAGGGGTCTGACTGGGGTTGAGGGTTCTGGGGTGGGGATGAAGGTTTTGGGGTTGCCCAGGGGCTGTGGCAGGGAGAGGGGATGCCCCCTTAGCCCTTTCTCCTCACTCCAGCAGCTGATCTGGAAGGGAAGAGGTGCCTCTCCCATTGCTCCTCGACTCTCTCTGGCTGCAGCAGCTCTAGGGCAGGGACAGAGGTGCCTCCCCCGGCCATGGGGTATCTGGGGCTGCGGGAGAAACATCTCTCCCCGTCACAGACCTGAACAGCATGGCCCTTGACAGGCTGCTGCACAGCCATGCAGTTTAGAGGAAACTTAAATCCTTCAAGGGATTCAGGCTACAAACTCCTTTGGGATTAGGCACCTAAATACATGTGAGGGGCTGGGCTAGGGCTCCACAAACCGAGGGTGGAGAACGGCTGAATTAATCGTACGTGACACAAATGTATTTTGGACTTTAAGGTGGCTGTGAAGCAGAAACGCCGCCTCAGCCAATGCAGTGAAAGGAATGGAAGCCGGAGCAGTGCTTTTCACACAGCACCTCCACGAGGGACCCCGGGAAGGCATTTTCCACAGGGCGGTAATCTCAGGGGGTTGAAAAGTACGAGTCAAGCCTGGGGGAAAAATCAAGGGATTGTCTTAAAACTCATGAGATTCAATGTTGCAGCAACACTGTTACTCCTGGGCCTGTCCTGCCAGGGATCAGTCCGCGCCCGGCCCCAGGGAACTGCCAGGGATGGGGCAGCTCGAAAGGGTGGCTTCTGGGGACATGGAGTGTGGGATTCCCTGGCAGAAAGTCCTCCTCTCCCCCACCCTGGCTGTGTTCCGGTAGCACCAATCCCAGCACCACAGGCCTGCGGCACTACGTACCCGCAGACACAGACGCAGGCCGGTTTCCCATTCTGGTGTGGGGCCTGTGTCCTTCCCCTCCTAGTGGCACTGGGAGGAGCTCTCGCTGCATCCCTGGCTCAGCTAGGGTTGCCAGGTCCCCAGTATTCACCCGGACGGTCTGGTATTTTGCCTCCTGTCCGGTAAAAAAAATTCAGAGAATACCGGACACCTAAAATGTCCAGTATTTTCTGAATTGTTCCCCGGCCAGGAGGCGAAAATGCTGGGCACCTGGCAACCCTACAAACACTCCGCGCCCGGCCTCCCCGCAAACTCCTCTTGGCTGCCAACACCCCGACCCCAGCCCTCATGCTTACCCGGTTTGCAAGGCCACCGGCACAAAATGGCTGCCGGCCAAAAGACCTAGGGGAAGCAATGCTTTCCCCGGGTCTTAGTCTTCAATCGCTCCCCTGTTCCTATCCCTGCACTTAAAGGGGACATGCTCTTTTTTTCTTTTTTTTTTCTCAACAACTTTGGTTTTCCCCGCTTTTCTTCCCCTTCAGAATTTTTTCCCGGTGTTTTTTTTTTGGGAGGGTGGGGGGTGTTCAGTATTTTCTTACAACCATCTGGCAACCCTAGGCTCAGCTGAATAGCAGGGCTCCCCCACATGGGAGCTTCCTGGGTGTGTGGTTGGGGGATCCGGTTCCTTACCGCTCTGGTGTAGCTGCCGCTGGTAGAGCTGAGAAAAATGCTCCCTGGGGTGTTGGCAAAAGCAAGGAAAAAGGAAAACAAAAAGGTCAAATCCTAGTGTCCACACCGACTCGAACGGACAAAAGCATCTAGGCAGGGGAAAAAATTCTCCTGCCTTAGCCTAGTGCTTTTTGTGGGTTCAGTTTGGCCAGCACCAGGTGGACCAGGCTGTGCTGGTACCATCTCTCTTGGAGGCTCTCACCTTCTCCACGGCGTCGTCTGCCATCCAGCTCCGTTAGTCATCGGAAAGGAGAACACTGCAAGGATGCACCTCCTTGCGGTCACGTACATGACCCTGAATTCTCTCTCTGTCCTCCAGGGCAGACCTCAAGAAAGAGACTCCCCGTGGCAAAGCCCTGAGGGTCTTTGAGATTGTCCCTGCCCTGCAGCCGGTCCCACCTGGCCACTGCCATGGACTCTCTGTGAGGTCACAGCCTCCGAATCCCCTTTGACCAATCATCTGAGGCGCTGCAAAAGGTCTTTGTGATGTCACTGCCACACCCTGCAGGGCTAATATCTTGCCCCTGGCCAGCATGGTTGAGCTGTTCCCCCCGTGTTGCCCTCTCCCTGCCACTCCTTGTTAGTTCTGGGATCAAGCAGGCTACACGTGAGAACATCAGAGGCTGCTCAATGTGCCACACACCGTTTTGCAGACTTTAGGGCCAGAAGAGATGGTCCGATCCTCTCACATGACCCCCCTGCAGATCACAGGCCTCCTGTCTGGCGCAGCAGGGAGTTGTGAACCAAAGCACACCCCAGAGAGGCAGCTGCTCTGCACTGGCAGACATCAGGGGACAGAGAAAGCCCCACTTCCCTGCAGAGTTTGGAGAGAATTGATGCAGGGAGGGAAAGAAATGGATCCCAAAGCCGCACTCACGAGTCTGCACCACAACACCCAGGCACAGCAGCACTGTGCTAAGGGGGTACACCAGCGGGCCCCCACTTTTTTACAACTTTAATCACTTTCAGAATTTAAATGGAACCCAAGATCGACCTTGTTCCTTCCCCGATGCCCCACCGCTTCCCCGAAGCCGCACCCTCCTCACTCCACTTCCCCCACTTTACTGGTCTGCAGCCGGGATGTGGGGAGTCAGTATGAGGTGCAGGAGGGAGTATGGGGTGCTGGCTCTGAGTCGGGGCTCAGGGCTGGAGTTGAGGTGCTGGCTCTGGGCGGAGGATCAGGGTACCTGCTTAAAACCCCCTCCCTGTAATGGATTCTACCTTCTAAGTTTAGCATCCAGATGAGGGGCCATGGAAGTGAAGTGAGCGAGCCGGCCTTGCACCCGCGAAGGAGCTGGCCCCACTTTATTTCATTACATCCCCTTCTGTACACTCGTTAAGTGGCACAAAGCGTATCCTTTGCCAATGAGCCCGCCTCCCCGGCAGAGTATGAACTGCATGGCTCCGGGCCCCGGGTCACGTCGGCACTTTGCCGTTCTGGGGTAAAGCTGCAGTGTGCTGGGCCCAGCCCTGGTGTTTGGCACACGCTTCCAGTTAGTCTAGTCAGGTCTCATTTATTCCAGCGGGATCCAATCTCCCCTCCTGTCAGAGCCGTAAAGAGATACTGGAGCAATTTCCTCGGAAACGCAGGCTCTTTACCAGGGAACCAGCAGGGAGCGAGGACCGGGGGGCAGAGGAACCCGGCTTGGAGGGCAAGAGAACGGCAGGGGTAGCAGGGACGGCTGGGAGAAAGGACCAAGCAGGGACACAGGACTGTTGGGGGGCAGAGGTGGGCTCTGGGGGGCCAGAGAGGGGAAGCAGGGTGGGAGGGACAAGTGGGGGATGGAGCAGCGACCCAGCACAGGGCCTCTGATTGAGGGGTGGTGCTCGGGGTTTCCCTGGGCAAGGAGGGGGAGACTTGTGGCTCCCTCCGTGGGAGGGGGGAAAAGGGGCCCATTGATGTGTTGCCTCAGGGCTCGGACTTCCTGCCAGCGAACCTGGGGGTGGGGCTTGGCGCCATGTGCCTTCTCCCCAGGGTTCTCCTGTAGCCAAACAGTCATTGCAGGTGTCGTGATGCGGGTTCAGGGTTTGCGCTTAGCACAGTGGGGTGCTGACCCGGGAGCGGGGCTCCGAGATGCTGCGGCAATACACGTCTCTTAATAACGTCAGTGGCGCAAGCCCGCTCTGTGCCCGCCGCACACCCCGCCCCGCACTGTCGGTCACACACTTCACTAGCGCCCATCAGCTTTGCCCACACATAGCTCTGAAGATTCACAGACTCCGCTTCTCTTGCTGCTGGGGTGTAGGCCAGGAGTGATGCATCTGAAATCAGCCTAAAAGCGCTGCTCCGAAACCAGGGGCTGGCTTTCCAATTCAACGCTGAACATGTTCTTTCCTGACAAACGTTTTGCTCTTTTTCTCCCCATTCCCATGGAGACCTTCCCGGGTAATTGTTAAATGTTCTTGATGTCTGAGGGGGACGCTGGTTGTAAGCTAGATAACAGTGAAATGCAGTGGCATATAACAGAATACACCAGGTCCTGAGACCTACAGAGGATCAGTCTTTAGGTGCATGTGAACTCTTGCTACGGATATATGCAGAGAGGGACACAGTTCAGGGATAAACTAATCTTAGCACTATATTCCTGAGTGATACATAAGCTACTAGTCTGCTATACACTAGACTTACCATAGGGGGGAAAAAGAATGATTGCTTTTGCCTCATATCAGTTGAAGGTTTCTAGACTCCAATCAAAAGGATATAGCTTTTCACTTGGGGAAAAAAAGATTGGTTTCTATATTAGTGCCTATGCATCACAGAACACAGAACGTGACTCGAACGGATCCATTTAGAGAAACGTTTCTGATGCTGAGAAAATGCAAGAATGAAAAGAGTCACCCCTGAAAATAGAAAACCCCTCCCCGCGGGATTGTCATGCTAATTGGGGCTTTGATCACAGGTGTGGTCGTAACCATGGGAAACCAGATACAAAGGTCACAATAATCTGAATTTATAAACATTGATGGGAAAAGGTGGGGGAAAGGAGACTGAAAAGCTACATTTGTCCAAACAAGAAGGCTGGGAATTTATAGTCCAGTTTTTCTTTTCAGGACAAGTCACTTGTATGCAACTTATATCAGGCTACAGTTTTATAGCAATAGGTATTTCCCCTTAATTCCTGCTCATGCTTTATTAGGCAATGAACATTCCAGCTGAAAATAGTCATTATTCTTTTAACCTTCGACAGTTCCTTCACTGGGGGTGCTAGCCCATCATTATTTAGTAGCAGTGTTAATTATAATTCTCATACTCTGTCGTCTTTCCTGTTGGAGACATACAATTTATTACTTTAATCTCGAACGTAATGAATCTCTCTGTTCCTATAAACAGTATGTCATCTCCTTTTACCCCGATTCCTTCCTTCCCTTTAATTTAGTGCTGGCTTTTTCCTTTCCTTTGATCAGGTTTTCTTTCTCCCTTCTCGCTATTTCCTAGCAGCTGTCCCATCTGAGACGCTCTTAGCGATGTTGCGCTTTTACATTTCTCTGGCTCACATTGCGCCATTACATCTGAACTGTGTTTTCCTCCCCAGTTGCCACATTTTTGTTCCATCCCTTCCTCCCAGTTTTCCTATGAATATTTACCCCTCTACGGCTATTGCATCCTCTTGTCCTGTTGTAGTTACCTGCTCCTTGACCAACTCTGGCACCTGGAGCATCTCGCAGGAGAAGGAAAAGAGGCCTTAATATGACGCCATCTGGCAGCATCCTTCCCTTAAATGTGACCAGCTCAGGTGTGGAAGGTTTGCCATCACCTCTTCTGCTAACTAGCCTTCTAGCAGTTATCACTTTCTCTTAACATATTCCTTGCTCTTTCTTCTCATCTCACATTGTAGTTGGCCCACCATAACCTATCTCTCAGGTTCTGTGAAGAATCTGGGAGCGGATAATTTGTTTTTTTTTCTACTAGTGCCTTCATCTTAAGGAGCTTCCCTACTTGTTTTTGTTCTCACATTTCACTAAAAAGTTTCCTACCTCATACTATATCTCTAGCATTGGCGTGGTGGGGGTGGGGTATCGATTCTGAAATCCTCAGGGGATTCATATCCTCGTTGTGTCTTTATCTATGGATTTTATTATTATGTAATGCCCCCATTTTCCTTTCCTGCCCTCCTGCCAGATCATGGTCTTAAAAGGGTGATTTGTAATAACAAAACAAAGAAAACACACATGGTGAAACATTCCTTGGTTGCTAAGTCTTACAGAGCAACTGAAAAAAGAGAAAATAAAACACAGAGAATTGTTTCCCTGGGATTCAGTTTGGAGCGTTACAGAGAAGGGGGGCAGTTATAGGTGCACAGCACAGAAAAGTCCAACAAACCCAAGAATAAAGAAAATAACCTGATCACATCTGACTAAACATTCCCTGTTCTACTCACATCTCTTCTATTCCCAGGTTTAATCCTTCCTTAGGCATGGAGGTCGCTGGGTACTCCATGCCTTGCTCCCTGGCTTAATTTCTGTCTCCCAGCTCTCCTCTGGTCACACAAAGACTGGCACAGGAAGACCACTGCTTCCAATTAAAAAACCCACACTCTGTTTTCATTGGCTTTCCTGGCTTCCTGCCAATTCATTTCCTACTTCCCTGGCATTCTTGGAGACTCTCTAGCATCCAGTGTCTATGGTTTTTAACCCTTACCGGTGATTTAGTTAACTGAATGACGGGGATGTCCAGATAAAGGTAGTACCCCATCAGTCATCACAACTGTCCTGGCTATCTCCATCCTAGAGGAGACCCTTTGACAGACACTGCACAGTTTCAGCCTCTTCAGGCTCCCACAGGTGCAGGAATCTGCTGCCACCTGCCTGTTGACATGCTGAGCCAAGCTGACACCGCTCCTGTCCTCCAATGAACTTCTGCAGGAACCAGTTTTGACCTGGGCACCATAGGGCTGGATGTTGATCTCACCTTCTTCCATAAAGCAAGAAGGGGGTCTACAATATAATTGAAAGGCCCCAACCTTAGAACTGAAATTAAAAAAATGAACTGTCACACAGTTCATCTGTGGAACACCTTGCCACAAGATAGCCATGAGACCAAGAGTTAGCAGAACCCACCAAAGGACTGGACATTTACTGGATAAGAAGAATGGCCTGAGTTATATAGTAAAGTGGATCTTGCTGCAATATATTTTTACTCGGTAGTAGGGTAATAAACATGATGTTTATTGCATATTCCATACATAATCCAAACTCTGCAGCCTTCTATGTTGCAAAAGGTCCTTGATTTCTTCCAATGTCTATTTATTGATGGCCAGACAGACATAATACCGAGCTTTTCCTCTTTAAATAGGAAACACCCACACCATGAAAACCCATCTGATATTGATACGATTTGATTTTGTGCCTCCCTTGGAAGAAGGTGGGAGTTTTGCCAGGGATTACACTGGGATTTTAACCAAACGTTTTGAAGGCAATAACATCATTTATAGGTAGATACCAAAATGTGGCGTTTTCTTTGGTGATAGGGTCATCACTGGATTTTCCATTCATGGCCCCTTGCAGCCCAGAACACAAACACTCCTTATCCCAAGCTCTAGCTGGGTTTCATTAGAGCCAACTCCCATAGCCTCCAGGAACCTGAAACAAGAAATGGAGGAAGGTTCACTTCCCTTCTCACTATACAGAAAGACCCATGTCCTACCAGAGGGAGAGGTGGCAGCGAGTTCATAGCAGCACAGATCTGGCCCACCAAAAACATCCCACTCTTATCAGGAAACTTGACACACAAAACGTTATTCAAGAGAATGCTACTATTTCTAAAACAGTTGTAGCACATTACCTGTGCCAGTCACTATCCATAACTATGGACCATAGGATAGAGGCTGCCCACATATGCTGTAACTGGGTTTGTATGCACAGACTGCAGTCACCATATAGCCCAAGAGATTGTGGTTTAATATTTTATTCCTTTGCTAATCAAACCTGAGCGTGGCCCAGAAGGAAATACTCAGTCTCAAGTATCCGTAGGGGGAAATTAGCTAAATCGCCTAGTGTATGAAGTACCAAGCAAGGACAGCAATGCACGTAGGGGATTCTGGCACAAGTACTGGGCCAGATCCCCAGCTGGTTTGAGGGCGCAGCGTGTTATAGAAGTTTATGGAGCTTTGATCTGATTTAAGCCAGCCGAAGACTCAGCCCATAAAAAGCCAATGGTTCACAATCCTTATCTGGAGCCAAGATGGCCGCCCTACCTGTCTTCCTTCCTCCTCCCCCTCCCCCAGCAGTGGAGAAGTTGCTGATACCTCACACTTCATCTGTGTCATACAAGAGAGCTGCCTTCATGCTGATTGTTTTCTTATGGTGTTTTTACCTTTCTTCAGTTTTTTGGAGGAGGGATTTTGCTGCTTCAGGGTCACTTCTCACAAAGACTTGATACATGTGCATGGACTGGAAAAGCCCGATCATCCCAGCAACCGACATAGGAATTTTGTCGAAGATCCGGGTAACTCTGCAATGGGGGGAAGAAACCGGAACATTCCAGAAGTAAGCCAAGCGGGTAATGGAGTTATGCTGCTTGACATTAGCTGATAACTTGGCTCATGCTGATTATTATGATGGTGGTCATGAGCTTTCCCCTTTTTGACCACTTGATTATTGGAAACCTCTGTCATTTGCTGCACTGGCCACACAGATGCACCGGCAGACCCAGGAGTTGGACCAAATGATCTCAGGGCTCCCTGACAGCCTTAAACTCTATCAATCTTCTGCAGCCTCCAAGCTCATATAAATCCCCAGGGAATGCTCACCCAAATGCCCAACATAACTGGATTCCCACAGCCCGCAATGTAAGAAATACATAATACTCAGTTTTCTCCTTGTCTACATCTACACCGTGGGTTTTTTGCGGAAGAGGAAATGTAAATGGAGTGCTTGTTTGCATATCTTGTGCTCTCATTTGCATATTCCTTCCAATTCTTTGTGCAAAAGAGGTTTTTGTGCAAAAAACCTCCGTGTAGACAGGGCCATTTTCTAGTAAACCCCCCTTTTGCGCAAGAATCCTTATTCCTCATTTTTTAGGAATAAGGGATCTTGCGCAAAAGGATTTTTTCCGACAAATGGCCCCGTCTACACATGGCTTTTTTGCGCAAAAACTTCTTCCGCAAAAAGAATTGGAAGAGGATATGCAAATGAGAGCGCGAGATATGCAAACGAGCGCTCCATTTGCATTTCCTCTTCCGCAAAAACCCCGCAGCGTAGACGTAGACCCCCAGTCTCCTCACCTCCGCTTGTCCTGGAAAGGCAACAAGTCAAACACCTCTTTGTACTCCTCAATGACACGATTTACTTTTTCATTTGCGTAGTTTAAAAGCAGGTTCTGGATCTGTAAAGTCAGAACAGAAACAGCAACAATGCTAAGTACAGCCTTGATCCTCCACTCCATCTGAGCTACCCTCCCTGATTCAGGACTGTGTGGTCTGTGGGCAAGGTAGAGCTACGTAGGAGAACAATGGACTAATACAGACTCTTCAGACTTTCCTTATGCCCCATGTTCACAGAGCGATTGTAAAGGGGCCACATTTGAAGAAATGGATTTTGTGCTTAATAGTCATTCCCACTCACTCATTATTTGTATTAGAGTCTCCTTCTGGTGGGGGGGGCCTCTTTCCAAATGGTGGATAACATCTTCCATTGTTCTTATGGGACTTACGCCATAAGGCTGACCTCGGATAAGATGCTCTCTAACAAACTGATCGCTGCCTACACAGTAAGAATGAATCCTCCTCAAGGAGAACGGTGACCACCTGTGCCCTCAGGAACCAGACATAAATACTGTGACTGAAGACAGCAGCCCTCTTTGTTGAGGCACCCGGTAGCCTTGCTCTCATTGAAAACCATGAGAGATGGATACCTTCTCAAAATGGCCACCTGACTGGATAATAGTATGGGGGGGGGCAGATATCTAACATGTCTTTAGAATCAGTTTAATCTAAAGACACCCTAGCATTATAGTGCCCTAATCACAATTCTATAGGCATTGTATGGTATCTAAAGAGGGTCGTATTGGGTACCTTACCTGAATAATTGTCTTTACTTAATGAAGGTAAATCTAACAACTCTAAATTTCCTGGGTTTGTAATACTTCGTTAGTGAATAATTACAATAGCCGCTAATGTATTTTATTCTAAAGATATCTTAGTATTCTAATACCTTATGCAGAATACAATGTGTATTACGTGGTATCTATAGAGGGCAGAATTAATGTTTTTGGGTACCTTTCCTGAGTCATTGCCTTTAGTTAAGGAAGGTAAATCTAGCAATAACTCCACATTTCCTGGGTTGGTAATACTTCATTAGCGGATAATTACAACAGCTATTATTGCGTTTTAGCCCATGTCATGATCATAAGGGGTTAACTATGTCCCTTACCTAAACCAGATGGCAGGCAGCCAATAGGAATGTAGGTAGGACTTTCAAACTGTGACAAAGGAATATTTGGTTTCTCCTTCCTTTGTCCTGTGCAGTTTTTCTCCATCTACTGAGGGGGACAGACAGACTGTCTCCCTCCAAGAATAGACTCTTCACTATCCTATAAGTA